>OX940800.1:27032802-27375179 GCA_954870605.1 Acer campestre | reverse complement strand
AAAAAAATTGATAAATATTTGTTAAAAATGCATAATATGACTTCTTATCCCTTATCCCACATCCACATTGGAAAAATAGAGAAGTGAATGAGATGCCTAACCTATATAAAAATGAGGAGAAAGGAATGTAAAACATATTTACTTGGACAAGGGTTATGGGCCATGGTTCAATACTCTACAATGTCCTTTTCTAACATTTATTTTTTTATAAATAAAATGTAATATTTTGTAATGTTAAAAAAAAAAAAAAAAAAAAAAAAAAAAAATCCGGTTCGGAACCGGAACCGGCGATTCTGAAACCGAAACCGAAACCGAAACCGAAACCAGCCTATGCCGGTTCTGAGGCCGATTTTGGTTTCGGTTTCGGTTCCACCCAAACCTGGAATCGGAACCGGAACCGGAACCGTCGGTTCGGAACCGAAACCGAAACTGAACCGGAACCGCGTCAGGCCTACCCAAAACACAAACAAGAACAAACTCCAATAAAAATCACAAATTTGAACAAATTCAAGTAGTTTGAACATTAGTACCTTGAAATTGTCTCACTCTTTTTGTGATTTGTCTAGGGTTTGGGGTGCTTCGTTCAATGACAACGGCGACGGTGATGAGGACGACGACGACCTTGCTTCTCCTTCCTCTCACAACGTCACTGTATTCTAGGTTCTTGTTGTTTAGGTTTGAGTTTTGAGTATCGTTCGTCATTTGGGCTTGTGCGTCATTGTATTTCAGGCCTCTTTGAGTGTCAATGTATTTGAACGGCAATGGCGACAGTGACTTCCTCTCTCTATTTCTGGGTTCTTGTTGTTTGGGTTTGCGATTTGCACACTGAGTAGAGCAATAACTTCTTTTCTTTTAATCTGATTTTAAATCGTGATGTTAACTGTGAGTTTTGTGGGAAATCAGATTTGGGGAGGGTAATTTAGTAAAATTGAACAAGTTTTATTGAATAAAATATTTAAGGAGGGTATTTAGGGAAATTCCAGGTGAGGGGTCTTAAAGGGCAACAAGGTAAATGGGGTTGGCAAAAAGGCTAAATATGCAATTTTTTTTTCCCAATGGGCTATTTCCTAGAAAGTGAACATTAGGAAAGGCTATTTCCTTCGATTTCCACTTTAGGATTTTATTAACTAGTTATCATCTTTCAATAATAACAATAATAATAATAATAATAAACAGGCAAATGTTTGTTTCTTGTATAAAACTTAGATTATTGAAAGACTTAAAAAACCCAAAGTAGTATATTTTTATAAAGTTCCAATATTACCCTTAGTTATTGAAAGTGCAAATACGGTATGTTCAATATATTAATCTAGAGGGGGGTAAATAGATTTTAACAATTTTACCCAATTTTTGCGTTTAGTCAATTTACGAAAATACCCCAATCTAGTCGATACAAATAACAAGTTTAATATGGTGCGGAATTATAAATGACACTTGATATTTACGTGGAAACCCTCACGGGAAAAACCACGGGCTGTATAGTGCGCCACGCTCGAACCTCGAAATCCACTAATTGAAATGGAGTTTACAACCTATGTAGACCTCGTCTAACACTCCAGTCTATAACCCCCCACTTCTACCATGCGGGCCTTTAAAAGTGGCTCTAGTCCAATTTACTTGTGTGACCACCTAATCCCGGTCTATCACACAAGACTTCAATTGCTTGCGATCTAAGCAACCTAATCTTGGAAGCTACACGCAAGACTTACTTCTCAATGAAGAGATTACAACCTATGTGAATATATATAATACTCAACAAATGCAATGAGAGCTAGGCAACTCTATATGCTTATCTAGGATGATTAGATGGCAATAAATGTAATCCTAGATATCAATAGCTAAATGACATGTCATAAAGCTTAGCAAATCATAGATTAAAAAACCTAGATGTTGCTAGCAAAATACAACACTCAATCATGTCAACACAACAATCTCTATTTTGTATCTAGAATATATTCTAAGAGCATACAAATAATATACGAGATTTCTTTGATAAATAAAACACTAAACTTAGATGAGATTAGTGAAGAACATACCAAAGGATGTGTGTTGAGCAAAACCCATTCAAATAAGCAAACTAACTATGCTAGAAAATGCTTAGATGATCTTTGATGCACATGTATGTGGTTTTGAGTGTATAAAAATGAGTTCTTGATTGATTTTCTCTCAAGTATCTCTCTTTGAAGTTTAGGGTTCTTTTGAGTCAGAGAACTAAGGTATAGAATAGAGAAAGTGTGATATTTATAGGCATCAAGAACAGGGCATGTGAAAAGACAAGTTTACACCTGAAAACGCACGATCGGTGGTTTCATTCGGCGGCCAGGCCACATATCATAACCGCAGAATTGGTCCTGAGAGAAACATGGGAGCAACGGCGGTTTCATTTGACGGTTTCATAACCGCCGATCTAATCGTAGAATCAGACCCGAGATATTAAATGCATCAGGTCTGATCGGCGGTTTCGATTCGGCTGCCAGACCGCCGATCGTAACCATCGATTCACCAAAAAAGGTGAAACCAAGGAGAAGCCAATGGCATTCTCCATGAGCGGTCTTCGCGTAAAACCAAGCACATTATCGTGTACGCGCGGACGTTTCTAAACATATTCGGGAAACGAATTGCAAGACATATAAACACACAACAAGATATACAATCAAAGTGCTAGTGTGAAATGTGACATGTGAAGAGAATGCACACATATGCAAGTATGCTAAGTGTGTGTGTGCTTCTAAATCTCTTCAAAGAAAACTAAGCACAAGAGAATATACCTTTGGAGTGCTTGTCACCTTGAGGTCTTAAAAATGGCCTTTGAGCTTGATCTTCAAACACCTATTCTACCCTTACAATTCAAACCCCAATATGTGGTTTGTCCACGAATTAAGCCAATCAATAATGGGAATCCTTACAATCTCCCCCTTTGGCTATTTCGTTACAAAACCACCACTCACATTGATCCTCACAACATAAATGAAGCTACGGGATATTCTACATTACAAAGAGATAAGAAAATAAAACTTCAAGTCTTTAATCTTTTGTAGAATTACCAAACCTTCAAAACAATTAGATTACACTTCCAAAGCAAGTGTATGTGAGTCGATCAAGTGAAAATAAAACAAGCATTTGCATATTAAACTTTTAAACACAACATCATGCAATGTATATGTATGCAATGCTCTCCCTCAACGGGTTACTCCCCCTCAATATGTACTCTCCCCAGTATGCACAATTGCTAGAACAATTTAGCATCTCCCTTACCACATTCTACTCCATCTTTTTGTCATGATATATGCAAAGGAGTAGTCCCCAACAAGGTCACTTATAGCAAAAAGAGATAGTAGCATACAAGATATTTGCATAATCATATAAGCCACTTTATGCTAATCAATCAATTGAAGAGAAACAAGGAGATTTATTTTGATTAAAATGTGTGAATCAAAAAATGTTTTGCATCCAAGACATGTAGCATTCAAGTCCAAAATACAATGGTATTTGGCAAAGCAAATGACAAAGGTTTCTAATAAGAATTCAAACCAATTTCACCAATGTCATGAGAGAAGCAAAGATATAGAGAATTTATTGATTTTCAATTTAATAAACACTATATCCAACTTTATAAGCGAAACATGGCATGAACAACTTTGCACCCTATTTGATTTTTCCGGATATGAAACCCGTATGATAGTAACCATGTTCAACAAATAAAGAAAGAGAGACATTTGGATTGTAAAATCCTTTGACCGGATACAAGATCCTTTAATCATTTGAGTCTCATATTTGTCCACGGAATAAGCCAATCAAAAATGGGAATCCTTACAGTTATAATTATTAAAATTATATATAAAAAAAAATAAGCATAGCCCTTTTATACTGGTGAAAATTGTCAAAACTGACCACATATATTATGAGAAATTTGTTTTTAACCAGAAACGAAATTTTATTTGTTAATAACCAAGTTTTGAGAAATTACTAGAAACCCCTCATATAAAAACCACCCTCAAAACATTCTCTCTCCTTTTTCTCTCTTTTCTTTCTCTCTCCTCTCCTTTCTCTCCCCCGATCTCTCTCTCTCCCTCGGCGTGCCCGTGCAGCGTGACCGAGCACCGGCGTCGATCTAGGGTGCACGACGTCGAGCTTTGCTGCCTCCTTCTACACGCTGCCCTGCCTCCTTCGGTGTCGATCTGGGGTCCCCGATCTGAGCTTCGAGCCGGCGTCGAGCTTCGCTGCCTCCTTCTACAGCACGCTGCTACCGCCGTTCGCCTGGGTTACGGCCGTTGGAGATCCCCTCCGCCGGCGACGTGATCTGTAAAAAAGGGGAATCAACAAAAACCTAATTGTGAATTTTGGGAAGAAAGGACACCAAGTTTCAAATATTTCATTTTAGACATGATTTCAAGTTTTAAATATTTCATTTTAGGCATGATTTCAAGTTTTAAGTTTCATTTTGGTCATAATTTCAAGTTTCAACATTCAAGCTTTTAGCCATGATTTCAAGTTTGAGGTCTTTTTTTTTTTAAAAAAATTCAAGGGTATTCTAGTAAATTATGGACATACAGTGAATTTTTTTTAAAAAAGTGGTGATTAACGATTAACTTTTCAAAAGTGGTTATTAACAAAAGTATAATAATTCAAGCGGTCATTTATGGTTCTCTCTTTATACTGTCCAGTCTCCACCCTCGGGCCTCAACTCTCACCTAATACAAGATGAAATAATGGAATAAGGACCCTGAACTAGGCACCCAGCTCAACTAGCTAAGATATACGACGTCGTACTAAGCAAAACTGACCCAATTTGAGTCTTGAGATGACAATTTGACATTACCATCTTGGCTGCTTCCTTCCCTGTAATCTTGTCTGAAACAGCCACTGCTTCTTCGAACCTCTATATGGTCCACGGCTGCGTCGTTTTATTGGGTCTACAGACTACAGAGAACCAGCTGATCACTTGACTCACTTGTAAGCTTCTCGCATTTTTTCTATCTTTTAATTATAAAAAAGCATGCGAATATTAATTGCTTGTACACAACTTTGATTATTAGATCCCAACAATGTCAACCCAGAAATTCATACGAGGCTTCTCCAAAATCCACCCATCAAGCAATCCACACCAACAAACAGCTTCCAACATTGTTCAAGACTTGACTAACTCAGGCATCGAACTCTTCAACAACAGCCCTTTGATACTCTCCACTGTCAATTCCCACGTAATCCAACTTGTTTTTTCCAACCCAAAACTCTCTCCGAGTTCTTGCTTAGAATTTTACAAACTCCTCCGCAAAAACTCAGCTCCTAAACCCGATCTTGTTGCTCACTTCACCCATATTCGTAGACTATACAGCGAGAAAATGTTTACTGATATTCGATTTGTATTGAATTGTATTGCAAATGGTACTAATCTTCGAACCCAAGTTTCGAATATAGTTTCTTTGGTTGAAGATGGCTCCGATGACCCCATTTTTGTTGAAAAGTTGTGCCTTATGTTGTTTAGGGTGTATTCTGATAATGGGATGTTCGAGGAGTCTATTAGGGTTTTTGATTATATGGAGAAAAATGGGTTCAAGATTCGTGACAAGTTTTGCAGGGTGCTTTTACTTGCTTTGAACATACGCGGCCAAATGGATATGTGTTTTAGTTTCTTTCGAAGAATGGTTGGGGCCAATGTGGATATTACAGCCCATTCTATGACGACTGTGATTCATGGATTGTGCAAAGGAGGAAAGGTTGAAAAGGCTAAGGATTTGCTGGAGGAAATGGTCAGCAAAGGGATAGAACCTAAATTATTGACTTATAATATGCTCATAAATGGGTATTGCATTAATGGTACAGTAGACAAAGCTTTCAAGATGAAAGCTACCATGGAACAAAAAGGTTTTGAGCCTAATGCATTTACTTATAATATAATTGCAGGTGGCCTTTGTAAATTGAAACGGTATGATGAAGCAAAAATGTGGTCGTTTGCTGTCATCAAAAGGGGGTTTACTCATGATGCAGTGACCTTCAGTACTTTGGTTAACATACTTTCCAAGACTGGCAAGTTAGAGAAAGCAAAATTGCTGTTTGAAAGTATGGAGAAATGGGGAGTGAGACCTAACATTTTTACTTACAATACTTTGATTGATGGGTACCGTAAGAAAGGGAACTTTGAGGAAACAAAGCGGTTATTTGAAGAGATGGCGAAAGGTGGAGTGAGACCTGACACTACTACCTACAATACTTTAATTGATGAGTACTGCAAGAAAGGAAAGATGGAGGAAGCTCATAAGCTATTTGTTAGGATTATGCTCAATAGCAAGAGTGTAATATTGTAATTAACAATCTTTTTCATATTAATAAAGTGATTTCTGGTTTAAACAAATCTTATAGCATTTATAGTTTAATATTATAATTGTCTAAGTAAATAATCATAAGGTCTAAAAACTATGAGAAAAGAAGAATTGTTCGTACATCTGGATATGTATGTGGTAGACACAATTCTTTAGTTAGTCTTGAATATTGTTCACAACTTAAGTTAAAGGTTGGGCACCTTTATCTTGTTAAAGTTGTAGAATTCTTTTGCTAGCATTTGAGTGGGATCAAATGAGATATGATGAGTCTAAAATCATCGGAGTGTCTTCGAGCAAAAGAATCTAGTGCACTGGGTGCACTGAACTGGATTACAATGAAATACTTTATCTATAACCGTCAGTAGATAAAAGTCATTTCATTATCAGGACAATCGGAGAGTCTATCTTAATCCTGAGATAAATGATGGACTTATGGTTGCAAGTGATATCATTTGAGTTATCAATGAGTACGATTATATCGTATAGTCTATCCTCGATAGTTTGGTGATATTCATTTGTTAATCGATAGAGGACTTCATTTATAGATATGGACATCGTGGCTCCATTTATTAAATGAGAGTATAATATCATCATATGGATGTTTTGAGGTAATTGGATATTAAATTTCAACGTTGAGTTTTCGATAGTGTCTATTGAAAACATGGCTTCTGGACAAGTCAAAATATCCAAGTTCAAAACGTGGTCATATGAATAAATATGGTAACTTGGAGAGTTATAGGCGGTCTATGAACTCTTAGCGATTACTGATATTAATCACGAGGATACACTATCTCCAACATGATTGTCTAGGGTATGAATGAGGAACATCTTCCTTTTCTGTCTTTATTAAGAGTTTAATTTTAGCTCTTTAGTGGAATGAGTTAAAATTAATGGATCGGACCTAAGTGAATCATTTGTTGATTGTGATTAGGTTATGTCTATTGAAGCTTTAAATTTAGATAGCCCGCCAAGATCCCCAATCCACACGGACTTGTATGGATCACTTGATATATTCTACTGGACCAATTTATGGGTCCATTTAGAATTGCATTTAATATATTAATAATATAATTTGCACATTATTTATTTAATGGGCTGCTCAATTATATTAATATATTAATAAAAGGCATGTGGGCTTGTTTCTTTTAGTAAGAATGAGTCTGGTTCACATGTGGGCTTTTTATTTAAAGACCAATGGATTAAATGAAATAAGAAAATAATATATGGCCCAATATGTATGTATGGGGCGGCAAGGTGTATATTTAACCTAATATATTATTTTGTTTCATTGTCTTAATTAAATAGGAATTAATTGATTTATTAATTAATTGTTTAATTAAGAAACAAATCTTTTCTGATTAGAAAATATGATTCCTAGAGTTATACTATTGGTAGTAGTATACTTAAATTAAAAGACCTGTTTGATAAGAAAATAAATAATTAATTTTATTTATTTAATCAAATAAGAAGTCTTTTTATTTGGTCAAAATAAAAGAATAAAAAAGATCTATGAGTTGGATTAGGGTTTGAAGTCTTAAAACTAGAAGTGAATTAGGGTGCAACTAAAACTCCTATATTTTTGGAGTGTGATTTGCGGCAACCCTAGTCCTTATAGGAAGAGGATTTTCGGCCACCCTAAAAGAAAGAGAGGAAGAGAATTCGGCCATAATAGTGTGTGTGGTGCTTGATTCAACTTTCTTCTTCTTCTCAATTCATAGATAGGATTTTATTCTACTAAAAACAAAAAAGAGTGAATAGATTATTCTTTGATGGTACACTAATTGTTTGTTCATCAATAAGCTTGTGTGTACAACATTGATTTAGGTTCACGCGAGTTTCGATCATTAGATTGAGAACTCAAAAGTGACCGGAATAATCTTAGTCTTCTTTTGATTGTTTTGTGACTAACAAAAGAAAAGAAAAGTTTGTTTGTCCATTCTCAGGTTTGCAATTCAAAGAAAAAGGGAGATCACGCTCCTAGGTGATTCACGTTCGTGCTAGGATTGAAGATCCTACGGATTACCATCGACGTAAGTCAATCGGATCATGCGACAAAAGGTATTCTTCTTTTTGTTGATTATATATATATATATTTAATTAATTAAAGGGTTAAGGTTCATAAAAGGAAAATTTTTTAAAAGCTACTAAATCTATTTTTAGTCTCGCTTCCGCTGCGTGTACTATGATTTTTCCCTACACTATTAGGTCATATGGAAGCTAAAGGAGTGAGAGTTGACACTGTTACTTATACCACTTTGATTGATGGTTACTGCAAGAAAGAGAACTTAGAGGAAGCAAACAGGCTATTTGAAGAAATGGAGAAAAGAGGAGTGAGATATAACTCTTTTACTTATAGTTCTTTGATTGATGGCTATTGCAAGAAAGTGAAGATGGAGGAAGCACATAAGCGAATGGGTCATATGGAAGCAAGAGTATTGAGACTGGACACTGTTATTTATAACTCTTTAATTGATGGATACTACAAGAAAGGGAACTTAGAGGAAGCAAAAATGATATTTGAAGAGATGGAGAATAGGGGAGTTAGATATAGCATTGTTACTTATAGTACTTTGATTGATGGCTATTGCAAGATAGGGAAGATGGAGGAAGCTCATAAGCTAAGAGGTCATATGGAAGCAAGGGGAGTGGAACCTAATATTGTTACTTACAATGCCTTGATGATGGGTATTGTAAGAAAGGGAACGTAGAGGAATCAAAGCTACTATTTGAAGAAATTGTGAACAGGGGATTGGGACCCGATACTTTTACATACAACGCTTTGATTCATGGGTGTTGTAAGAAAGGGAACTTAGAGGAAGCAAAGCTACTGTTTGAAGGGATGGAGAATAAGGGAGCAATACCTGACACTATTACTTACAACATTTTGATTGATGGGTATTGCAAGAAAGGAAATATGGAGGAAGCTCATAAGCTAAAAAGTCTTCTGGAATTTTGGGAAGTAGGAGTTGACACTGTTACTTACAACGCTTTGATTGATGGGTATTGCAAAAAAGGGAATATAGAGGAAGCAAAGCGGCTATTTGAAGAAATGGAGAAAATGGGAATGAGATATGACACTGTTACTTATAGTTCTTTAATTGATGGCTGGTGCAAAAAAGGGAAGATGGAGGAAGCACATAAGCTTAGGGGTCATATGAAACCTAACATTGTTACATACAATGCTTTGATTGATGGGTACTGTAAGAAAGGGCAGTTAGAGGAAGCAAAGAGGCTATTTGAAGAGAAGGAGAATCGAGGAGTGAGAGCTGATAATGTTACATACAATACTTTGATTTATGGATACTGCAAGAAAGGGGAGATGATGGAAGCCCATAAGCTAAGAGGTGGGATGGAAGAAGTAGGGAATATACCAGATGTATACACATATGCATCGCTCATACATGGTGAAATATTATCCAGGAAGTCGTCTGAGGCATTGAAATTGTTTAGTGAAATGAAGCAAAGGGGAATTTTACCGAATGTTTGCACCTGCACAACTATAGTTTTGGAACTGTCCAAGCAGGGTAGACCAGATGAAGCTTTGAGATTGTATGATGAGATGAAAGAGTACGGCATTACACCTAATGACTGCCTATATTCTTTAAAAATGGGTAGCCAGGTGCCCAGGTCTTAGTTTTCGCGGGTTCTTAATAGCAGAAAGATTATTCAATAAATGTTTACTTATGAGCCAAATTTTCCCTGAAGAAGCAGTGAACTACAAACCCATGTTGTCGTGAGTTACAAATCAGAATAAACTTCTAGTTTGTTAGAGAACATAATTTTCCATTTTATGACAGTATGATCACCAGAGGCTGGACAAAATTCCCGAGCTTTACCTCCACTGCTCTGTCCTCTTCCTCTTCTTTTTCAGGTAACAAATGTTGCTTGTTCGTAATTATACTTATTAATGCCCATTATTGCTTTTGTTTTACTGTCTTTCTGTATATGTCTCTTCTGCTGCCCCATTTGTTTGCTGATAATTAATGATGTATATAATTTTGGCGACACTCAATTCTTTTTTCGCCGATTTGATATTTTCATTTCCTTCAATTTCATAGTGAAGGTGAAGAGTAAGCTTCAATCTTATTCATGGAAATGTAACGGGATTTTAATGGATTAGAGAAGGTGAAGAGTAAGCTTCAATCTTGATTGAATGGGATGAAGCTGTTGTGATTACTTCACTTGTCACAACTTGGAAGCCGCTGCTGAGAAAAGCTGATTTGTGTAGAGTTAAATATAGTTGCTCACACTGCCACACAATATCAGGGCCACAATTTGAACCTTGATTTATTGCAAGCAATAAGTCTAATCAAGTTGTTTCATATATTTTTACACTTGACTAGTACAATTAAAGTTTGAGTAAAAACTATCTTTTAAGAAGTAAATTTGAGTTTGACTTGCAATTTAAGTTTAATTAACTCAAGTTCAACTTAAATATACAAAGGTTTCAGCTAAATGGGCAACTTAAAGTTTTAAAGTTTTAAAGTTTTAATTTTAAAGTTTTATTTATTTTAATTTTTTTTTTCCATTTATAAAGAATTATACATGTTTTATTAATGAGTTTAAACTATTTTTTTACAAACCTTTTGATAATCAGTTTTCTTCATGTGCTTACTTTTAAATTATGCTATTGCAGAGTGGGATTGCCACAGTAGGGGAGAGCGCCCCCCCCCCCCCCCCCCCCCCCCCTTTTGTATGAGTACGTTGGGAATCAAAACTCCCTCATCAAAATGAAGGTGCAGGTACACAACAAATCATGAAGAAGGTGGTGCGTGTTACGCTTACATTTTTTACTGCAGTATGTTTAGATAGATATCTCAAAAAAATATGTACACATGTATAGTTGATTTTTATTAGAAGAATTTACGTGTTTCGAATGAATTATATGATACTCATGTTATAGGTATTATGATAAAAGTGTTTCTTTTGTGCAATACTGTTATTGTTCTATTTATCGTGATGAATTTATGCCAAACATGATTGGCCTCATGTTTAAGGGACGCAGCAGCTTAATTTAGAGTCTGAATTATTCTCTCGTTTTGTGCATGCATGTGTGCTAGCTAACAAGTTGAAATTGTTTCTTGTTGTATAGGAAACCAAATCTCTTTTTGCTAGAAATTTGAGAGGTTTCATGTTTAAGCTTTTGAGTGCAGCGATTAATTAACAAGATTCAGTTCTTCCTGTTGCAACTATTTTCTGTTATTGTTCAATTAATAAATGACTGGCTTGCATGTTTCTGCACTTAATATTGCTCCTGTTTTACTCCTATGTTTAAGAACATGAAGACAGAATATCAGAGGTGAGATCAGATACATGTTTTTAGATATGCGAAATCATATAAATCCAGTGGTGATATGCACATACAATACTGATTTATGCATTCATAAAATATTCCTTGCAGTGAAAATGGTTGGCAATTTCCTACTCTGTGATCTGTCTATCATCATTTGTTGCCTTGCTTTCTGTCATCTTTGTGGCAGCAACCTTGGTTTTTAAAGAGAAGAACTCTGTGCTGATAAATCAGTACAGGAGTTTTGGACATTAGTTGCTTCACTATTAGTAATGGCTTGGTTGATCTCTGTATTTCAAGTGCATCACTTTTCTCTCTTCTTCCTGCTTATTACGAAAACAGAGAAAAGGGAAAAATGAAGAACTTCTCTGTTATTCTTACTCAACTGAATCGTACAACAGATACATATATATGAGTGGCTTACAGCTTACAATGACACCTCATACTGCCAGCTCATATCTAGTATCAAATATAACAAAGACTAGCTAATTGTGAAAACATATACTAATAACGGAAACTAGAAATATAACAAACTTAATACTCCCCCTCAAGATGGACTGTATATTGTGAAGTCCCATCTTGTCGGTCAAAAATTGAAACTGAGTTGGATGTAAAGCCTTGGTAAAGATATCGGCTAGTTGGTGTTGTGTAGATACATAAAAAGTTTTCAAACTTCCTGACTGAATTTTCTCTCGAACCAAATGACAGTCGATCTCTATGTGTTTAGTACACTCGTGAAAAACTGGATTGGCAGCAATATGTAGAGCTGCTTGATTGTCACAATAAAGCATAGCAGGCTTTGGATGAGAAATGTTTAACTCCTTCAACAGAGATAGCAACCAAGTAACTTCACAAGTAGCATTGGCCATGGATCTGTATTCTGCTTCTGCAGAAGATCTTGACACAGTATGTTGCTTCTTAGACTTCCATGAGATGAGAGAATGGCCTAAAAACACACAAAAACCTGAAATGGACCTCATGCTATCAGGGCATGCAGCCCAATCAGAGTCAGCAAACACTTTCAATTGCATATCTGAAGTTGAAGGAAAAAGTAATCCTTGTCCTGGTGTTGATTTGATATACTGCAAAACTCTTTGTGCAGCTTTGAGATGTGGTGAACGAGGCTTGACCAAAAACTGACTCAACCTATTAACTGAATAGGACAAGTCTGGCCTGGTTATGGTCAAGTATAGCATTTTGCCAATCATCCTCCTATACATGGAAGGATCTTCAAGAAGCTCACCATCTTCTTGGGATAACTTGAAATTTGGTTCCATAGGGGTTTTGACAGGTTTACAACCTAAGTAACCAACATCAGAAAGAAGTTGAAGAGCATAAGGTCTCTGAGATACAAAAATCCCTTTATCAGACCTTGCCACTTCTAATCCAAGAAAATACCTTAAATTCCCCAAATCTTTTAACTTGAACCTCTTGTCTAATGAATCCTTTAAACATATCACTGCTTCTTCATCATTACTAGCAAGGATGATATCATCCATATAAACCAGTAAGGCAATGAAAAGAACCCCTTTAGTTTTGATAAACAAAGAGTGATCTGATGCTGACTGATGAAAACCTTCTTCCAAAAGAGCACTAGAAAACTTAGCATACCATTGCCTTAAAGCTTGTTTCAAGCCATATAGAGATTTATGAAACTTACAAACAGAATTGGCAGGTAAACACTCCCCCTTATGGCTATATCCTTGTGGTATGGCCATATACACCTCTTCAAACAAGTCACCATGCAAAAAAGCATTGTTGACATCAAGCTGCTGCAAAAACCAACCATGAACAGAAGCTAAGGCCAGCAAAAGCTTGACAGTAACCAACTTTGCAACAGGAGCAAAAGTGTCAGTATAATCAACTCCCTATTGTTAAGTGTAACCTTTTGCCACCAAGCGAGCCTTATACCTCTCAACTGAACCGTTAGCTCTATGTTTAACTTTGTAAACCCACTTACAACCAACAACATGCTTACCAGGAGGAAGACTAACAATAGACCAAGTTTGATTAGCTTCCAAAGCACTAAGTTCAACAGACATAGCTTGTTCCCACTCAGGTATACCAGTAGCTTGTGAGTAAAACTGAGGTTCAAAATGAGTAGAAATGGAAAGCACAGCAGTTCTAAAAGAAGGAGACAGATGTTTATTGCCAATCACTTGCGAAAAAGGATAGGTGATAGAAGAGAAGATTCATGATCATGCTGCGCTGATGACTGAGAAACAAGTGAACAATGATAATCTTGAAGATAAGAAGGTTTGTTGACAATCCTAGCAGATTTAGTTTGAACAAGAGCAGGTGAAGGCTCAAAAGAAGGAGTGGACGAAATAGAAGTAGATTTAGTTTGAGAGGATGCATCACAGTCAGGGATAGAAAGAGGCAAAACTCTGTCATTGAAAATGTCAGAAGAAGAAGTAGAAAAAGATCCATTAGAGAAGGGAAAAATTTTCTCATGGAAGATAACATCATGAGAAACAAAAAACCGATTCGATTCTAGATCCAAAAGCTTGTAACCCTTTATGCCAGGAGGATAACCAAGAAACACACAAGCTCTGGATCTTGGGGAGAACTTATCCCGAGTACTCAAGAGAGTTGAAGCATAACACAAGCAGCCAAATGCTTTAAGATGACTGTACAGATGAGCTTTATGATGGAGAACCTCAAAATGAGACTGATTGTGTAAGAGAGGAGAAGGTATACGATTGATTAAGTAAGCTGCTGTCAATATACAATCTCCCCAGTAAACTAATGGAATGCATGACTGAAACAAAAGAGCTCTAGCAACATTCAACAGGTGTTGATGCTTCCTTTCAACGACTGAATTCTGCTCAGGCCTCTCAACACAAGAAGGATAATGAACCACCCTTTTTGACTTATAAAAATCCTTGAAAGATAATTCTTTAGCATTTTCTGATTGAACAGCTTTAATACAAACCCCAAACTGAGTACGCACCATAGCAAAAAAATCAGGAATAATCTGCTGAACATCAGACTTGGCACGCAGAAGATAAGTCCAAGTAGCTCGAGAACAATCATCAACTATAGTTAGGAAATATCTAAACCCTTCAACAGTCATGGTATGAAAAGGCCCCCAAATGTCATAATGGATTAAATCAAAAGGAGATTTAGACATAGAATTGTGAGAAACAAAGGACAATCTTCTTTGCTTAGCAAAGTGACAAACCAAACAATGGAAATTGGAATCATTTACAGAGGTAAATTGTAAATCTTTATTCAATTGTTGGAATTTTACACAAGAAGGATGGCCTAACCTATAGTGCCAAAGCTCATTATTAGACAGAAAATAAGAGCTACACATAGGTTTTACAGGATTAGAAGAACTAGAAAAATCTTGCAAATCTAAGTAATAGAGATTGCCAAGTCTTTTACCCATCCCAATCTTGGTTCCCTGACTGAGGTCCTGAATCATGCAAGAAGTGGTAGAAAACATGAGAGAGTAGGAAAGAGACTTAGTGAGAGAACTAACAGACAAAATATTATATTTGAAACTTGGCACAAATAGAACATTGTGCAAAATAATGTGAGAAGAGAGTCGAACAGTTCCTATTTTCATTATAGGTGCAGTTTGACCATTAGGTAAGGTAACAGCAGATACTGAAGAAGAAACAAAAGACTCAAAAGAGTGTAAAGTGTGACAAACGTGATGAGTAGCACCAGTATCTAAAATCCAAGCATCAATTGGAATTATAGAATGTATACCAGTAAAGTTTGAGACCAATGGTTCACCAGGAGACTGAGAAGAATTCTGTTGAAGATGAGAACTGAGAAGAGCAATGAGTTGTTGACATTGATTAGAAGACAAGCTGGACATAGCAGAAGGATCCTCAGAACTGTCATATGCTACACTGGCTTGATTTGCAGCTGGTTTGCTCTGTGAGAATCGATTCTTGAACTTATATCCAGGAGGGTAACCATGAAGTTTATAACATTTGTCCATAACATGACCAACAATACCACAGTGAGTACATAAAGGCATGTCACGCTTTCCCTTAAAACTACCAGAAGGATTAGCATTCATACCAAAAACTACAGAATCATTAGAAGAGAATGAAGAAGCCCCTATACGTCTTTGTCTCTCTTCTTGAACAACAAGAGAGAAAACCTTGTTAATAAGAGGAATAGGATCTATCATAAGAACTTGAGCACGTATCTGGGCATATGACTCATTAAGACCCATAAGAAACTGAAGAACATATTCCTGTTGTTGATAATCCATCCATGCCTTCATACCTCCACAATTACAAACAGGGACAGGTCTAAAATCCTTAAGCTCATCCCAAAGAATCTTAAGCTTAGTATAATAGGTAGTAACATCATTAGAACCCTGAGACAAGCTATTTAATTGTTGTTTGATCTGAAAAACCCTAGGACCATTACTCTAATGAAATCGATCATAAAGATCAATCCAAACATCAACAGCAGTATTGATATACATGAGACTATCATCAATTTCTTTAGACACAGCATTAAGAATCCAAGACATGACCATGCTATTGCAACGACACCAAGAGTTGTATAGAAGATCAGTGAGATTAGGTCGAGAAAGTGTACCATCAATGAAACAAAGTTTATTCTTCGTAGTGAGAGCCATGGACATAGCACGACTCCAAGTATTGTAGTTTTCTCCCACTAACTGATGAGAAACCAAGTTCAAACCTGGATGATCACCATTGCTGAGAAAGTAATGACTATTGGAATCATCTGCCGGAGAGCGATCGGAATTAGAAATCTCAAGATTCGCAAATCGATTTCCTCCATTGCTACCACCAGCTCGAGTTCCACCATTGCCGGCACCGGCATTACTACTAGTAGCTCCACCACGAGCCATGATTAGAAGAAGTGAGGAGAAGAAACAACGGAGCAAAAAAGATGCTCTGATACCATATTACGAAAACAGAGAAAAGGGAAAAATGAAGAAGAACTTTTCTGTTATTCTTACTCAAATGAATCGTACAACAGATACATATATATGAGTGGCTTACAGCTTACAATGACACCTCATACTGCCAGCTCATATCTAGTATCAAATATAACAAAGACTAGCTAATTGTGAAAACATATACTAATAACGGAAACTAGAAATATAACAAACTTAATACTGCTAGTGTTAGATCGCTCTCCTGAAGGCACAACAATCCTTTTCATGGCACATCTCAATTTACTAGGTTATCAAGCTTGGATTCAAGAAAGGCCAAAATGGTGCCTGAAATAATGCTCCTAATTCCACTTTCGTTGATACTTTTTTTTTTTTGAACAGTACCTTCATTGATATTTGATACTTAACACTAATATTTTCTATCATTTTTATATTTGGTGGTCAATTTGATTCCAAAAGAAAGAGTATTCTAAATATATAATGCGGTGGTCTAGCATTTTAAAGTATGCACGACTCTTGATTTCTGCTATTGTGACTTTGACGTGGCGTTGGTTCTTGTTCACTCCAAAAGACGAAGCGTTGCATTCCTGAAATGACTCCATGTCACGTCGTTTTAGGACTCTATTTTAGGATTTATATGCATTGTGTTCCTTATTCCTTTCACTTCTTTATTTTTCTGCATTTTCTTGCATTCTTTCTCGTTCGCTTCTTTTCATCAGCTATACCCTTTTTTTCTTTCTTTCTGCATTTCTCAATTCAATATGACAAGATCTGAGAAATCATCGAAACTAAATGATCAGGGAGCAGTGGTCGATTCCGATATCGACGAACACAGGATAAGTCAAATGCGATTCTCCTTGATAGATCTCTATGCATTTGATTGCAAAACCAATTTGGTGTCCTTGGCTGCTTTGGATGAATATCACAATTACTACTGTAAGTTCCTCATATTTTGATTGGTTTATTTCGTTGACAAACCATATTTTGGGATGTCTATGTAATGGGTAGCTTAGGTTCTCATTGACAAGCTTCCAAGCATCCCGGTCACTTCAAGAGTGAAAGGTATACTCACTTGACTTTGTCTCTTGAAGAGTTTAGGTGCACACACACACTACATGCTTGCTTTGTTCATCTTGCATTTTTGTTATAATTACTTATATATGTGCATCCTTTACATAATCACACTTGCACTTCATTGTTAGATCTAAGTGTGGTTTTGTCTGATGTAATTTGTTTCCTTTTGTGTGATCGGAAACGTCCGCGCTTGCACGATGGTGTGCATGTCTTAACGCGATGGTTGACCATTTGAGAAGGTCTCATTCTTCTCTTGGATAAGTATTAGATTTGGTTTGGTTATTTGGAGTAAGTGTATAGTTTCAAAAAATTGGATTTCAATGTTTCAAATGTTTTTAAAACTGACCTTTACTTGGTCATGTGACCATAACGTTTTATACAATATTTTAAAATGAGTTTTGAAAATTTCTATAAAAACTAGACTCCCATACCTTTCTAATGGTATATTATTCGTAACATTTCATGACCGTTTGGATTAGTTTTGAAATCTCCAAAGTGACCACTAAAACATGGTATCTCTGCTGTTATTTGAATATGACCTTTGACCACTCAAATAACTATAACTTTTCTTATAGACATCAAAACTTCATTCTATAAAAGGAGTAGAAAGTAGACATCCATACCTTTCTAACGGTATATTATACAATAAATTTTGATGTTGTTTGGTCATGTTTTGGAGCGCTCGAATATCGAGCTGTTGCGCTGTCGAGTGCAATTCCAGTAGGTAGGCGCTGTTCATGTCGCCCTACGTAGAGCAATTTGTACAGCGACTTTGCCAGAATTTTTATTTTTTTATTAAAATGGCATAGCTTTGTCTAGGGCTTCATATATATATACATCTTCATCTTCCTTTGGCTGACTAACGGTGCTTGAAATCAATTTTTTAGAAAGAGAAAGTGCCACCTAGAGAGAGATAGCTCTAAAAACTAGGGTTTCACATTTTCCCCCGAATCCCCGTTTCCCCGCTTCCCCATCCCCATTTGGGGGAAAAAATTTAGGGAAAAATGGGGAAATGAGGAGGGATGGGGATGAAAATCATCCCCAAATTGAAATGGGGATGGGGATGGGGATGGGGATGGAGAGACCTCCCCCCATCATCATTTCCCCAATTTCCCCACTAATATAGTGAAATGGGGATGGGGATGGGGATGGGGATGGGGGGAGGTACCCCAATCCCCATTTCCCCATTTCCCCCACAATATTATAAAAATAATTATATATATATTTATATATTTTTTGTATTGTATTTTATTTGACATTATTTTGTAATATATTTATAACATTATTTTGTAATGTATTTTCTTTTGCATTTGTAATGGAATGTTTTTTTTTTTAGATTAATTTGTAATTTTCAGTCAAATAGGGAAATGAGGGAATGGGGTAAACGGGGAAACGGGGAAAATGGGGAAATGAGGATGGTGATGGGGAGACCTCCCCCCAAAACTCCCTCATCCCCATTTTCCCCAAATGGGGAAATGGGGAAATGGGGAGGGATGGGGAAGGGTTTGAGAAGTGGGGAAATGAGGATGGTGATGGGGAGACCTCCCCCCAAAACTCCCTCATCCCCATTTTCCCCAAATGGGGAAATGGGGAAATGGGGAGGGATGGGGAAGGGTTTGAGAAGTGGGGATGGGGATGGGGGGACTTATATCCATCCCCATTTCCCCAATGTGCATCCCTACCAAACACTCTTCTTTAACTCTTTAAATCCGAAACCCATCTCCATCTTGAATCATTCAACATCATTTGAGCATGGGTCTCCATGGTTTCATGGGTAGGTAAGTTAGAACTTCATTGAATATAATTTATTGTTCTTCTTATTCTATATTAGGTATTTATTGCTTGATTAAATACCTAGACTCTTTTATTGCATATATTTATGAGTCTTGATAACATGATTGGGTTTGTTTGTGATAGCTTACATGATTAAATTGATTTTCCCTAAATAGCTAACCCTAGAACATTCTTGTGAAATTGGTTGATGATAAGGTTGATAGATTAATGTTTATTTATCTAGTCAAGTTTTATTGAATGTTCTTGTGGATTTAATTGACATTATGTCGTTAGAAATCCTTCTATAACTAATTGAGTTCTCATGTATGTGCATATAGACATTATTTGATAACTAGGTGGTTGAATTACATTATAACATCTAGTTAGACATTTTGTGTGTGGTCTTACACATTATTGCATTTAAGCATCATTGTCATATGCTCACACTTAGATTTTTAATTATCTTCAATGAGTCAAAGTCTTGTGGCTTCTAGGTGAAGTTGCACAAGCAAGTGAAGTCTTGCAACCAAGGGTTGGTTGGCAAGCATTGGTCAAGTGCCACTATACAAGGTCTACGGGTAGAGTAGGAGGTGCTCACATCAAGAGTAATGATCGGGGGATATCACTAGGGATTGAACCAAGAGTGGTGAGTGGTAGTGTCCATAGCCTGAGGTTGTCTAGAGTGAGAGTTCGAGTATCGCTTGAAGGTGTAACCTTTTATTCGTTTAGTGGATTTCAGTGACCATGTGTGGCTAGCATATTGGTTTGTGGTTTTTCCTTGTTGAAGGTTTCCACGTAAAAATCAAGTGTTTTTAATTTCCGCATTTTACACTTTATTTATTTTGTTGTGAATTTGGGTGATTATTGAATATTGACTAATTAAGAAAAAAATTGGTCATTAACTTGATTAAAACCTATTCACCCCCCTCATAGGTATATTTAGACACACTCGTATTTATTTTCAATTGGTATCAGAGCAGGTTCCTAGATAGACATAGGAGATCCTTGCCACTTTCGTGTGTGTTGCATTTGTGTGCATTTTTGTTCTTTGCATTCATTTGCATTGATTCATTCACTTCATCAAACACCATGTGTGAGAGTGAAACACTTAGAAAGGGAATTCTCGAAGAGAGGATTGATTGCCTAACCCTTAGAGGTTATTTGAGCACTCGCTCCAACATCTTTGCTTCTACTTCATACAGTGACTCATATAAGGAGATGATCCTTACGACATTGAAGTTTAGAAGATTTGTGAAGCTTGAGAAGAAAAAGTTTAACTCAAGAAGAAATGACTTCAAGGTGAAGACCTCATTTAAGAAATGTGAAGAAGTCTCTTCCTATGTTGAAGAGCAAGTGCCTAACTTCATAGCTTTTGGGGTTTCCTATATGGAAGATGAAGATGATGGCAAAAAGCCCTTAAATTTTGACTCAATTTTTGAGTGTCAAAAGCTTCTTCTCAATGTGCTAAAGAAAAAATGAAGAGCTCTCTAAAGGAGAACGAGTCCTTAAAGATGTGAAAGATTTCCTCAGTGGAAAAGATCTGTGCTCTTGAAGAAGAAAAGGAAATTTGTGAAGTTGAACTTCATCAGTCCTAGGAGATGATGTCTGAGCAATTGGAAGAAAACACCATTCTTATCTCTCTAATGAAAACCAAGGAGATGAAGTCTTCCATGGATGACTCATTAAAGACGGGCTTAATAGATGTGTCCAAGTATATGACCGTGTGTGGCTAGCAAAATAGCTCATGGTTTTTCCTTGTTGAAGGTTTCCACGTAAAAATCATGTATTCTTTAATTTTCGCACCTCATACTTGATTTATTTTGTTGTGAATTTGGATGATTATTGAATACTGACTAATCAAGAAAAAATTGGTAATTAACTTGATTAAAACTTATTCACCCCCCTCTAGATTTATTTTGACACACCTGTATTTATTTTCAACTACGAGATCCTAAACTCTGTCAGTCTTATATTGCCTAAGGTTCGCACTGCTTGGAATCTACCGGAGAGGGCTGTGGCTTTTAATGGTTCCATGCTTGCTTGTGGTGTGACCCTACCCATTTAATCGTAAATCACTAGGTTTTTATGCGATGCAAAAATATCTTCGGCGTAACTGGCGCCCAATGGGTACTGGTAATTACTAAGCATGTGGTCCCTATGGTCGGCGAACAAGGAACCTACACCTTCTGCTTACGAGGTGAAGCATATCTTCATCCTTAAAGGTTCTGACAAAGGGACCTACTTTTTGACTTTAGTCGGAATAGAGAAGCTGTTGCTGTAGGGGGCTAATCCCAAACTAAAGCCCAGCAACATCGAGGTGGGGACCCTCGATAGGAATGAGTTCTTATGTGGGTTCCCCACTTCGAACAAATTTTGGAAGAACAGTTGGTTCTTTATAGCGGGAGAGTGGTGAAAGGAGGTCGCACAAGACCTTGTTACAAATCATCCTGGTAGGGTCATCCCCCGCCAATTCATGAAACATTCTACGTGGATGAAGGATCCACATGATTTGATGGGCGATGAAGTCCATAGGGTTGCCAAGATGGTTACCCTTCCTTTGGATGATATTGTAAGTCGTACAACGGAAAGGATTGAAATTAATCAATAAAATAAGAAGGATAAGTTTCAAAAAATTTCTATCGTCTTCTTAAGACCTTTTGTATATACACGAATATGAGGAAGAGATTTGTTTTCATACATTTGAAGAACACTCCTTTGTTTTCTTTTTGATCCAATACTACTAAGCTTTCCTAGCTATGTCCCGTGATCTAGCATCTGTGTGTGTGGGCACGTCACGGATTCCGGGAGCAATGGAGGCATGAGAAAACTGGAAGACAACACCTTACTCTTCTTGATGAATTCGGGCAACCCTAAATTGAGAGAAAGAAAAAATTTCTTTTTTCTTTTCCCTCTATAGTTGCCGCCCACCTTAGTTCTCCTTAGGGTTCCAAATAACTTCTTTTTCCTGACAAGTATATGTTATATACTAAGAACCTAGGGTTTAGTAATCCAAGTTAAAATAAGATTCCAAATCTTTTTTTAATTATTACTGTTAACCGCCAAAAGTGGCAAGGGTTCAAAGAAGAATTTTCCATCCACACCAGATAATATTTGAGGATAGAAAGGCATCATAGAAGAGCTTTCTGGTACCCCGCCACTAAATTGACCAGGTACGCCTTCTACCAATCCGGACCAAGAGCAGGGTCTCATAGACTCCAAGGTACCAGGAAGCACTAAAGCCAAGTTCTTAAGGACTCTACTGCTACAAAATCCTAGTCCCCCATTACCACGCCAACCCTGTATCCCGCTACCTCGATACATTGATAACATAATCCAGTAAGAGGTGGGATGCTTACGCACCCCAATCCCTCATAGAATTAGCTAACCAAGCAGTAAGATTATCAGGTTAACAGACTATCAAGGTAAAACCAGGTGAGCCGAGATAAAGCTACAAAGAAAGACAATAAGATGTCGACGTTTAAATAAACAAAGAAATTGGCTCATTCCTGCCATTTAAGAGTTCTATTTGAGAGCTAAGTCAACCTCGTCAGATTCCGCCAAAAAAAGGATCACTTGATTCCTTGAATCAATCCCACAATCTTCTCGCCTATTGCCGCTGAAAGTCCAGTAAATTGCTATACCTCAAGACCGAATTTAGGGGAGTGCAGAGCAAGAAATTGGACGTATATATAGAACATGACATTGGACAAAAAAAAAAGGACGACAACTTGAGTCCAAAACCCTACAGTTTATTTTCCACTTATCAATATGCACGAGATCTCCATCGTCATCGCCATCTACGTTTTAACCCTCCTATTATGACAACCTAAAATCTCTATTGTATTTCTATTACATGTTTAAGCTCAATAAAATGAGTTATATATAATCTCTGTTGGTATATACTTTGATTCATTGCTGCTATAGGTTTGTTTTGTTGAGAACTCTTAGACATCGAACTACGTGGTGCCCTTCCGACCGTGGTCTACCTCGATTGCGGTCATACAAGTTGTTAATTGGTGAAGTCAGGTGAAGTCAGCATTTGACATCCCTCCTAGAGGGAACCTGCCAGTGACCAAACTAGTGGCAGAGATGAGGGCTCCCCAGCCCGACGTTGCTGGCAGTACTGGACCCAAGAGAAACCCACGAGGTATCCGGCCTCAGAAGGAGGAGCAAATAGAGGCAACCGTGTTATCCAAAACTTCGGATAATGAAGGCTCAGTTGCTCGATCCAGGCACGATGGGTCCAAGCGTCTTAAAGACCAAATGGCTAAAATGGCAAAGGAACTCGAGGAACTAAGGAAAGGGAAGCATCGCGGAACCCGGAAGAATCCCTTGGGGAAGATGAATGCACCCTTCTTTAGAAGAATCAGAGAAGCAGAGCTACCCCTCAATTCAAAATGCTCGTTAAAAAGTATTCTGGATTGGAGGACCCTGTAAGCCACATGAAGAGCTTTGTTCATCAGATGGAGGTCAAGAAAGCCACCCGATCAGCAATGTGCAGGATGTTCCTTTCAACTTTGACAGATTATGCCAGGACCTAGTTCAGAATGTTACCCCCAACTAGTGTGGATTCTTTTACAAAACTCACTACAGATTTTTGTGCTCAATTTCAGGGGATCAAGCCTCGTCCCAAGGACCCCGTCCTACTCCAATATGTGATCCAGGAGCTGGGTGAGACGTTGAGATTCTATGTAGAGAAGTTCCACAAAGAAGTGATCTAGATGAGAGTGTTTGCTGAGAAGAAGACCTTGACAAACTTCAGAAGAAACCTATGGGCTGGTAGACTATTCCGGTCATCTGCCAAGCATCCGCCTGAAACTTACAAAGAGGCCTATGACGAGGCATTGGAACAGGTGGACATAGATGAGCAGCTCCAGGTCAAAATCGAGCACGATGAAGCCCGATCAGCCAAGCATCCGAAGAAAGAGGCTCTAAAGCCCGCACTTGCAAAGAAGTTTCAGAATCATCCTCCAAACCGGTTTACCTACTGGCTACCACCTTCTTCCCAACATCGAGATAAATATCCCATAAGGAGGACCCCCCATAGAGCAATGCCCCCACCAAGAGAGGTAGCATGGATAACAGGGGAAGAAGACTGGTACAACCATTACACCCATCTCAATGCATCCCGAGAGACCATATATCTCGCCATCCGTAACAAGGGTTTGCTTAGGAAGCCTAGTCCTATGAAGGTCCTGGCTGACTAAAGGAATCGCTATAAGTACTGTGACTTCCATAAGGACGTGGGACATAACACGTCTGAATGCTACAACCTTCGTAACCAGATCGAAGGATTGGTAAGAGGGACTCTTGGTCAAATTTTCGCAACAGGTACAGGATAACATCAGGGAGGGGAAAGAGGTACAAGGGGAGATACGGGATACAGAGGAAAGGAGGAAGGATAAGGGAAAAGACTTGATACAATAGATCCAAGTCATTCATACCATCAGTGGAGGCCCAACATTAGCAGGAACTTCCAACAACTCAAGGAAGAACCATGCTAGGAAGATCCCAAGGATTATTATTGGTCATGATGTACTTCGGGTCACCAAGAGATCCCAAGATTATCCTCATACTACCCAGATCATTTTCACGAAGGAGGATGTCTACAACATAGTTCAACCACATGATGATCCAATGGTGATCATGGTACAGATAGCCAATTGCCAGGTCCATCACATTCTGATCAATACTGAGAGTAGTGTAGACATCCTGTTCAAAAAAGCCCTAGAGAAGTTCAACCTGAAGAATTCATTCTATAACAGTTGTGCCACACCCTTGTATGGATTCACTAGGGACTCACTAATACCGATTGGATCGAAAATCCTACCGGTAATAGTTGGAGAGGCTCCCCTTCAGCAAAACATAATGACAGAATTCGTTGTGGTTGATACCCCGTCTGCCTACAATGTGATCCTATGAAGGTCCTCTTTTCAGGAATTAGGGGAGGTATTGTCCATCTATCATAATGTCCTAAAATTCCCAGTAAGAACCGAGGTAGGAGAAGTTCGGGGGGGGATTAACAAGCAGCCCGTAGCTGTTACACAGTATCAACCAACCCAATCACGCTAGCCAAGCAATACGCACAGGTGACCAGTGAACCAAATGGAGAGGCACCAGAATAGGATCACTTCGTTCTAAAAGAAGGGGAGGTACCAAATGTATTTGTAGAAGAGACATAAGAGGAGGAGCGGGGGTGGACTAGTGGGCACCCCGCAGATCAATTGGCGGAAATACTTGTTAAGAAGGACTGTGAGGTCAGAAAGAACCTGATAGAGCTCCTCGAAGAATACAATGATAGTGAAGATATGAGGCTCGCTAGATTGTGAGGTCAGAAAGAACCTGATAGAGCTTCTCGAAGAATACAATGATATTTTTGCCTGGAGTCATGACGAAATGCCAGGTATCCCTCTCAACCTAGCCGCCCACAGGTTGGCAGTAGATGCGACCTTCAAGCTAGTCAAACAGAAGCGGAGGCACTTAAATGCCGAAAGGAATGCTGCGGTGTAGGAAGAGCTAGATAAGCTCCTAAAGGCCAGATTCATTAGAGAATCCCACTACCTGAGTGGATTGAAAATGTGGTCATGGTAACCAAATCCAATGGGAAGTGGCGTATGTGCGTGGATTACATCGACCTCAACCGAGCTTGCCCGAAGGATAGCTTTCCTCTATCTAAGATAGATCAACTGATTGATTCCATTGCAGGCAACAAGCTCTTAAGCTTCATGGATGCTTTTTTGGGGTACAACCAGATCATGATGCACCTCGCCGACCAAGACAAAACAAGCTTTATCACTAAGCAAGGCCTCTACTGCTACAAGGTGATGCCATTCGGTATTAAGAATGCTGGAGCCACTTACTAACGTCTGGTGAAACGCCAGACCTTTCAGGTGATAAGAGAGAACCAAATGAGGTTGAACCCTGCTAAATGTGCTTTCGGGGTAGCAGCAGGAAAGTTTCTTGGATTCATGGTACACGAGAGAGGGATTGAGGCCAATCCTTAAAAGATCAAAGCCATCATGTGTTAGGATTATGCTCAATAGCAAGAGTGTAATAATGTAATTAACAATCTTTTTCATATTAATAAAGTGATTTCTGTTTTTAAACAAATCTTATAGCATTTATAGTTTAATAATTGTCAAAGTAAATAATCATAAGGTCTAAAGACTATGAGAAAAAAAGAATTGTTCATACATCTGGATATATATGTGGTAGACACAATTCTTTAGTTAGTCTTGAATATCGTTCACAACTTAAGTTAAAGGTTGGGCACCTTTATCTTGTTAAAGTTGTAGAATTCTTTTGCTAGCATTTGAGTGGGATCAAATGAGATATGATGAGTCTAAAATCATCGGAGTGTCTTCGAGCAAAAGAATCTAGTGCACTGGGTGCATTGAATAGGATCACAATGAAATACTTTATCTATAACCGTCAGTAGATAAAAGTAATTTCATTATCAGGACAATCGGAGAGTCTATCTTAATCCTGAGATAAATGATGGACTTATGGTTGCAGGTGATATCATTTGAGCTATCAATGAGTACGATTATATCGCATAGTCTATCCTCGATAGTTTGGTGATATTCATTTGTTAATTGATAGAGGACTTCATTTATAGATATGGACATCGTGGCTCCATTTATTAAATGAGAGTATAATATCATCATATGGATGTTTTGAGGTAATTGGATATTAAATCTCAACGTTGAGTTTTCAATAGTGTCTATTGAAAACATGGCTTCTGGACAAGTCAAAATATCCAAGTTCAAAACGTGGTCATATGAGTAAATATGGTAACTTGGAGAGTTATAGGCGGTTTATGAACTCTTGGCGATTACTGATATTAATCACGAGGATACACTATCTCCAATATGATTGTCTAGGGTATGAATGAGGAAACATCTTCCTTTTCTGTCTTTATTTAAGAGTTCAATTTTAGCTCTTTAGTGGAATGAGTTAAAATTAATGGATCGGACCTAAGTGAATCATTTGTTGATTGTGATTAGGTTATGTCTATTGAAGCTTAAATTTAGATAGCCCGCCAAGATCCCCAATCCACACGGACTTGCATGGATCACTTGATATATTCTACCGGACCGATTTAGGGTCCATCTAGAATTGTATTTAATATATTAAGAATATAATTTGCACATTATTTATGTAATGGGCTGCTAAATTATATTTATATATTAATGTATGACATGTGGGCTTGTTTCTTTTAGTAAGAATGAGCCTAGTTCACATGTGGGCTTTTTATTTAAAGTCCTATGGATTTAATGAAATAAGAAAATAATATTTGGGCCCAATATTAGTATATGGGGCGGCAAGGTGGTTAAAATAACCTTAATATTATTTTGTTTTCATTATTTAATTAAATAAGAATTAATTAATTTATTAATTAATTGTTTAATTAAGAAACAAATCTTTTCTAAATAGAAAATATGATTCATATTGGTATACTATTGGTAGTAGTGTACTTAAATTAAAAGACTTGTTTGACAAGAAAATGAATAATTAATTTTATTTATTTAATCAAATAAGAAGTCTTTTTAATTTAGTCAAATAAGGAATAAAAGATTATTGAGTTGGATTAGGGTTTGAACTCTTAGAAAGTGAATTAGGTTGCAACTAAAACTCCTATATTTTTGGAGTGAAAATTGCGGAAACCCTATTCCTTTTGGTGAAAGAATTCGGCCACCCTAGTTAAGAAAGAGAAAAGAAATTTTGCCACATATAAGGCCATTATTATTTTCGGCCAGACCTAGGGTTTTATGAGCAGAATTTTTTTTTTCTTCTTCTTCTTCTATACTCATAGTTAGAGATTTTTTATTCTACTAAAAACAAAAGGAACATAGATTATTCTTTGATGGTATATTGTTTGCTTATTCATTAATAAGCTTGTATATACTACATCGATTAAGGTTCACGCGAGTTTCGATCTTAAGATTGAGAACTCAAAAGTGACCGGAATAATCTTAGGTTCCTTTAGATTGTTTTTGGGAATAACGAATCAAGAAAAGTTTGTTATATCCGATCTCAGGTTTGCAATTCAAAGAAAGGGAGACCACGCTCCTAGGTGATCCACGTTCGTGCTAGGATTGAAGATCTTGCGGATTACCATCGACGCAAGTCAATCGGATCACGCGACAAGAGGTATTAATCTTTTGTTTATTCTTTATATATCTTTAATTAATCAAAAGGATTAAGGTTCATAAAAGGAAAATTTTTTAAAAGCTACTCAAACTATTTTTTTTAGTCTCGCTTCCGCTGCGGGTATATTTTTCCCTACATCATGGATCTTGAATCCCCTGCTACCCTCAAGCAGGCACATGGATTGACTGGTAGGATAGCAACGCTGAACCGCTTCATATATCGATCTACAGATAAGGGTTTTCCTCTCTTTAAAATCATTAAACAGGGTAAGAATTGGGATCACGAAAGCGAGCAAGGTTTCCAGTCTTTGAAGAAATACCTAGCTAGCCCGCCTTTGCCATTGAAACCCCTTTCAGGAGAAGAGCTACAACTTTACTTGGCAGTGTTAGAAACCGCTACTAGCGGGGCTTTAGTGAAAGAATGTAGCGATGAGTGTAAGTGCCTCACTTTTAATTGGCTAATTTCATTGACAAAATCACAATGGGGTTTAATCTTGTAAGGGTAGTTTAGAATTGAAGAAATTCCACTCAAATGCTTAAGGATCTCATTGTGAATTTCAAAAGCTTCAAGGAATGTAGCTTACTTAATCTTGGCTCTTAATTGAAGAGATTTAGTTGCACACACACATCTCATGATCTTACATGTCCTATATACCATGTTGTGGGATTCTTGTTGTTGCATATTCTCTTTTAATGCATGATCACTCTATCTTTTTTTTGTATTTGTTCTTTGCCATGTTTTTTGGCCTTGAAATTTGCATGAAGCCTTTTCTAGAAGTTATTTTTTACCTATGACCGCTCCTAGGCCCGCTGTGATTTTCTTCACAGCGCTAGGACAGTGGTTCACGGACAGAGCAAACCGCTCCCAGAACCACTCCCAAACAGCTGTCATTTTTTGGCAGCGGTGGTCTTGGCAGAGCGAACCGTTGCCGTGATCACTGCGGCTTTCGCAGCGGTTGTCGCGACGTTTCACTTCTAAGAGTTAAAACGATGCCACTTTGTTTTGGTTCTCATATATATTTGTCTTGATAGCCTTTAGATTTTTAAGAGAGTAAAAATTACATCTTTTGAAAGCTTTTGAGTTTCTTCCAAGCTAAGGTATCAAGACTTCATCTTTATTACTCAAAACACAAAAACCCATCATACTTGTATGTTTCATTCATCATCTAGCATGTTCTAGTTTGATTCTCATAGGGTTTTCATATTTGCTCACATGACTTGTAGTTAGAACATCACCTGCATCACTTCACATGTTTTTTCTTTATAAGATAGTTTTTTTTATTACTTGACTACT
Organism: Acer campestre; assembly: GCA_954870605.1. NCBI lineage: Eukaryota > Viridiplantae > Streptophyta > Magnoliopsida > Sapindales > Sapindaceae > Acer > Acer campestre. The sequence continues at coordinate 27,345,379 of OX940800.1, read as the reverse complement.
TTCAAGATTGCTTCTTTATGACTTGACTTAGTTTCAGGATTGTGTTTATTGTGTTTTGTGTGTTGTATTGTGGTAGATATTGCATATAAGACTTTGTTTGTCTATTTAGCTATGTCATATGCATGTCATCTAGCAAAATGATATCTAGGAATGTCTAACATGTTCATCCATGCCTAGATATGCTAAAATGTCTAACTTTGTATTTTGAGCATCTTGAATATTGTTAATATTCACACTAGATTGTTTTATCTTTTCATTTATAATCAAGTCTTGTAATTGCCTTTTGGTAGTTTGCAAGCAATGGACTGAATTCACTTTTGTAGGCTTGCGGGTAGCAAAGACGGATTAGTAATCTTAGGTGTGATGCGGTCAACCCAGATTGTAATCATATTTGTAATTAGTGGATTGAGGTTTTAGTGTGGCACACAAAATAGCCCGTGGTTTTTTTCCTCTTATGGGTTTCCACGTAAAAATCTCGTGTCATTTACTTTCCGCTTTCTCTACACTTGATTTTTGTTGTTGACTAGTTGGGGTTGGTTTTGTAATCTTGATTCATCACGAAAATCGGTAAAAAGGGATTAAAATCTATTCACCCCCCTTTAGATTATATTAGGACTCATTAATATATATTTTCAATTGGTATCAGAGCAGGTTCCTTAACATAATTAGGAGATCCCTTGCTCTTGTTATAGTCCCTTGCATTTGTTTGCATTTTTTTTTGCTTTTGTGTGTTTAGCTTGTTTGTGTGCATTCATACATTCTCACCCAAACATAATGAGTGGAAATGGAATTTGAGGCGAGGGTGCCTCTAGCACAAGACCTCTGAAACAAATTAAGGTGTGTTCAATATTAATCTGGAGGGGGGGGGGGGGGGGGGGGTTGTTGTTGAATAGATTTAACAAATTTACCCAATTTTCACGTATAGTCAATATTATGAAAATACCCCAATCTAGTCAATAATAATAACAAGTGTAATATGGTGCGGAATTATAAATGACACTTGATATTTACGTGAAAACCCTCATGGGAAAAACCACGAGCTGTATAGTGCGCCACACTCAAACCTTGAATCCACTAAATGTGTTAAACGATTACAACCTACTCCCGGTATATAATCACACACCTACCTAATCCCGGTATAAGTGAACCTAGTCCAATTTGCTTATGTGACCACCTAATCCCGGTCTATCACATAAGACTTCAATTGCTTGCGATCTAAGCAACCAAATCCCGGAAGCTACATGCAAGACTTACTTCTCAATGAAGAGATTACAACCTATGTGAATATATATAAATACTCAACAAATGTAATGAGAGCTAGGCAACTCTATATGCTTATCTAGGATGATTAGATGGCAATAAATGCAATCCTAGATATCAATAGCTAAATAACATGTCATAAAGCTTAACAAATCATAGATTAAATAACCTAGATGTTGCTATCAAAATACAACACTCAATCATGTCAACACAACAATCTCTATTTTGTATCTATAATATATTCTAAGAGCATACAAATAATATAAGAGATTTCTTTGATAAATAAAACACTAAACTTAGATGAGATTAGTGAAGAACATACCAAAGGATGTGTGTTGAGCAAAACCCATTCAAATAAGCAAACTAATTATGCTAGAAAATGCTTAGATGATCTTTGATGCACATGTATGTGGTTTTGAGTGTATAAAAATGAGTTCTTGATTGATTTTCTCTCAAGTATCTCTCTTTGAAGCTTAGGGTTCTTTAGAGTCAGAGAACTAAGTTAAAGAATTGAGAAAGTGTGATATTTATAGACATCAAGAACATGGCATGTGAAAAGACAAGATTGCCCTTGAAAATGCACAATCGACGGTTTCATTCGGCGGCCAGGCTGCAGATCATAACCGCAGAATTGGTCCCGAGAGAAATAGGGGAGCAATGGCAGTTTCATTTGGCAGTTTCGTAACCGCCGATCTAACCGCAGAATCAGACCCGAGATATTAAATACATCAGGTCTGATCAGTGGTTTCGATTCAACGGCTAGACCGCCAATTCACCAAAAGAGGTGAAACCAAGGAGAAGCCAAGGGCATTCTCCGTGAGTGGTCTTCACCCAAAACCAAGCACATTATCGTGCACGCGCGGACGTTTCCGAACACATTCGGGAAACCAATTGCAAGACACATAAACACACAACAAGATATAACAATCAAAGTGCTAGTGTGAAATGTGACATGTGAAGAGAATGCACACAAATGCAAGTATGCTAAGTGTGTGTGTGCTTCTAAATCTCTTCAAAGAAAACTAAGCACTAAAGAATATACCTTTGGAGTGCTTGTCACCTTGAGGTCTTGAAAAGGGCCTTTGAGCTTAATCTTCAAACACCTATTCTACCCTTACAATTCAAACCCCAATATGTGGTTTGTCCACGAAATAAGCCAATCAATAATGGGAATCCTTACAATCTCCCCCTTTGTCTATTTCGTGACAAAACCACCACTCACATTGATTCTCACAACATAAATGAAGCTACGGGATATTCTACATTACAAAGAGATAAGAAAATAAAACTTCAAGTCTTCAATCTCTTGTAGAATTACCAAACCTTCAAAACAATTAGATTACACTTCAAAAGCTAGTGTATGTGAGTTGATCAAGTGAAAATAAAACAAGCATTTGCATATTAAACTTTTAAACACAACATCATGCAATGTATGTGTATGCAATGCTCCCCCTCAATGGGTTACTCCCCCTCAATATGTACTCTCCTCAATATGCACAATTGCTACAACAATTTAGCATCTCCCTTACCACATTCTACTCCCCTTTTTTGTCATGATATAGGCAAAGTAGTAGTCCCCAACAAGGTCACTTATAGCAAAGAGAGATAGTAGCATACAAGATATTTGCATAATCATATAAGCCACTTTATGCTAATCAATTAATTGAAGAGAAACAAGGAGATTTATTTTGATTAAAATGTGTGAATCAAAAATGCTTTGCATACAAGACATGTAGCATTCAAGTCCAAAATACAATGGTATTTGGCAAAGCAAATGACAAAGGTTTCTAATAAGAATTCAAACCAATTTCACCAATGTCATGAGAGAAGCAAAGATATAGAGAATTTATTGATTTTCAATTTAATAAACACTATATCCAACTTTATAAGCGAAACATGGCATGGGCGACTTTGCACCCTATTTGATTTTTCTGGATATGAAACCTGTATGATAGTAGCCATGTTCAACAAATAAAGAAAGAGAGACATTTGGATTGTAAAATCCTTTGACCGGATACAAGATCCTTTAATCATTTGAGTCTCATAAGCTTTTTCACACAAGTTTTGCATTTAAGAAGAATGCAATTATCAATTCATTCTTTTTCATGTGGCATGTTATTTGAATTTCATGCTTTTCATATGGCATTTAGCATGTTATACAAGAATCATCATGTCATGGAAATAACTATATGTCATTCAAATCATACTTCCTATGTAGATTTTCTAATCCAAAAATGCATGTTTGAACATAAATATGACATGGATTGAAAATAAAGCAAGGTTCACACTTATTGAGATAAAAGCATATATACATATGTGCAACCAAGCTTACTTAAGCAATCAAAAAAGAAGCATAAGATTTTTCAAATTTTTGCCTGCATCAAGTATGCAAAATAGCTCTATTTGCTTGAGTTCCCCATATGGGGTCAAAAACTACCCTTCATCAATGAAGGTCATGAGGTCCTATGGACCTACCAAGTCCATTGGACTCTGTTGAACCTATGTGAGACATGTTTGTCTCGTAGTAAGCGGGTTCATCTTTTCTTATCCACCTAGGTGATATACTTTTCTTCCTAGGGGTCAAAGGTTCAAGAGTTCTAGATATCATAGGATCATGCAATCTAGCTCTCGCCTTCTTTTTCTCAATCATGCTTTTAATTCTACACAATCTAATGTAATGAAAGCAATTTGGTCTAATATGACCATCAATACCACAATGATGACATGTAGGGATGAAGTTAGGAATCATACCATGTCCTTGTGCATGCATAGGAGTCTTCCCATGTCTTTGTGGTTGTCTTGGTAGTTGGATAGGATCTCTCCTTCTTTGTTGTTGACCAAGACTTCGTTGCTTCCTCGGTTGATTTTGCATGATTGGTCTCTTCCCTTGATGAATTTGAGCTTGAGGGAAGTTAGCATGAGGAACTTTTTAAGCTTCAGAAGTGCTGCACTAAATATATATATATATATTAGGTGTGTAGTAATTGCAATAAAAAAAAACATATATATTAGGCGTGCATAAGATATAGATAGATATATACTTTTGCATATTTTCGGAAACCATAGTTTTTGCAATTGAGAGATTTTTCTTTTGCTAGAGAAAAATAAAATCCAACTCTTAGACTAGTGAGAATTCGGCCAAGAGGGTTTGTGAGAGAAGAATTGTTCTTGCTTCGATAGTGTACTAGTGATCTTAACATCAAGAGATCTTGTACACACTTTCAAATTAGGTTCACGCGAATTTCAATCTTACGATTGTGAATTCAAAAGTGACTGGAACATTCTTAGCAACCTTTTGGAGATTATAGTGACTAACAAAATTCAGAAAAGTGTTTGTTTGTCCATTCTCAGGTTCACAATTCAAAGAAGGGAGACCACGCTCCTAGGTGATTCACGTTCATGATCGGTTTTAGAAGATCTTGCGGATTACCATCGACGTAAGTCAATCAGATCACGCGACAAAGGTATTTCATCTTTTCGTATGTATGATTAATTAATTAAAGGGTTAAGGTTCAATATGGAAAACAATTTAAAATATGCTAAACTCTCTTTTAGTCTCGCTTCCGCTTCGTGCACGCATTTTTTCCTACAATTGGTATCAGAGCCAGGTTGTACCCTTTAATTAATTAATGTATATATACATGAATCTTTTTCTTTTTATTGTGATTATGCATGTTTAGAAAGAGATGGCACTCTAGGTATTCTCATATATAATTACATTGGAATGTATGGATTTATATATGTTATATTTTGATATAAAGTGAATTGTTATTGCTCGATTTTGATCCTAGAATTTCAATGTAATTTTTGTTTCGGAATTGTAACAAGAAAGGTGGCCTATTATCGTCACAATTTCCTTCTTGGTAGTTACTAATATTTTTTTTTTTATGTATTATATTAAACTGCAGTATTTTTTTTAATGTATTAAAAAATAAGTGCAGTATTTTTTTTATTAAATACTGCTGTGAATAAAAAAAAAAAAATTACTGCAGTATTTTTATTGTTTAAATATGTATGTAATATGTTCAAGCATCGAAGATTCGAAGACTTGAAGCATTAATGGCAACCGGAATGAGTTTGGGACCATACGCACCATAGCAATGTGCACGCGTGCAAAATTGCACGCAGCTGTGCATGTTGGACTGTGGGCTGCGCATGGCAGCCCCATGGAGTCCATGGGCTGCACACGGCAGCCCTTGTTAGGGTTGTGGAGTGTGCACGCAAATTGGGCAGCTGTGGGTGCTCACGTGATCCATGTGCCGCTTGAAGATTTGTTCGCCAAGAAAGGAGATTTTTTGTATTCCAAACAATTGTAATTTACTTGCTTTTCTAGGATGGATCAAAATCATGGCTATTTATTTTTTGTAAATATTACAATATTTGTTATTGTTTGATAACATGTCATGTAGAATAGAAGTACACTCATATATCTCTTTTGGTATGAACATGCATTGTGTAAGATCCTTTATTTGTATTGGCTTGATTCCATTACAAAACTCTCTTTATTTGTATTAGTTGTTGCTTAGGTGATTCTTGGAAGAAAGAAGCCTCAAAGGTGAAGAAGCAACATCTTGTGCAAATCTCGTCTTCAAGGGGAACATGCATACTTGGATGCTAAGGTATCAAGATTCTTCTTCCTCTTGCAAGGCGTTAGCGCACACACACACAATTCATACATGTGTATCCCTATATCATAGTTCAAACATTTGGTATAACACTTTCACACACATTTAGTATGCATATGCATTTATCTCATTGTTAACAATCTTGTAGAATTGCATGTTTTCTCACTATCGATTAGATATGGCATGCTTGTGTTACATAGTGTTTATTTGTTTATGTTTCTTGTGTTTTGGTCTTGAACATGATCTTATTTGATTCCTTGTTGAGTTCCGGTCATTTCGTTTACCCATTCGTTTAGTTTCGAGTCCAAACGATGTAGCTATGCTACTTTTCGTTCTCATTCGTTGTGTTGTGTTCATCATCATTTTCCGAGATGAATTCTCAACCATTTGTCAAAGTTTCATAGTCGTTGTGCGTGAGGGAGTCATGATTCATAATCCGAAAATGGATTTGAAATCGGAGTTCGAATGCCCGAATACGGCTGAAGAACGTGAGAGGTGCGCGGGAGAAGCACCATGGCCAAAGGCCATGGCATGGCCACCACGAGTGGAGGCCGTGTGCCACACGGCCCAGCATGCCCTCTGGTCCCGTGTGGCACACGCGCCCCACATGGGGTAAAGGCTGAAATACCTCTTTTTTTTGGACAATATTGCCCTCCTTCTCCTTCTTTTAAATGCCTTCTCTTCCCTCCATTTGTAACAACTTGAAGAAATTTCTGCAGAATTCTTCAACATTTTCGTTTTCTTATTTTGATCATAACTCTCTCATATGAACTCGAAATTGAGTGATCCAAAATCCAAAATTGTTGGTCTTGAAGAGAGCTACAAACCCCAAGCATTTTCAAATCCATTTGACTTCGTCATTTTTCCCAGCACACTGATTTCAGTCCGAGGTTCTTTGGTTGTATGTGAAACTTCTTCTCTTTCAATTTCTCTTGATCATCTCTTTGATTCTTTCTAATTGATTGTTGAAATATGTTGAGAAGTATGTTATATCATATGCTAGGGTTGTATGATTGATTAGTTAATTGAGTTTAGTTTTGTGATTTCTCTTAAACATATTTTTGCTAGACTTGATTTTGATTGAAATTGCTTCTAGAAATTGATTGTATAATGTGCTTCATGTTATCTTCTAGATTCAATTTCTTGATATAAGAACTAAGGTTTTTGTGACATATATTAAATATCCTAATCTTGTTCTTATTGTTTCGGCATGCTTTGATTTCTAGATAGATTTGTGATTGTTTGTTGATAGTATATTCTAGATTATCATTAAGCATGTTCATAGAGTGTGTTTGATCTACTTACTCTATTTGTGTGTGTTTGCATCATTTGCATCACCTAGATCATTACCTTGTAATAGGTTGAAGTCTCTTGTTAAGGTGAGTGAAGCCTTAACTTGAGCAAGAAGACTTGGCTAAGAAAGGATTCCAGATAGCCAAGCAAGAAGCCTTAGTTAGAATCAAGGTGATTCGGATAACTAAGCAAGAAGTCTTAGCAAGGAGTTTGATAATCCGGATGGTTGAGCTAGGAGAGCTTAACTAGGATCTCTTGATCTAGATTGCTAAGCAAAGAAATCTTCCTAGAGACTTTTTAGTCTTGGATAGGAAGTTGCTCTCTAGAGGTGTAGGACACATCTTGGATAGAGAGTAGGCTTTGTGAATCACTAGCCCGAGGGTTGATTAGGATTTGATAGCTTGAAGTGGATATCATAGTGTTGATAGCTTTGAGTGTGTAAGTCCTTTTCATATAGTGGATTTGCTTTGCCGGTGGTTGTGGATTCAACCCGTGGATGTTTCCTCTTTGAGGTTTTACCACATAAAAACATTGTGTCTCTTTTTCGCTTTATATTTCCTTATCTTCCATATGTTCACTTATATTGATTCTTTTGTATACTGATGTTTACATGAATTGATTCATATTATACAATTGTTATATCATTTCAAGTATTCATTTAATTCTTATATTCCGCATTTTTGAATATTGGAAGAATTTGGGACTATACCTATTCACCCCCCCCCCCCCCCCCCCCCCCCTCTAGGTATAAAACACTATTGCTTTAAGGGAATTTCACATTGAATGATTTAGGTATCTAATTGGCATCTAGATAACTTGGTAAATCATTATATGAGATTTAATCATATGCCTTAAATAATTGAGTGGGAGAAGGTGTATTGCAAACACCTATGGCCTCCAAGGTTAGTTGAACTATATTATTTTTTGGTAATCCCCCCAAGGGGCGTCCATGAATGGAATATAGCAAGATACTTTCTTACAAGAATAGACTAGACAATTGACTCAAACGAGATCTACTCCCCAAGGAGGGATTATCGTGAGGGAATATATTGAGGGTCGAAATCTTGGTAGTACACTCAATGTGATTTTATTGATATCCTCCCAAGAGTTCTTGTTAATAAAATCACAAGGCTAAAATTGAAAACGTTGGTTGTTATGTTAACAATTAGGTGGGACCTAGTCCAACTAATAAATGGTGTGAACTCCCAAATGAGGCGTAACATTTATGGGTGTTGGATCGAACGTTGAATTTTACGATTGAATTATAAATATTTAATTCAAGATAAATATTCGAAAATGCTAAACAATGATTATTTACTCATATATATTTTTGTTAAGAAATCATGATCCCTTTGATGAGCGTCGTTTGTGTACTCAACAAAATGATATTAAAATGTGATTGTTTTGAAAACCTTTTTTAACCACTTAAAAATCCACTTAGATATTAAATTAGTAAAGTGGCAAGTGGGATTCGTTCCACATGGAATTAGAGTGATTAGTTGAACAAATTAACTAATCTATATGCAATAAAATAAATCATAAAAATATGGATGAGTGAATGGGTTGTCAAGCCATCAAACATACATGAAAAATAAACCTAATAAACTAATAAAAGAATACTTAACAAATCTGGGTAAGATAAATGGAATTAACAATTAAGAGAATAGCTAGGGAATTAATGGGATCACAAATGAATTACGGGAAATGCTTATTAAGCTACTTTAGTGAACAGATCTCATAAATGTTAACCAATTGATTTCTAAAATGTGTTTGCACCATAATTATGATCCCTAAACAACTTCCCACCGCAATGCCTAACCGATTAAGGAAAGGGGGTCACGGCGGGATCGATTTGTTACAATTAACGGCTTAGATTATCATGGTTGATATACCCTCCGACAATCTATCCTATTCACTAAGTTCTCAATCCATCAAGGTTGTCAATCCAATCAAGATTATATAACAAATTATCCTAAGTAAGATTATAATCAACTAGTGGGTATACATGTCAATTATATAATGCAAAGAATCTAATTATAAAATGAATAGAACACAAATAGAAATTAAAATATATTAAAGCTTAAGCAAATCTCAATCCAAATATTCTCACATCAAAACCCTAGAAAGGGGATTTAATTACACATATTACAATCAAAGGGAAGGCAAGTAAAAGATTAGGAAATCACCCATGGGCCTCATTTTGTAAGCTTGATCCTTTCCTTGCCTTTGATGCTCCTTGTGTAAAGAGTGGATGATGAGGATGTGTCTAGATAGGTGGAGTCAAATGGAAAGTGACTAAGGAGATTTGTGGAGAAGATGGGAAGAAAAGGAATGATTAGGGGAAGTAATCTAGATATTAAGTTTAGGTAGGAGAGAAAATGGAGAGAAAAGGAATGGTAGAGAAAGGAGGTTTCTTGGTGGTCAAGAGTTGTCAAAAAGAGGAAAAATAGTGATGTATTTATAGGTATGAAAAGCTAGGGTATGAAATGGGTATGAAATGACAAGAATACCCCTCTTGAATGCCAACACTGGAATTCCTACGCTGGAATTCCAACGTGGTCGCCACTTGTCCTTCTAGGTCGCCATGGCGACCTTTCATGGATTCTTCTGTCGCCATGGCGACCTCATGGCGACAAAGTGGCGACCATTCCCACTTTGGAATTCCTACGTTGGAATTCCTATGTGGTCGCCATTTGCAAGTGTAGGTCGCCATGGCGACCATGTGGCGACTTTTCTTGCTCAAATAGCGAGAATGCCCTGTTTCACCTATTTGTGAGTCTTTTTGCACCAAATTCTTCATCTTCTTCACAAATGCCCTTGAGTTCTAATAAAACCTGAAACACTTGATTTAACGACATTAAATACGGGGAAACGCCCGAGAATCAAGCATAAAGAGACGGGAATGAGGGCCAAAATCATACCAATTTTGGTTCGATCACCCATCCCTAATGATCATCCTAAAATATAAAACTTTAACTGGTAATAATTATGTCACATGGAAAAGGGAAATTGGGTTGTCGCTGCAAGCTAAAAAAATATAAAATATTTTCTGACTACTCCTAAACCACCTGCTCCTACTAATGAATCTAATGTGATGCAATGAGACGAGTATGAGTAGTGGAAGACCTCTAATAAGATGGCCAAATGGCTACGATCTCCGACGTGTTGCAACAGCAGTATGAAGGAATGGGGTCTGCTGCTGATATGATGATGTCTCTAGAAGAGATTCATATGGTTGGTAAAGTTGCTACTATTAAGACCCATCAGAAGGTCAAGGAATAATAGAAGAAAAGCAACTTGGGCCTACCAAGATGGAGACTAAGAAAGTAACCAAGATCAAAAGGAAGTGCTTCTTTTGTGGTGAAAAGAGACATTGGAAAAGTAATTGCCCAAAGTCTCAGAATAAGAAGGAACAAGGTAATGTGAATTATCTTGAAACATGTTTTTGTGGCAGATTTTACAGATTCTTGGATCGTAGACTCTGGAGCCAATAATCATGTTTGTTATTCCTTATGGGGGTTTCAAGAAAGGAGAAGGTTGAATAAGAATGAAATCAATTTGCATTTAAGCAACGGAGCGTTGGTGTCTGCTAGTGCAGTGGGAGATATTAGCGTTAATCTAGATGCTAGTAGGCATTTATATTTGATAGACATTTATTATGTACCTCAATTCAAGAGAAATTAAATTTCAATTTTTTGTTTAAATAGATTTGAATATTCTGTTACTTTTAATAAAAAATTTATTATTAGTAAGGATGACAAATTTGTTTGCAAAGGTACATTGGAAAATGGTCTATTCTATTTACATAGAAATATCTCTCACTTGTTAGACACAGAATTAACGCAACCTAATCATAAAAGAGTAAAATTATCATAAGATGAAACCTACCTATGCCATTTGTGCCTAGGTCGTATTAACCTTAATAGGATTAAAAGATTGGTTAGTGATGGACTTTTAAGTGACTTAAAGGTTGATGATCTACCAACTTGTGAATCCTGTTTGGAAGGTAAAATGACCATAAGGTCATTCAGGACCAAAGGCACAAGAGCCACTGAATGTTTAGGATTAATGCATACTAATGTATGTGGTCCTATGAGCATTCAAGCTAGAGGTGGATATGAGTACTTCATCACTTTCACAGATGATCATTCAAGATTTGGTTATGTGTATTTCATGAGACATAAGTCAGATGCTTTTAACATGTTCAAAGCATTTAAAGCTGAAGTGGAAAATCAGCTTGAGAAACACATAAAAATCTTGAGATCTGATCGTGGTGGAAAATATCTATCTGGTGAGTTTCAGCAATATCTTATTGATAATGGGATCATTTCTCAGTTTTCTGCACCAGGTACACTTCAACAGAATGAGGTGGCAGAAAGAAGAAATAGAACTCTTTTGAATATGGTTAGGTCAATGTTGAGTTATTCAACGCTCCCTGTTTCTTTTTGGGGATATGCTCTACAAACTGCAATATACATTCTAAACGATGTACCATCGAAGTCGGTTCCTCAAACACCGCATGAGTTGTGGACTGGGCGAAAGCCTAGTTTACAACACTTAAGGATATTTGGTTGTCCTGCGCATGTGTTAAAAGGAAAGACAGAAAAGATGGAGTCCCGTATAGAAACATGCATATTTGTGGGGTATCCAAAAGGAACTAAAGGGTATTATTTCTATAGTCCTTCAGATCTTAAAGTATTTGTTTCGACAAATGCTAAATTTCTGGAAAAGGACTATATGAATGAGTTTATACCTAAAAATCGAATTGTCCTGAATGAGATGTCAGGAGATACAATTCCACAAAAGGTTTCACAACCTAGCCTAATTGTAAGTTCCGAACCATCACAAAATCAACAACCTACCATTACTCGTCGTAGTGGGAGGGTTGTAAAACAACCCGAGAGATACATTGGTCTGGGAGAATCAGTGGAGAATCTCCCAGACGACGATGATCCCTACACATATAAGGAAGCAATGGAGGATGTTGATAGTCGCCATTGGCAAAAGGCAATGCAATCTGAGATTGGGTCCATGTTCAATAACAAAGTCTGGTCCCTTGTAGACTTGCCTAAAGGGATAAAACCCATTGGATGCAAGTGGGTATACAAGAGGAAAAGAGGTATGGATGGAAAGGTGGAAACCTTTAAAGGTTACACACAGAAAGAAGGTATCGATTACGAGGAAACCTTCTCTCCTGTGACCATGCTTAAATCCATTAGGATACTCTTATCCATTGCGGCATCTTTAGATTTAGAGATTTGGCAAATGGACGTCAAGACAGCTTTCCTTAACGGAAGTCTTGACGAAAGCATCTATATGATACAACCAGAAGGATTCATTGAAAAAGGCCAAGTTGAAAAGGTATGCAAGTTGCAAAAATCCATATATGGATTAAAGCAAGCATCCCGATCCTGGAACATAAGGTTCGATCAAGCTGTGAAAGGTTTTGGATTTGTTCAAAACCTTGACGAACCTTGTGTATACAAAAGGATCAAGGGCGACAAGTTGGTTTTCCTAATTCTTTATGTTGATGATATACTACTCATCGGAAACGATGTAGGTGTATTGACATCAGTAAAAGAATGGTTAGCAAAACAATTTGATATGAAGGACTTAGGAGAAGCAAGTTATATTCTTGGTATCCAAGTAATAAGGGATAGAAAGAATAGAATGATTGCACTATCCTAAGCTTCATACATAGATAAAATATTGTCTAGATTTTCCATACAGGATTCCAAGAAAGGAATGTTACCTTTCAGGCATGGAATCAAACTTTCTAAGGAACAAGTTCCTAAGAATGAGCATGAAGAGCAATTCATGAGTAGGGTCCCATATGCCTCGGCAGTTGGAACTCTCATGTATGCAATGCTCTGCACTAGACTAGATATTTATTTTGCAGTTGGTGTAGTTAGCAGGTTTCAATCGAAACCTGGTCTTGATCACTGGATGGTAGTCAAGCATATTTTCAAGTATCTCAGGAGAACGAGAGACAATATGCTTGTATACTCTGGAGGGGATTTGATTCCCGTAGGGTATACAGATTCTGATTTCTATTCGGATTCTGACTCCAAAAAATCCATATCAGGATCTGTGTTTACTCTTGGAGGAGGAGCAGTCATATGAAGGAGTATCAAGCAATCATGCATTGCTGACTCCACCATGGAAGCTGAGTATGTTGCTGCATGCGAAGCTGCCAAAGAGGTTGTTTGGCTCCGCCAATTCTTGATTAACTTAGAAGTGGTTCCTAGTGCGAATAAGCAGATCACTATTTACTGTGACAACAGTGGAGCAGTGGCTAATTCGAAAGAACCAAGAAGTCGAAGTCATAAGAGAGGAAAACACATTGAAAGGAAGTACCATCTTCATAGGGAGTTGTTCATAAGGGTGACGTGACGATTACCAAAATCGCGTCAGCAGAAAATCTAGCGGATCCCTTCACAAAGGCTCTACCACAGAAGAGTTTTGATAGGCACCTAGAGAACATGGGAATGAGAGATATGACACATTTGCTATAGCGCAAGTGGGAGATTGTTAGGATTATGCTCAATAGCAAGAGTGTAATGTTGTACTTGACAATCTTTTCATATTAATAAAGTGATTTCTGTTTGTTAACAAAATCTTATATAACATTTATTATTATAATTGTCAAAATAAATAATCATAAGGTCAAAAGACTATGAGAAAAGAAGAATTGTTTGTACATCTGAATATGTATGAGGTAGACACAATTCTTTAGTTAGTCTTGAATAACGTTCACAACTTAAGTTAAAGGTTGGGCACATTTATCTTGTTAAAGTTGTAGAATTCTTTTACTAGCATTTGAGTGGGATCAAATGTGTTGTGATGAGTTTAAAATCATCGAAGGGTCTTCGAGTAAAAGAATCTAGTGTACTGAGTGCATTGAACTGGATCACAATGAAATACTTTTTCTAGAACCGTCAATAGATAAAAGTCTTTTCATTATCAGGACAATCGGAGAGTCTATCTTAATCCTGAGATAAATGATGGACTTATGGTTGCAAGTGTTATTATTTGAGCTATCAATGAGTACGATTATATAGCATAGTCTATCCTCGATAGTTTGGTGGTATTCATTTGTTAATCGATAGAGGACTTCATTTATAGATATGGGCATCGTGGCTCCATTTATTAAATGTGAGTAGAATATCATCATATGGATGCTTTGTGGTTTTGGATATGAAATCTTAACGTTGAGTTTTCAATAGTGTCTATTGAAAGATGACTTCTGGACAAGTCATAATATATATCCAAGTTCAAAGTGTGGTCATATGAGTAAATATGGTAACTTGGAGAGCTATAGGCGGTCTATGAGCTCTTGGCGATTACTGATATTCTTCACGAGGATTCACTATCTCCCATATGATTGTCTAGGGTATGAATGAGTATCGTTAACTTATTCCATCTTTATTTAAGAGTGCAATTTTAGTTCTTTAGTGGAATGAACTAAAATTAATAAATTTAACCTAAGTGAATCATTTGTTGATTGTGATTGGGTTATGTCTATTGGAGCTTAAATTTAGATAGGCCTGCCAAGATCTCCAATCTGCACGGACTTGCATGAATCACTTGATATATTCTACCGGATTATTTGTGGGTCCATTTAGAATTGTATTTAATATATTAAGAATATAATTTGCACATTATTTATTTAATGGGCTGTTTAATTATATTAATATATTAATGAAAGACATGTGGGCTTGTTTCTTTTAGTAAGAATGGGTCTAGTTCACATGTGGGTTATTAATTAAAGTCCAAATGGATTAAATAAAATAAAAAAACAATATGTAGGCTCAAGTTCTAGTCATGGGCGGCTATTGCTAATTTTTAGCCAATAATATTGTTTTATTTTATTATTTAATTAAATGGAAATTAATTAATATGTTAATTAATTATTTTATTAAAAATCAAATCTTTTTCTGATTAGGGTTTGTATGTTTGATATATGCATGAATGCGGAATATATATAAAACATATATGCATGCGGAAATAAAAATAATATATATGCATGCGTAAGGAATATATGCTTGAGATATGCATGAATGCATAGATATATTAGATGGCCATGCGCAATATATATATATTTTTATAATGCATACAGAAGTGCTGCACTAAATATATATATATATATATATATTAGGTGTGCAGTAATTGCAATAATAATAAAAAAAACATATATATTAGGCGTGCATAAGATATAGATAGATATATACTTTTGTATATTTTCGGAAACCCTAGTTTTTGCAATTGAGAGATTTTTCTTTTGCTAGAGAAAAATAAAATCCAACTCTTAGACTAGTGAGAATTCGGCCAAGAGGGTTTGTGAGAGAAGAATTGTTCTTGCTTCGATAGTGTACTAGTGATCTTAACATCAAGAGATCTTGTACACACTTTCGAATTAGGTTCACGCGAATTTCAATCTTACGATTATGAATTCAAAAGTGACCGGAACATTTTTAGCAACCTTTTGGAGATTATAGTGACTAACAAAATTCAGAAAAGTGTTTGTTTGTCCATTCTCAGGTTCACAATTCAAAGAAGGGAGACCACGCTCCCAGGTGATTCACGTTCGTGATCGGTTTTGAAAGATCTTGCGGATTACCATCGACGTAAGTCAATCGGATCACGCGACAAAGGTATTTCATCTTTCGTATGTATGATTAATTAATTAAAGGGTTAAGGTTCAATATGGAAAAAATTTTAAAATATGCTAAACTTTCTTTTAGTCTCGCTTCCGCTGTGTGCACGCATTTTTTCCCTACACTAAGAAGAGGCGTTCCAAGACCAAGAACAAATTGAAGAACAAGGTACTCCTTGAAACTTCCACTTGTGCCTTTCCCATCCCGGAAGGTAAAATCTCTTTGTTTATTCCCATATGTCATTTTTGCAATACCGTAGGTTATATTAAGCCCAAATGCTATAAATTCATTGAATATTGCAACAGGAAAATGCATCTAGGAATAGAGAGATTGCTCTTAAATTTAAGCATGCTAAAGCTTTTGAATATGGAAAGCATTTTAATGACAAAGCATGTTAAGAATTTTCGGAATGTGAAGAATAGAAACCTTGTTAATATTGACAATGCACATGGTGCTAGCAATGCTGGAAAGAAGAGTATCATTGATATTCTTGAGAATCAAGAGATGGAAGAACTTAATTCTAGTTTCAACATTGTTGTCAATAAAAATCTTGATGATGTTTGTGTTAATTCACCCAAGACAATGTTTGTCAAGGGTGAGTACTCTTACCAATAGTGTAAGTTGCACATGTGAGTTAGCTTTGAGATTAATGTCTTGTTGTTAAGAAGTTTAGCTTGTTTTTCTTTGTATCTATACAACTTGACATGAACTTAGCTATCTCACATTCTTTATTATGATAGTCAAAATTTGTTGATTAACTTTTGAGAAGTTGCATATCATGATATCTATATGGTGATAATTCTTGTTAAGGCTTTTAGAGAAAGTCATTTTTTTGTTTGTTTGAGTTGAAATACTTAGCTTTTAGTCTCTTGGAATCGACACACCTATAACTTGTAATCATGAGGACATACAAGCCGAGAGGACTCATAAAAAGGGTGAAGGCCTTACATTTGATGAAAATAGCTTGCGAAGGTATATCTAATATCACATTGCTTGCTTATCTATATTTCATCTATCAA
Organism: Acer campestre; assembly: GCA_954870605.1. NCBI lineage: Eukaryota > Viridiplantae > Streptophyta > Magnoliopsida > Sapindales > Sapindaceae > Acer > Acer campestre. The sequence continues at coordinate 27,328,525 of OX940800.1, read as the reverse complement.
CTCATTGTTTTATCACTTCATGAAGCATGTCATACTTGAGAACTAATATAATGTTTATATGGTCATCATTGACATTTGCTAGTCTAAGATCTTTAGGTGAAAATTGTTCACAATTGATCTTATCATGATGTGTGTTATTATATGTATGATTGTGGTCGGAAGTGGTTGAACACAATTACTTTGGATGAAACAAATCCTTAAGGATTATGAGATAGAACAAGGAAAAATGACACTTTATTGTGATAACTTAAGTGCCATTAACATCTCTAAAAATCCGGTTCAACACTCACGCACAAAGCACATTGATATTAGGCATCATTTCATTAGAAATCTTGTTGAACATTCTATTGTAACTCTAGAGCATATGCCTACTAAAAATCAACTTGCGGACTTGTTCACCAAGCCCTTAGACAAAGAGAGGTTTAAAACTCTTAGAATGTCCATTGGCATGATTTGTGTTAATTGATGTGCTTGTGTGAATGTGGGTGGCTTGATGAGCAAAATTTTATTTGTATATCAATATCTTTGAGAGCTACTCACTTGAGAAGTAATGATCTTAAGCTAATAACTCTTATTGTTTTTAGATCATGCACTTGAGCTCGAAAATCTTGTTTTTGAAAAGTGCACAAATGCTTCTCTTATATGTTTTAGTTTTGAGTATATGTGTTTGAATATGTGTAGATAATGGATGCATTTAGAAGCCTATTGCTTAGTACATGATAAATGACCTATGATATGTATCCATTTTGCTTCGGCACTACATAGTATTCAACGAGCACCCTCTTGGAAAGGGCTACACGCATTGGTTGTAAAGCCGCCCAATGTTGGAAAGGGCTACGCCTTTGTGTTGAGTGAAAGCCGCCAAGAGATGTATATGTTTTCGTTAGAAAAATCAAAGAAGAGTTGAAAAGAATCATTAAAAATATATATATATCTTTGATTCTAAGCCTAAAAAAAATAAAAAAAATAAAAAAAATAAAAGGCTTAATGGTGTATAGTTGAGAATTGTGAAAAGCTCGGGTTGACAAATAGAAACGGGAAAATGAGCCACATGCACACACACGCTCACATATTGATAACTATTTTTTAAAAAGTGAAAATACAGATGAATATCGGTTTGACCTATTTTTGGAAACCCTTTAGTTGGATAGGTGTGGAAATTGTTTGCACGTTGATATCACAATTACTCCTTCTATATATGTGAGAAGCATTCACACACACACACATTTTTCTTATGTGCTTGATTCATTAAGAATGTGAGAATATTTTTGAGAGATTAATGAGAATCTATGATTCTCTCTTGGACTTGAAAAGTGGTGAAATATTTTTCTCTTATTGCTTGAATGTGTGAATGTATGAGTCCCTTGTGAACAAATCTACTTGGTGATAATATGTGCAGCATATGTTAAGGGGGAGCTTTTGTTTATTCAACTACGCTTTCTATACGATTTATTTGCTTAATATCTCATTAACTATTTCTTGTGCCCTTTGTCTATTCCTTGACAAAAAGGGGAAGAAATTGTATACCTCACCTTGTTTAATATGGGGGAATCCATGTTTGACATAGGGGACATTTGTAGACCTCACCTTTGTGCTTATTAGAGACTTTATCTTAAGGGGGAGAATTCTTGTCCTAAGGGGGAGAAAAGAATTCTTGCCTTATTTGTGTTAAGGTTTTTAAGGGAGAGCTTTTAATGTGATAACATTTATTCACTTGAGATAATACATTGCATTGTTTGTTAGAGATAAGAGAAGTTTTATTTTGCTTATGTGATAGTTTCTCACCATTCTTTTTTGGAAGAAGTTCTCTTGTTGGTTGTTTCTTTTCTTATAGGTACTTTGAAGTTCAAATAAGGGATTCTTGAAGACTCAAGAAGACTTGAAGACCTTTTAGTCTAGGGATCTCTTTGTAATGTGAGGATGACAGAATGCTATCAACGTTGAGTCAATTGGAGTGATCAATGTATGGTGAGGATGAGGTTTTGCCATGGAATAGCCAAAAGGGGAGATTGTAAGATCCTTTATTTGAATTGGCTTGATTCCATTGCAAAACTCTCTATATTTGTATTAGTATTTGCTTAGGTGTTTCTTGGAAGAAAGGAGCCTCAAAGGTGAAGAAGCAACATCTTGTGCAAATATCGTCTTCAAGGGGAACTTCGCATACTTGGATGCTAAGGTATCAAGATTCTTCTTCCTCTTGCAAGGCGTAAACGCACACACACACAATTAATACATGTGTGTCCCTGAATCATTGTTCAAACATTTAGTATAACTCTTTCACACACATCTAGCATGCACATGCATTTATCTCATTGTTGACAATCTTGTAGAATTGCATGTTTTCTCACTATCGCTTAGATATGACATGCTTGTGTTGCATAGTATTTATTTGTTTTTGTTTCTTGTGTTTTGGACTTGTACATGATCTTATTTGATTCCTTATTGATTTCCGGTCGTTTCGGTTACTCATTCATTAAGTTTCGAGTCCATACGACGTAGTTATGCTACTTTACATTCTCATTCGGTGAGTTGTCTTCATTGTCACTTTCTGAGATGAATTCTCAACCTTTTATCAAAGTTTCATAGTCATCATTGTGCATGAGGGAGTTATGGTTCGTAATCTGAAAATGGATTCTAATTCGGAGTTCGGAGGTCCGAATACGGTCGAAGAACGTGAGAGGTGCGCGAGAGGGGTTTGCATGGCCAAAGGCCATGCCTTGGCCACCATGTGTGGAGCCCGTGGGACCCACGGCCAGAGCAGCCCTCTAGTCCTGTGGGCCACACGCACCCCACACAGGAATGTGAGGTGGCAGCCTCTGATTCTTTTGAAGCTTCTCTCTCTTGAAAGCTTTTAAACCTCCTCCATTCCCTCCCATTCATTCCAAGGAGAAAAATTGAAAAAGAAGAATACCAGAAATTTTCTCTCAATTTTTGTTTTCTTACATTGATCATAACTCTCTCATACGAACTCGAAATTGAGTGATTCAAAAACCAAAATTGTTGGTCTTGAAGAGAGCTACAAACCCCAAGCATTTTCAGAGTCATTTGAAGTCGTGATTGTTCGCAGCAAGCTGTTCTTCAGTCCGAGTTTCATTATTGTATGTTAAACTTCTTCTTCTCACTTCATCTTTTGATCTGCACTTTAATCTTTCAATTTGATAGATGATTTGTGTTTAGAATGATGTTAGAACATATTCTAGGGGTGGTTGATCATTTGGTAATTGAGTTTTAGCTTTGTGATTTCACTTGAACATATATTTGCTAAACTTGATTAATCTTGAAATTGATTCTAGAAATGATATATATGATGTGCTTTATGACATTTTCTAGGTTTAATTTCATGATCTAAGAACTAGGTTTTTAGTGTGATATATTGAATATTCATACCTTGTTCTTATTGATATACATGCTTTGATTTCTAGGTATTTTTGTGATTGATTGTTGAAAGCATATCCTAGAATGTATGTAAGCATGTTCATAGAGCTTGATTGATTATCTAGCTTTATTTGTTTGTAAGTGATTCATCTTCTTCTTACTTTCATTATTGATCATCTCTTTAATTTTCTTATTTGATTGATGAAAAGTAATATGAATGATGTTAATTCACATGCTTAGGTTTCTAGATATATTTTGTGATTGAGTTGTGATAGCTTTATTCTAGATTATCTAGTTGCATGTTCATAGAGTGTGATTGATCTACTTGCTCTATTTGTTTGTGATTGCATCATATTGCTTGTGTGCACTTCACTTAGATCATTGCCTTGTGAAAGGTTGAAGTCTCTTGTTAAGGTGAGTGAAGCCTTAATTTGAGCAAGAAGACTTGGCTAGGAAAGGATTCCGGATAGCCAAGCAAGAAGCCTTAGTTAGGATCAAGAGGATCCGGATAACTAAGCAAAAGTCTTAGCAAGGAGTTGCGTACTCTGGATGGTTGAGCTTGGGTAGCTTGACTAGGATCCTAGTGATCTAGATTGCTAAGCGAGGAAATCTTCCTAGAGGCTTGAGAACCTTGGATAAGGAGTTGCTCTCTAGAGGTGTAGGACACATCTTGGATAGAGAGTAGGCTTTGTGAATCACTAGCCCGAGGGTTGATTAGGTCTTCATAGCTTGGAGTGGATATCATAGTGTTGATAGCTTTAAGTGTGTAAGTCATTTTCGTATAGTGGATTTGCTTTGCCGGTGGTTGTAGATTCAACCCGTGGATGTTTCCTCTTTGAGGTTTTACCATGTAAAAACATTGTGTCTCATTTTCGCTTTATATTTCCTTATCTTCCATATGTTCACTTGTATTGATTCTTTTGTATATTGATGCTTACATGAATTAATTCATATTATTCAATTGTTATATCATTTCAAGTATTCATTTCATTCTTATATTCCACATTTTTGAATATTGGAAGAATTTGGGACTATAGATAGTCAGCCCCCCCCCCCCCCCCCCCCCCCCCCCCCCCCCCCCCCCCCTCTAGGTATAAAACACTATTGCTTTAAGGGAATTTCAATGAAGAATTCTGCACGAATTTTTTTTTCAAATTTTCGTCTCTTAGAATGAATGGGAGGGAATAGAAATATTTAAAAGGAAGAGAGAGAGGGAAAATGTAAGATCCATATCATGATTTTCATGACTATGTTTGTGTTAGTGGGTTGGGTAATAATTATTACCTACTCTAGTATGTCTCATAATATGCCTTCTAAGTCCATTAGTAATTATTAATTGTTTGAATTTTGAATGGTTTAGGCAAGACTTATTGGTTGTAGTAGGTAAGAGTTATTGGTTGTGGTGTGAATGTTTGACATGGTTTTTGAGACTTTCCAAATGAAAGATAAAGGAAGGGTGGATAATTGGTGATGTGGTCGGAATTGGGTATGTTGGTTAAATTATTTTTATGTTTAATCATTGATCAAAGAAGAAGAGAGATATTAGAAAGGAATAGATTATTTAAATAATCAATTATGGAATGGGTGGTAACTTGTTGGGTAAGTAGATGAGTGTTCACTTGAGTTAGGTGTTTACCTTGGTGCTAAATTCTGATTGATCGGCTGGCTAGTCATTAAATAGGTATCATTTTCTTCTTTGTTTCCTTGCCATTGCCCTATACGTAAGAAGAAAGCAAATCAACTCTCTCATTGTGGTCAAGAACGTTTGTTTTCAAGCAAGAATAAGGGCTTTTCAAGGTGTGTTTCCCTTTGTTTTTATGTGTTTTCTTATTTACTTAAGTGCTTAGAGGAAGCAAAGTTAAGGTTTTGATGAAGTAGGAGTCCTTTAAGCATATTAGGGTGATTGTTTGGTTTCATTTTCTGATATCTGTTTACTTAAGGCTGACCAGTGCTAATTCCGAAAATTATAGATAAGTTATTTGTGATATTTTTGTGATTTGGCTATTGAGATTTGGAACTAGACTGACTAAGGGTCCCAAAGAAATTCGTTTTGATTCAAAATAATATGTATTGTATTTTTATGAATTTTTTAGTGTGAAACATTATTTCGGAAAACATCAGTTTTTGTATTAAAGTTCGATTTCGAAAATATTTTCCGCTATGTTACTTATTTAAAAACTTTAATATTTGGTAAAGATGTTTATGAAGAGGTTTAAAGGGTTTTTGAATTTATTTTACTATTTTTTGGGTTTTATTGAATTAGTTATTAATTTTCGAAATCATGTACTGCAATCTGTCCAGTATAAGACAGATTCTGGAAACTAAGAGTATAAATACTTTAAAAATAGATACTTCAATTTTTTTGCTTTGAAACTTTTATATTGGAACCTTATATGTGTTATCTAAACTATTTTGATGATTTCATATCAATTTGATATATTAATAATTTAAAAAAAATTCAAATGGTGAGTAGTCTTCGAACTGTCCAATATCAGGCAGATCAGAATACTAGGAGATTTAAATCATTTTAAGGTACTTACAGATTTTATTAAATTCTGAAAATATTAATATACTTACCTATGTCTGTCTAAAGTGTATTTGAAAATTATCAGAATTTTTCGGTGTATGGAAAATAGATTTAAAAATCTTACATCAGGCACTGTTCGGTTTTCAAAACAGCATTGATTAGTTTCTAGTAATAGGATTTTGGTTTGTGGAACATTATAACAGCCCTTATTCCAGTCCTATACATGATTAAGCCTCTGATATTTGTGTTATTAAATGATCTTAGGCTAAGAATTGGATAATTAGCTTTGTGGGCAACTGCTCTTATTTGGATTTGCAAAGAGGTAAGTATACTAGACCCATTTTTGAAACGGAATCACAATGTTATATGTATATGAAATTTGTTTGTGAATGTTTTTGAAATGTGTTGTGAACATTTTCAAAATGTGTTCAAAATGCTTTGATATGTGATGAGTACGCATTTTGAAATATGAATATATGGTACCATACAATATGTTATCGCTTGGCAAATTTTGTTTATTATCGTTAGTAGGCACCTATGTGAATTTGTGTGGAGCCTTATGTGATATGTGATTTGATATGTGTGTGGTATATGGGAAATGCCCTCTAGAGTACTCTAGGGACTAAAGAGTCTTCACATTCATGTGTCGACGTATTAGTGCATGTGGGAGGACTCGTCGTTAATCACGACGAGGGTCTAGCTCTTACCTTAGGGCATGAGTGTTTTGTGTTTTTAAAAATAAGAAATCCTCACTTGCACTTTCCCTGTATACATTAGTTGCCGACGGGTAACTTTGGCTCTACTTTGTGATATGTGAAAAGTCCTACTATGCAGTAATAGATAAAAGTAACCTAGCAAAAAATTTGATAAGTATATGATTCGAATTATTTGTGAACTGTGTTTTGAAAGATATGGCTTTTTATATTTTGTGATATTTTATATATGTATAAAAATATGTTTAGTATGCTTACTGAGTTTCCAAACTCACCTAGTGCATTGTGATTCCAGATTCTTGAGTTTGTGTTTCGCTCATAGTGTGGATTGGCATCTCAACGGAGCTTAGTCCTTGGTTCCCTACATGATAGGAGTTTATTTATCCTTCAGAATGTTGTTAATGTTCTTTTAATTAAGGGATTTGGGAATATGTAATTGTATTGAAATTTTTAGTTCCGCATTTTGTAAGATATTTGTAAGAAAGAAAGACCACGTCTTGACCTTTGAGTCGGGGCATGATAGAAAAAAATGGACCAGCCAGCAGCTGCCACATCAGCACCACGTGGGCAGAGGGCAGTGCTGGACGTGTGGGACACATGGCCCACACGTGGACACCAAGTTTGGCTGTTGGCCATGCTTGCTCCTCTCGCGCTCCGCTCGCATTCTTCGGCCGTATCCGAGCCTCCAAACTATGATTTCAAATCCATTTTCGGATTACAAACCATGACTCCCTCATTCACAACGACGACTACAAAACTTTGACTAAAGGTTGAGAATTCATCTCAGAAAATGACGATGAAGACAACTCAACAAATAAGAACGCAAAATAGCATAGCTACATCGTTTGGACTTGAAACTTAATGAATGAATACCGAAATGATCGAGACTCAATAAGGAATCATAAGAGAGCATGTTCAAGTTCAAAATACAAGAAACTCAAACAAATATGTCACACAAGCATGCCATATCCAAGTGATAGTGATAAAACATGCAATTCTACAAGTTTGTCAACATTGAGATAAATGCATGTGCATACTTAAATGTGTGTGAATGTATTATACCAAATATTTGAACTATGATGCAGGGACACACATGTATGAATTGTATGTGTGTGCGCTTACGCCTTGCAAGAGGAAGAAGAATCTTGATACCTTAGCATCCAAGTATGCGATGTTCCCTTTGAAGATGATATTTGCACAAGACGTTGCTTCTTCACCTTTGAAGCTTCTTTTCTCCAAGAATCACCTAAGCAACAACTATTACAAATATAGAGAGTTTTGTAATGGAATCAAGCCAATACAAATCAAGGATCTTTACATAATGTAATGTTTATATCAGAGGATATCAATGTTATACCTATATCATATGATTCCCCTCCCACATGCACACATTATTACAAATGACAAGTTGACATACAGTAGTTACCGAATTATACCTAAATATGTACAATAGGTTAATTCATTTTCCAATATAGTCATCTATATGAATTGAAATTTATTAGTTATAACGGTAGTACAAATTGTTGTCCGACTATCAAATTCTTTTCCCCATATGCACATAAAGTGTTTTAAGCATTCATAGTGTAATGTTTATATCAAAGGATATCAATGTTATACCTATATCATATGATTCTCCTCCCACATGCACACATTACTACAAATGACAAGTTAACATATAGTAGTTACCGAATTATTCCTAAATGTGTACAATAGGTCAATTCATTTTCTCATATAGTCATCTATATGAATTGAAATTTATTAGTTATAATGGTAGTACAAATTATTGTCCGATTATCGAATTCTTGTCCCTATATGCACATAAAGTGTTTTAAGCATTCATAGTGTAATGTTTATATCAAAGGATATCTATGTTATAACAATATCATATAATTCTCCTTCCACATGCACACATTACTACAGTCTACAAATGACAAGTTAACATGCAGTAGTTACCGAATTATTCCTAACACTACAACAAATTTTACATTTTATAGCTTTGCTTAATAGCGTTCTTTTCAAAATGCTATAAAATTTCCATTTATAATTGCTTTTTGTTATAAAATGCTATAGTAGATATATAATGTTGGAAAATTCCAACATGTGGGGCCACACATGTAAATATTAAATGTGTTATGCTATCTTTGGTTAAGTCGAAATTAAAATGATCTAATTAAGATTTAAAGTTTTAAGGCTTAAGGGTGTACTTGTCATGAAATTAATGTGTAAATACTAGAGTGCTATATCTAATTTGATGAGGGGCCAAATTAGAAATAGCAAACCTTATAATAATTTGATTATTATATATTAGGGTTATGGTCCCCAAATTACATGATACTTTTTACTTATCTGCATCCCCATCAACAGAACAAGAGAAAACACTTTAGGGTTCACAAAGATCGTGATAATTTGGAAGGTCACAACCCATCCACCAACCTTCGGCAATGGATTCAAGTACGCTTCCGCATTCTCTTATCTCCCTATTCTCTTGAATTGACATGGGTTAGTAACATGTATTTAGGGTTTGATTATATCATGATATAGAAACATGTTTAGGTTAAACTTCCAGATTAATTATGTGCCTATACATGTTGATTGTGTATTAATCGAATTCCTTACAAGTGGTATCAGAGCCAGCCATAATCGATTCTTGAGAAATTTTAGAGATTTGAGTTTATAAATATGATGATTTGTTGTGTTTCATCTACTGTGTTGTTTTATATGTTGAATCTGTCAAACAAAATTATCTACGTTTCTTTTTGTGAGTTTAGTGGATGGATTTGTTGGGTAGATGTATATGCATTAAAAGTATTGGGTTACCTTGGATTGGTTTTGTCAGCGATGTTAAAGTTGTTTTCTGATGGGTGCAAGTCGTGAATCAGATCAACCCAGTTTTGGGTTTGCTTTGGGTAGATGGGTTTTCTCACCCAAACCCAGTTTGCTTTGCCGGATCAACACCCTTTTTCCGGTGAGATTTTGCATGGAACTCGTGCGATTTGCGGCAAGGAAGAGATCGTTGGTCGTTGACCACAATCGGTCCAGATCGAGCGATCCAAGACCACCTCCAGCCACCGTTCGTTCGATTGGTCAGTCCAGATCGATTGCCGTCGTCGTTAGCTACTTGCGCCGCCGTGCGTTGCCTTTAGGTGACAGATGGGCTGTCAAGGCGGCGGCAATCACAGTCCTAGGGTTTCTAGAAACTTGATTTTGCTTAGGCCCTTCTCTTGAAAATTTGAAATTCTTGAGGGGGCTATTTTTTTAATTATTTTGGGCCATTATCTGATTTTGATAAAATATAGGGGTCAATTTGTACTTATTGAAACTTGAAAGGCCTTTCTTTAATTGTACAAATTCAAGGGCCGATTTGTAATTATAAAATTGAGGTGCCTTTCTTTAATTTTGAAAAAATAAGGGTAATTTTCAAATTTTTTTTTTAAAAAAAATTCAACTCAAATTCAAATACTTTGTGGTATATCTTTATGGTTAAATAAAGTAGTCCATCATTCTAAATGGACTAATTGAAACAAGATGTCGCCAAAATGACCTCTCTTGTGTAGATTGTTCATGAGGGATGTTGGATGTTTATGTGTGTGTAAATTCATGCGGGCATTAGCTAGCCCAACGGAAGGTTAATACTTGGCCGAATTTCACACACACCTGTGGTGGTAAACATGTGACGATTATAAGGTTTTACATGTGAATAATAAGTCGATCCAAAGATATATTTATTATTTGACATGAATTATTGTCAATGTTTGATCATTACAACAAGAGTACCATTTACAATTAATATTACTATCCAAAGACTTGATATTAATGTTGTGCTAAGTATCTTGAGATGGGACTTACCATTATTTAAATTTGTTGATTATTGTATTTGGTTATTATTTGGATTTAATAGATACTTTCGTTGTACCATCTTTTAGACGGAATTTGGTTTTGGTTTCTTTATTGGACAAGTTTGGTTATTATTGTTCATTTGGAAACAATCAATTCAGTTTATCTATAAATTCAAATGTTGTTGGAACTGGTTCTCTGTGTGTATATGACAACTTATATTTGCTTGATACAATCGTCTTTTATAATGAAACCTTGCATGTGGAATCACGAGGTACTAAACACAAACTAAGTAAAGAAAATTCAGCCACATTATGGCACAAACGCTTAGGTCACATCTCTAAGACTAGAGTTGAGCAGCTTGTGTCTAATGGGATTTTAGATTCTCTTGCCTTTACAGACTTTGATGTTTGTATTGATTGCATCAAGGGAAAACAGATCAAAATAAAGAAATTAGGTGCCAACAGAACTACAGACATTTTAGAATTGATACACATAGATATTTGTGGACCATTCCCTACGGCTTCCTGGAATGGCCAACAATATTTCATATCATTCATAGACGATTACTCACGCTATGGGTACCTATTTCTTATTCATGAGAAATCACAGTCTTTCGACGTGTTCAAAACATTTAAAGTTGAAGTTGAGAACCAACTCAACAAAAGAATAAAGAGTGTCAGGTCTGACCGTGGTGGTGAATACTATGACAGATATGATGATTCAAGTGAACAATGTCTAGGACAGTTTGCTAAATTCCTAGAGGAATGTGGAATCGTCCCATAGTACACCATTCCAGGATCACCTAGCATGAATGGTGTAGCTAAAAGGCGAAATCGGACTCTTAAGGATATGGTAAGAAGTATGATTAGTCATTCCTCCTTACTAGAGTCACTCTAGGGAGAAGCACTCAAAACAGCAGTTTATATTCTGAATAGAGTACCAACTAAAGCAGCTACAAAAACATCTTATGAGCTTTGGATAGGCAGAAAGCCTAGTCTAAAGCATCTTCACATTTGGGGATGTCCAGTTGAGGCAAGGCCTTACAGGCCACATGAAAAGAAATTGGACTCCAAAACTGTGAGCAACTACTTTATTGGATAGTCTTAGCGATCTAGGGGCTATAAATTTTATGATCCCACACTTAGGTCAATTTTTGAGATGGGAATTGCAACATTTTTTAAGGATGTTGAGTTTGAGGGGAGAAATAAGGTTAGAGACATTGTCTTTGAGGAGGAATCGGCTTCGATTCCCACTATTGCTTTTGACAATGTGTAGGTTTCTATACCTGTCATTGATTAAGAAGCGAATCCGGATCCTCAACCAAACAATGTTGATCAACCTCCCATTCAAGATGATGTAATTGTTCCTAAGGAACAAACTCAACAACCTCAAGAACCAGTGCCATTAAGGCGATCCATTAGAGAAAGGAGAAATGTTATTCCAGACGATTTTTTCGTATTTCTCCAGGAACATAAGGAAGACATTGGAATGGTGGAAGATGATCTAATCAACTTCCATCAAGCCATATAGAGTTCCAACTCTCAAAAGTGGATTGATGCCATGAATGAGGAGTATAAGTCTATGTAAGACAATAAGGTTTGGGAACTTGTCCCATTACCAAAAGGTGTGAAGCCCATTGGTTGTAAATGGATTTTTAAAACCAAAAGGGATTCGAAAGGTAATGTGGAGAGGTATAAGGTTCGTCTTGTAGCTAAAGGCTTTACCCAAAAGGAAGGGATTGACTTTAAAGAGACTTTCTCTCTGGTTTCAACAAAAGATTCTTTTAGGACAATCATGGCACTTGTTGCACATTTTGACCTTGAGCTTTATCAGATGGATGTCAAGACGACGTTTCTCAATGGTGACATTGACAAAACAATTTATATGGTGTAGCCAGAAAACTTTGAGTCGAGAGACCCAAAGAATATGGTCTGTAAATTGACAAAGTCTATCTATGGACTTAAGCTAGCTTCTCATCAATGGTACCACAAGTTTCATCAAGTGATTATCTCGTTTGGTTTTGAGATAAACGCTATTGATAATTGTGTATATCACAAGTTCAATGGGAGTAAGCACATATTCTTGGTTTTATATGTCGATGACATATTGCTTGCCACAAATGATATAGGCATGTTGTACGAAACTAATAGATTTCTATCAGAGAATTTTGAGATGAAAGATCTTGGTGATGCCTCATTTGTATTAGGGATCCTGATACAATGAGATCGCTCTCAGGGTATTCTTGGATTATCACAAAGAAGCTATATCGATAAAGTGCTCAAAAGGTTTGGCATACAGGATAGTAAACCAAGTGATACCCCTGTCGCTAAGGGAGACAAGTTCAGTCTCAATCAGTGCCCTAAAAATAACCTTAAAGTTAAGGAAATGCAGAAGATTCTCTATGCATCAGCTGTAGGGAGTCTAATGTATGCTCAGGTGTGTACGCATTTGGATATTGCATACATTGTTGGTATGTTAGGCAGATATTTAAGTAACCCTGGGATGGATCATTGGAAAGCAGCCAAGCGGGTTATGAGGTATTTGTAGAGAACAAAAGATCACATGCTCACATATAGGATATCAAATCAGTTAGAGATCATAGGGTATTTCGATTTTGATTATATTGGATGCCAAGATAGTAGGAGATCCACATCAGGCTACATATACCTATTGGCTGGTGGAGTTATTTCTTGGAGGAGTGCTAAACAGACACTTGTAACTTCTTCCACTATGGCAGCAGAGTTTGTAGCATGCTATGAGGCATCCAATCATGGGATATGGCTATGGAATTTTGTCACTGGGCTGCGCATTTTGGAGGGTATTGAAAGACCACTCAAACTATATTGTGACAATAAGTCAGCAGTGCTATATTCCAACAATAACAAGAGCTCATCTAGGTCAAAGCATATTGATATTAAGTTCCTAGTTGTGAAGGAGAGAGTGTAGAGTGGACAGATATCCATAGACCACATTAGGACAAACTCCATGATAGCAGATTCGTTTACAAAAGGATTACCACCCAAGGTTTTTCATGAGCACACTGCTCATATGGGTGTTATTTTGTTTGAGGATACTATATTATAGTGGGAGTTTGTATTATTTTTTATTTTATTGCTTTATGTTTGGTTTTGGACATTCTTATGCATTTATGTATTTGGATATTTTTTCTGATCAGAAATAAAGTATTCAGTTTATTTCACTCTGTTACATTGTGTTAAATATTAATCTCACTTAAGAATAAAGTATGACTAGTTGGAAATAGACATGTAGAGATCACATTGAATGTAATTTCCATGCTACGCATCCATGATTGGTCTATGTCATTTGGTTATGTTGCTGTATGTGTCCATTGATGGGTTTAGTCACGCTAAATGTGACGAAAACCGCTTTGATCCTATAACAGCATAATCAATGGACGAGATTGTTCGGATATACCTTAAAATTGTGATAGCAAAATTTTGGAGCTCATAAAGTCATACACATTTGTATAATTACATATGTAGCCCAGTGGGAGATTGTTGGAAAATTCCAACATGTGGGGCCACACATGTAAATATTAAATGTGTCATGCTATTTTTGGTTAAGCCTAAATTAAAGTAATCTAATTAAGATTTAAAGTTTTAAGGCTTAAGGGTGTAACTGTCATGGAATTAATGTGTAGATACTAGAGTGTTATATCTAATTTGATGATGGGCCAAATTAGAAATAGCAAACCTTATAATAATCTGATTATTATATATTAGGGTTATGGTCCCCAAATTACACTATATTTTTTACTTATCTATATCCCCATCAACAGAACAAGAGAAAACACTTTAGGGTTCACAAAGATCGCGATAATTTAGAAGGTCACAACCCGTCCACCAACCTCCGGTAATGGATTCAGGTACGCTTCCGCATTCTCTTATCTCCCTATTCTCTTGATTTGACATGGGTTAGTAACATGTATTTAGGATTTGATTATATCATGATATAGAAACATGTTTAGGTTGAACTTTCAGATTAATTATGTGCTTATACATATTGATTGTGTGTTAATTGAATTCCTTACGTATAATACATAACATTTTAATTTTTATTACTTTTTAATAGCAATACTATAACATTCCATAATTGCTACCAAATAACCTAAGCATTTCAAAATTTTAACTTACTTTTATGGCATTTCAGATATGCTACGAATAACAAAAAAAAAAAAAAACAATATCAGCGGGCTATCAAAATCGTAAGCAGGAAACAAAACTAAGTGGGGTGCAACACATTTGACAGGATATGTATATCCTAAAAAAACCTAACATTTGACAGGAGTCATCAATATTTCCTCAAATCTCTCAAATCTCAAAACCCTAACATTGTTCATCCTTTGTCATTCCTCTCTCAACTCTACATTATTCGTTGTTGATCTCTCTCTCAATTCTACCACCGTCCTTCTCTCAAGTCCGTTGCTGGTATCGAGTGAATAACTCGTTCGTATTGAGATGCGATTCGAACTTGGTGAATATTCTGTATATTCCCATAATTCCTTCTCTCAACTTTTTTTGGGAGTATTCAAACCAGTAACTTTTCTCAAGTCTTCGTGGATCGTTGTCGGCTGAGCAGAGAAGAGGTGAAACCAGTCATGGCCACCCGTGACGCCCCTCTCTGCTATATCAACATCATCGAGAATCTACCCTTTTTCGTTTCATGAAACAAATGCTACTTTCTTTTCTCTCCAAGCATACACGTAGATATTTATGTTATGTTCTGAATTTATATGATTTTTTATTTTTTTTTTTACTGAAATCTGATACTGTGAAGTTTTTATTTTTTTTAATTTTTTAATTTTTTTCCAAGAGATGGGGAAGAACGAGAAGAGCAAGGGAAAGATAAGCAAGGAATCAAAGGACACGTTAGAGTCAAAAACAAGCCGAGCACTACCGGGTTTTCTCTCTCTTTTATTTTATTTTATTTTATTTATCCTTTTATGTGTTTGTTGTTGTTTTTTTTTTTTTTTTAATATTATGTTGATTTGAAATTATGCTTAGTTTGGCTGTTGATGAACTCGTAGCAAATGAAAAAAATAAATAAATAAAAAATAAATAAAATAAAATAAAAAATAATTGTAAAAATTATGTTTTGATTGGTTGTTGAGAAAATTGGTAGGGGAAGGAAATGTATAAAACTCTTGAGTTTTCTGTGGGATTCAGAGTTTAGTTAAGAAGCTGAGCTTATTGGCTTATTTGTATTTATGTGATTGTATATACAGTAAACTATGGTATTTTCGTTATTTTTACGTTATATTCTTTTTAATTTATTTTAATAGGTGTTGGTCTAGAGAAGCCAAACCCATGGGCATTTGATATGGCGCAGTTTGATAGCATTCTCACTTTCTAGAATGGGGGGATGTATGATCAGGCTTGCCTCGTGGTTTTCTGATTTCCTTCTGTTTTTCTGGGTTTTTGTGTGTCTAGGTGTGGTTTCCTGCTTTTGTTGGCTGCTGTTATGTGGTTTTTTGTGTCATGTTTTGTTTGTTGCTCTGTCTCGTTGGTCACCTTGGTGCCATGTTTTGTTATTTTTGGCCTTTGTGGCTATGTAGTTCTTTTGTGTTTTAATATGATGATTTTCAAAAAAAAAAAAAAAAGGGTGATATGTTATGTTTTTGATAGTTTCGTATTTTGGACTAATTTATAAAGTGTTCAATTTAAGACTTTTTATTTTGTTGGCAACAAGGAGCAAACAAGGGTAACAAAGGTAAAATGTAACGAATAGATTGAATATTTTGCAATTAATAGTAAAAATATATATATATTATGAGGAGAACTTTTATTGCTTGTATTCAATTGTTGAGGAAGACGATGCTTGAGTAGAAACTTAGTCTGAACAATCTATGATGGATAGGATTCAGTTGTCAAGGCTTACTCAGACCACAAGGAAGCTTCGTGCTTTAATTGTGTGTGATATATATGTAGTTGCATTTCCAATTGCCCATTATTAATTGCTTAACTTGTAATAAAATCTTTTGTTGTTTACTTTCTCTTATTTTTAGATATAAGCTGAAAAGAGAGAGTGGGAAGCTTGTCCGTGGATATTCTTTGAAGGATCCATGTGCCTTTCAATTTCATGTGACACAGTAAAAATAGCTCAAATTTTTCTAATGAAATATCCATGTGCCTTTCAATTTCTAATGCATTTTTACTCCATTTCTTATCCTTTTATTTTTACAAGAAACAAAACACTTATTTCTTGATCACAAGTTCAGTTCATAAAGTCTTGTTGAAAAAAATACGTATACTCAAGGTGTGCTTGATAATTTTAGTTTTAAGTTATATATTTTATTATTTTATAGTATGAGACACAATATAAATGAAGAAATATTAGACTTGAATGTAAGCATTTGTTGGTGCTTTGAGATCTTTTTACATTGGTTCATGGGTGTAGGGAGTTTAAATTTTCAAGCAATCTACATAGTGTTTGCTTCCTTCAATTTATGTTCCCAAATGTGCCAGTGAATAATTTTTGTTTATTAATGTTGTTTTTTTTTCTTTTCTTTTGAAATTGGAAATTCAGGTGGTGAATGTGGAGGTACAATCTTTTGTAAACTGCATTGGACGTATGTTGGAGATAAATGGTTGTTGAAACAAAATATTAAATTTTGAGATTATCTTTTTTGTTTAGACATATACTTTGTACAAGGGGAACTTTGATATCACAATCTATGTATTTATTTTGTTATTTAATGGAATGACTGGAATTTTTTATGCCCATTTTTTTTATTGAAGTTTTGGATAATTTCAACATTCATTATTGGAATTTGATATTTCGTCCATACAACAAAATAATAGCAGTTTAGACATAATTTGTAGTTTCTTTAAAATGCAATAAAATAGATTTTATAGCATATAAGAAGAGCTACGATTTGAAAAGCCACTAACTTGGTCAATATTTTATAGCTTTGTAAGATTGCAATGAAAAGAACTTAATGCATTTGCGAAATATTATATGACTTCGGAGTTCTAATAGCATTTCAGAACACCTTTTCCATAGCATTCATAAATTGCAATAATATATAGCACTTTTTCAATAGCATTCATAAATTGCAGTAATAGATAGCATGTTTTTAATTGCTTTGGCTATGGTAGAGTTAGATTAAATGCTATCTACTATCTATGATAGCATTTATCTCATGCCATGATATGTCAATTTTGTTGTAGTGTAAATGTGTATAATAGGTCAATTCATTTTCTCATATAGTCATTTATGTACATTATAACTAATGTGTACAATTGTTCAATTCATGCATGGTCTCATATTAATTTTGTTTAAGTATGAGGTATAACAGTATAATATTTTATATTTGCAAAGTACTCAAAGTTTAATAAGATTGTATATGGTAACACATTATTAAACTATACATTAAGTTATATGAAATTATATCACACCGGGTTGGATTCCAAAGAGTCTGATTGACACCAAATGCCAACAATTATGACTTATATATATATTAACTCTGACCGATTTGGATTCTAGGTGTTTGGCACCGAATTGAATGCCAACAATTGTAACTATTGTTTATATTTACTCTCTCTCTCTATATATATATATTCACCAAATAGCGTTTTATCTCCATACTAATCTCTTTCTCTCTTTGTATTTTCAATCTGGTTTTTCTTTGTTTCTCCAACATAGAAAACCCTTTAGCAACTATGACAAAGAAATTGAAAACTGACTCCAACTCCGACCGTGACAATCAACAGGCGATGGTTTGTAATATACAGAAATTGGAATGCGATATAACTGCAGTAAACCGTAAGCTTTTTCACCACCTGCTCTTGACCAAATCAAGTTCAAATGTTTTACTGGAAATGATGTATTTGGTGCGTACAATCTAGGTATGGAGGACGGGTTTAAGGTTTTTAAGAACTATATGAAGAATGTTCATCTGGAAGGTAATTGGGATGTGGTTGACCTAAGTCATGCAAAGGATATGTTGAAGGACCGATAAAGTTTTTGGTACTTTTTTTTTTCTTCACTCTTTGATTATGTAAATTGCGTTTAATCACACCTGGAATTTTTTTTTGGTTTCATGATCTTGTTTTGTAAAGTTCTATTATGTGAGAAGAACAAAGGTGTGTGTTTTTTTTTTTTTTTTTTTTTTTTTTTTTTTTTGTAATTATAAAACGTCTTTAGTTCTTGTGTTTATTAAACTGATCTTAAGTAATTCTGGAGTGGTTTAGTTGCGTTTCTAAAACATACCTATTGATTGATCGATATCTAGGTTGATTGGATTCAATGAATGTGAATTATTATTTCTGGACTAATTCATAAAGTTGAATTAACTTGTACTTTTGTAAGGTTAATTATAATTTTAAAACAACATATCATCAACTATTAATAAAAAAAAGATATCATCAACCATTAACGTTTATAATTTTTTTTCTTTTTGTAGAATCTGTAATACGATTTAATATTGCTATAATACAAATTTCCAATGATTATAATATCGTTTAAATAATTACTTAGCATACAAATGAAGTAATCATGATACCGATTTCCCATTAGTCATTTCAGTTGAACCACTGCAATAAATTTTATAAATATTTATGTATTACTACATCTTTTGTAGTTCAAGTTGATATTACCAAAAACTAATAATAGTCGATCATCTCTTTTTCCAATTAATCTTTTCGGCTTAACCAACTTCTTTTTTTTTTCTTTTTTAATTCAGTTGGTTTTTTTGATGCGGAAATGAATTTGAATTGTTTCAATTATTATATTTTTACTGAACTCAGCAAATCCCTAGAAAAACGTTTCATTCAAATTTCATCCATTAAATCCATTGGATAGAGTGATGGCGTATTTATGCATTACTACATCTTTTGTAGTGCAAGTTGACATTACCAATAACTAGTAATCATCATCTCTTTTTCCAATTAATCTTTTCGGCTGAACCAACTTATTAAAAAAAATAAAATTAATTCAGTTGGTTTTTTTGATGTGGAAATGAATCTGAATTGTTTCAATTATTATATTTTTACTGAGCTCAGCAAATCCCTAGAAAAACGTTTCATTCAAATTTCATCCATAAAATCCATTGGAAATAGTGATGGCGTATATATGCATTACTACATTTTTTGTAGTGTGAGTTGACATTATTACCAACAACTAGTAATCATCATCTCTTTTTCCAATTAATCTTTTTAGCTAAACCAACTTATTTAATTATTTTTAATTCAGTTGGTTTTTTTTTTTTTTTATGTGGAATCGAATTTGAATTGTTTCAATTATTATATTTTTACTCATCTCAGCAAATCCTTAGAAACATATTTAATTCAGATTGAATCTATCAAATCTATTAGATATTGTGATGGTGGTTTGAATTTTTTAGCTTAATTTTTCAAAATCATTAAATGAATCCATCAAATCAATATATTGACCATATCCAACCAGTTGATGGTGTTAATAAATTATTATTGTTAATTTAGGCTTAATTTCTTGAGGATATGAAATTTGTACAGGTCCAATATTAACTAAATCATTTTCCTATAAAATTTGTTTAATATAACTTCTGTAAAGCAAATCTTTTTTTGTTTCTCCTATTTTTCCCCTGTTGTGATATTTTTTATATGACAAAAAAATATGATGAATCTCCTATTTTGAGATGGTGTACAGTTCCGAAGAAGAGTCATTTCATTTTATATTGTAAATTTTCCTTTATTGATGTTATTTTAATTTTTTAGGTTGTAATTACATGGTACGTTTCTTTAGTCTATGAACTTCCGCTATTGAATAGTATGAAAACATCATATTAAATGAGAAATGTACATGCATTGTGTCTACATGCATTTTTCAATGATTACTTAAATACATAACAAAAGGATAAAGGGATGCAGATAGATGGCCAAATGCATGATCAATATTTAGACTCCATTAAAATATTTAGGTTATAATATCCATATACATTTCAATTAGTTGCTCAATGCATGATTAGTATTTAAAACGCCATTAAAATCTTTAAGTTTTTATAACCCAATAGACTTTACTTAATTGACCAATGCATGATAAATATTTAAACTCAATTAACATATCTAGGTATTGATAACCCTATAGGCTATAATTAATTGCCTAATTCATGATCAATATTTAAACTCAATTAAAATCTTAATGTTTTGATAACCCAATAGGCTTCAATTAATTGCCCAATGGATGCTCAATATTCGTATTAAATAGAAAGACAAAAACTCAATATTCGTATTGCTTTCTCCAAAACTCAATACAGGTTTTTATTGCTTTGTATTGTATGGCCAGTTAATGTTTCCTTACTTGCCAATCTAATTGCACACTTCCCTTCCCGCTCGAATTATTAATGTAACTTTACATTGAGGGAAAATATCATTTTAGTTCCTATGGTTTACCGTATTATCCATTTTGATCCTTTTGTTACATTTTCTGTTCAAAGAGATGGTCGGATGGTGAAATGACCATTATGCCCCTTAAAATGTCATTGGGGTTTGCAGGACAATTTTGCCTCAAAAGTTACTGTTGCTTATTAATATATAAAAACCTAATTAAAAAAATTATTATTATTATTATTAAATGAATATATTAAAAAAATAATTAATATTACAAATAATTAAAAAAATCCAGACCGTCCATGACGGTGGAGATCCACCGAATCCATCAAATTAATAAATAAAACTAATTAAAACATGAAACAAAAAAAATAATAATAAAATAAAATAAAATAAATTCAAACTTTGATCTTTGTGGAGATCCAATCTAGATCTCCATCAAAGAACAAAGAACAACCTAGATCCACCATCACCACAACCCAGATCCACCATCATCATCTCAGATCAACAACACCACAACCCAGATCAATATCACCATCCCAGATCAACAACAACAAAATTAACAAAAATAAAAATAAAAATTGAAACACTTCCACCAATCCACACCGATCGACCACCACCTCCCTCAAATCCACACCACCACTTCTTCCACCAAATCCACGCCGACAGACCACCATCATCATCTCCACCAATTCCACACCGATCAACAACCTCCACCAAATCCACACCGATCGACACCACCACCCACACCGCCACTTCCACCTCATAATGCACCCATCTTCTTCACCACAAACCGTCGATCACCACAAAAATCCACCCATTAATCCCGTATCTCCGGCCACCACTCCAAATCAACCACGAACCGCTGCCACCTCCATCTCCAACACCACCAGCTACCCAAAATCAATAATCTCAAACCCTAAATCGGAATGAGAGAGACATTAGAGAAAGAGAAGATGAGGTGGCGAGGAGAGAGAAGAGAATGGTGGGAAAAGAAAAGGAGAAGAGAAGTGGAAGGGAGAGAAGAGAATCGAGAGAAAATAGGAGAGAGATCGGTGGTGGTGGTGTGGTCAGATCGGTGGTTGTGGTATGGTGGTGGTGGTGTGGTCAGATCGGTGGTTGTGGTATGGTGGTGGTGGTGTGATCGGTGGTTATGGTGTGGTGGTGGTGGTGGTGGTGTGGTGGTTAGGGTTTGATTGAGGGAGAGATAAGAGATTATAAAAAAAATTAAAATATAAAAAAAAAAATTAAAAACTAATTAAAAGTAATATAATGAGGGGAGAGAAATTAACAAAATATTATTTTTTAATTGTTTTAATATTATTTTACCTTTTGCCCTTCTTAAATATTATTATACAACATTCTGGAAGGGGTAGGGATGATTTTACCATTTTACCCTTACTTTATTAACGTCAGTTTTAAAATTCCTGACGGAATTGGACAACAGGGATTAGAAGAGGAATTAATTGAAAATGTTTGGACTAAAGTGGTCAAAATTGGAACGACGGGGACTAAAATGGATAATATGGTAAACCATAGGGACTAAAACGATATTATCCCTTACATTGATGTTCATTTAAAACTAATTTTCAACATTTAACATCATTGCATTTTCTCCATTTAACATCATTAGTAATCATAATTCCGTATTCCCATTAATAATAGTTATTATTTACTGTACATACTGTTATATTATTTAATCTACTTTTTAATAATTTTGTTTTAATAATTAATTTATTAAAGTGGTCAGCATATCCTAAAGAAAAAAATATTGTAATCGCAAACATCAAATCCATTGGATACAGTGTTGACAGTTTGAAAAATTTATTCAATGAATATATCGAATCAATTGAATTACGATCTGAAAATTTGTTAGTTCAAACTCCATTAATTTTCAACTATATTTTATACGGTATTATCTTCCTTAAGGTCATCGGTAATTACTTTCAACCCTCATGAAATCTCCAGAAATACAAATTTACTTTGGTGTGAACGAGGTTGAAATTGATTAAAAGGTTCCTTAAAAAGTCATCAAACATACCATATTACAGTGGTGAAATATATAAAAACCAGTCAACCACACCATAAATGGTGAGAACAAAAACACATAAACATCTTCAGAGATATTAACACAAATTCAACAACACCTTTAAGGTGTGATTACAGACAAAAAACCATTAAAAGAAAAACATATACAAAAACATATAAAAATACCAAAAGCCATCCAAGTTTAAGATAAAAGAGTCATCACTTGTTCAACATTTCCTTTGCATTATTTCCACAAACCTCATCCCAATTATCATCAGGTTTAATCTTCTTCAAATAATCCTTAAGCAACTTGAAACCGTCTTCCAGACCAAGCTGGTAGGAACTAGCAACATCTGAACCCGAAAAGGATTTGGACTTGATTTTCACAATATCTAGGCAGCGATAAACGGTGGTGGACAATTCATTTTGACAGTCCTTAAAACGTTGTATATCTTGTAGCAAATGTTCCCTCTCCAAACCCAGATTGTTGGAATCACCAACATTTGATATTTGATGTTGGTTACTGGCCTATGCTTCTAGACGATCCTCAAGATGTTGGATAGTGCGTTTCAACTCTTTCCTAGTATAGATAATGACCTCTGCCATTTCTCGTTTGTTGCGTTCGCAGAGAGAGAGAGAGAGAGAGAGAGAGAGAGAGAGAGAGAGGTTTGGTTAAAATGATGAACGACGTTTAAATGAGATTAGGGTTCCATTTTATTTATAAACTGATGGTAAAATTACACAATTACCCTTAACATTGACAAATCATAACTACATTTAGGAGATAAAAATAAATGTTTGGGTTTTTAAATTCAGCATTCATGAGCATCACCAAAATACTCTTCCACTGTCACTCTTATTTGAAGAGTCTTATGAGGATGTCTTATGTTAATATATATATGGATAATGGTAGACATCCAACACTTTGATCCATCATTTACATCCAACTTGATGTGGCAACTAACATGGCATTATAAGCTTCCACATCATCACATCAAATAAGTTGAATTAATAATAATAATAATAATAATAATTTGTATTCCTTAAATCTAGTACTTTAATATAAAAATAAATAAATAAATAAAGTGAGATGATGTAGTGATGTGGCAGCTTACATGGAAGTGACACATCAGCTGCCATATCAAGTTGGATGTAAATGATGGACAAAAGTGTTGGATGTCTACCATTATCCTATATATTAATACACTAATGCTAGACCACCAAAAAATTTAGCCTAAATTTCAACCCAAATGATGTGACAAGTGATTTTTTCATTAACCACAACATACCATGTTGTGTGTGGTGATGACAACTCACTTGCCACATCATTTGGGTTAAGTATTTAGGTTGTATAGCGTTACTCATATTAATATGCCAAACATATAACAACATAATTCATGTTCCTAATTTATAACTTATAATGGGATTACAAATTGTTCTGTAACTATAAAATTCTTTTCCCCACAGTTGAAAAATTGACATACATTAGTTATAATGTTATTACTGAATGTGTACACTAGCTCAATTCATGATCACATAGTCATATATATAAATTGAAATGTATTAGGCATAACGGTATTACAAATTGTTGTATAAGTATAAAATGAATACTGTAATGTTGATATCAAGGGACATCATCGATATACCTATGTAATATGGTTTGCCGATTCATGTTCCCACATGCACATAGTACCACAGTATAAAATTAACATACATTAGTTATAATGTTGTTATTAAATGTGTGTACTAGCTCAATTCATGATCACATAGTCATGTATATAAATTGAAATGTATTAGGCATAACGGTATTACAAATTGTTGTATAAGTATAAAATGAATACTGTAATGTTGATATCAAGGGACATCATCGATATACCTATGTAATATGGTTTGCCGATTCATGTTCCCACATGCACATAGTACCACAGTATTAAATTAACATACATTAGTTATAATGTTATTACTAAATGTGTACACTAGCTTAATTCATGTTCATATAGTCATGTATATAAATTGAAATGTATTAGGTATAACGGTATTACAAATTGTTGTATAAGTATAAAATTAATACTGCAATGTTGATATCAATCATATCACTTAATATTTTGCAAATAATTAACATGTAGTAGTTGTAACTTTTGTTGTATACATGTGCTAAGTCATTGAATATGTCATTAATGTGCATCCCACCACAAAGCAGCAAATCATTAAGCTTTTTTTTTTTTTCGTTCTATTTAACAAATTTTTAATTGAAACTAAAAAAGGCTCCCACATGGATTTATTAATAAAGATGACTGCTGAACAATCAAGATGAAGAATGAAATTGCAACATTCCTTATATTGTTTCACTAATTAAGTAAGTGCAACATATTCTTCATAAATAGTTAAGATGATATATTACAAAAACTGTAGAGATTACCGATTCCAACTCTAGATAGTGGAACATGTGGATGATCCAATTATAGTTTCGGAAGACATAAAAAATCTGGCAAAAGGTTTTTTCTTTCCAGTGCAATTCTACTACACCACTAATCTTGTTTATCCGAATCGCACTTTAACAATTGAAGACGACGCAATGCAAAGTGAGTTTGACGTCCAATTTGATAAACTTTACGTAGAAGATGAATATTCATTGTCAAGTAAGTTGCGTGGATGCTTTTCTGGTAGTGACCTACCAAAAGACGTTAAACAGACTATGACGAAAATAATTGTCGATATATCAATGTCTATAGCCTGTACTACGCCAGAGTACAAAGTTGCACCAATTTTGGTGCAAATTGGGAATGTTCTTCGACTTTCTATGAAAGAAGAAAGTTTGTTCAAGTCGGAATTGATAAAGATGGAAATTGATAAGGGTTCATTACCAGGAGAACATTGTGTGATTTGTTTTGAAGATTTTTCTTCGTCAGGAGGGGAAATTGTTTTGATGCCATGCTCCCATATTTATCATCATACTTGTATCACCAAGTGGTTCGAGAAGACACTCAACTGCCCAATCTGTCGTTTACAACTGAAACTTTCCTATGAGTAAGCTATGTTCGTATTTTTCCATTGCAATATTTTGAGTTGATTTGACCATGCCATCTTATTAGTATTTTTTTAAAAAAAAAATTTCTATTCTGTGCAATCACACTATTCAAGTGTGTAAGATATGTCGATCACATCTGTTTGGGTTTGTTTGTAATATGTTTGACATCAGATATGTAAGGTCATCATTTATTGATTGGCTTATTTCATGGACAAACCACATTTTGGAGTTTTGATATAAGAATAGCTTAGGCTCTCAAGACCTCAAGAGAAGAAGCACCAAAGGTAAATTTCTATGTGCTTACTTGCTTTGAAGATATATAGTTGCACACACTCACAACTCATACATAATTCTTATTCTTGTATGTTGTGTGTTTCTAATTTGTGTGCATTAATGTTCATTAATCTCTCTTCTTGCATGTTTAAGTTGATTGCATCTTAGGATTAGAATGCCATGTCATATTAAATCATTTAGGATGCATTGTATATAGGAGGCGTTGTACACTCGCCCTTGGGCAACTCTACGTATAACGTCTACCAAAGGCATTAAGCAATTTTGCTCTTACCTACTGTACAATCGCCCTACGTACAGCGGGGCACCTGATTGATTTTTTCCATCGCTGTTCAACCGTTATTCAACCGCCCTACGTAGAGTGGGTGAACAACCGCTCACCAGACCCGAGAGCATTCACTCTTTGGTCGCCCTAAACTCGCCCTCGATTAACAGAGGTCCTGAAGAACATGTTCTTCATGTTCCCAGGTGAACCGCTATACACTCGCCCTATGTAGAGTGAGTGAACAGTGGTCAAGGAAAATTTTAGGGAAACTTATCAAAATGATGGCACTTCATTTTGACACCTTATATATATGCCTCTTTACTTTTAGGTAAGGTTAGAGAGTTCAAAATTAGATATTTTACTTAACATATTTTTCCAAGAGAAAAATTCACTAAAGAACTCACCTTTGATTACTCAAACACTTTTCCATGTGCATCAATCATCATCTAGTATCATCCTTGATCATCTAGGAGTCATCTTTGCATGGATTTTTCAACACGCTTTGCTTGGTAAGTTTTTCACTAATATCTTACATATTTTGCGTCTTTCTTAACAAGCAATCTCATTTATTACTTGTATGCAATTAGAATATATTATAGATACAAGTTTAAGATTAGTGTATTGATTGTTTGAGAGTTGTATTGTGATAGCTATCTAGGTTTGCCTAATCTATGTTTAGTTAAGCTTTATGACATATCATATAGCAACAATTGATATATAGAATTGTGATTATTGTCATCTTTTATCCTAGATAAGCATTTAGAGTTCCCTAGCACTTTTTTCTCTTTGGATATCATACATATTCACATAGACATAGTATCTCTTCATTGAGAACTAAGTCTTGTATAGCTTCCTGGATTAGGTTTCTTAAATCACAAGCAATTGGACTAGGTTCACTTATACCAGGATTAGGTAGTGGAGGTGAGTTATATACCGAGATTAGGTTATAATCACCTTTGCCATTATTGAATTCGAGGTTCATGTGTGGCACATATAACAGCCCGTGGTTTTTTCTCAGTTTGGGTTTCCACGTAAAAATCAAGTGCTATTTATATTCCGCACTTTACACTTGATTTATTGCTTTGAGGCTTTTTCGTAATATTGACTATTCTAGAAAATCGATAATAATAGTTTAATATCTTTTCACCCTCTCTCTAGATTAATATTGAACACACCTAATTTTGTTTCAATTGGTATCAGAGTGGGTTCCTAGATATACTTAGGTGATCCTTTGCTCATTTTGGTGTGTTTTGCATTTTGTGCGTTTTTTGATCATTCATATATTTGCATTCATTTCATTCATTCATATACACTATGAGTGGAAACGGTGGAAATGGAGGTGGCAACGAGGGTGCTTTTAGCATGAGATCTACCCTACTCACCGGTTTGAATTATGCCTCTTGGAAATGCAAGACGGAGTCGTATATTTGCCATATTCATGATAGAGCATGGATGGCGGTTGAAGATGGCTACACATCACCGATGATAACTCCGACGGGTGGAGGAGAGGATGTGCTCAAGCCTAAGGTGCAATGGAATGTGCAAGAGTTTGAGTCATCAAAATGGAATAGGAAGGCGATGCACGTCATCCTATGTGTAATGGACGAAAATCAATATAAATTGATTCAAACCACTAGGATCGCTAAAGAGGCATGGGACATCCTAGAGGTTGCACATGAGGGAACCGAAGTGGTTAAGGACTCTAAGCTTCAAGTCCTTCAAACTCAATTCAAAATACTTAGGATGAAGGAGGATGAGTGTTTCAATGATTTCGAGATCAAGTTGATAGACATAGTCAACCAAACTATCAACTTGGTGACCCGTATTCGAATAGGAGAATCAAGCAAAAGATTATGAGATCTCTCCCTGATAGATTTGAGTCCAAGGTGACGGCTTTAGAGGAGAATAGCTCATACAAGGATATGAAGCCGAGTGAGGTGATTGGGAGGCTTCTAGCTTATGAGTCTAAAAAGGGTCATACCTCCACACCTTCTAAAAAGCAAAAGGGAATTGCTTTGAAAACCTCCAAAGATAAGAAGGAGGAGAATGATAACTCAGATGAAAAAATGGCCTTGTTGATGAGAAGGTTCAAGAAATTCTACAAGTCCAAGAAGAAGGTTTTGGATCCAAGGGCCAAGACTTGAAGAAAATGACTCTGTTCAAGAAGTATGAGCCTAAGCAAGAAAAGACCGAAAGGAAAGGGGTCCAATTTTATGAGTGTGGTGGTATAGGACACTTCGCCTCCGATTGTGCTAATCACATGGTCAAGAAGAAGGGAAAAGTGATGGCCGCCACATGGAGTGGAAGTGATAACTCCAACAAAGGAGATGAGTCTTCTGATGATGAAGAACTCATGGCTAACTTCATAGCCTTTACATCCTCTCATAGGAGCAAAAGTGCTAGTGAAGAAGAGGATGAGAGTCAAGAGGAAAATGACTCAAGTGATGATGGCTCTTCATCACAATCCACAAATGGAAATGTGGATAGGATGGATCTCAAAGACTACATGGTCAAGTTTGAGAGTTCAAGGTTAAAGAACAAGAGAGAAATTAGGAGATTAAAGGAAGAAAACCTAGAGCTCTCAACTCAAGTTGACCAACTAAGTGAAGAAGTAATGAGATCCACGAAGAATGAAGATAAGCTAAAAGAGGAGTTAGTCTTATTTAAAAGGAATGAAGAAGGTTTGAAAAGGGAGCTTGAAGAAGTTAAATGGTCATTTACTAGAATGGCTTCTAGCACCAAGAAGTTTGACCATATGCTTGAGGTTGGCAAGAGTCCTTGTGAAAAAAGAGGTCTTGGTTTTGAAGATGGCAAGGAGACCTCTACTCCCAACAAGATCATGTTTATAAAGAGCTTGCGCAACAAAAAAGCTTCACCGTTGCAAACTCCTAGGAAGAAGATTGATCTAGGACAATGCTCATATAGTGCACAAGTGAAGGTGGCTCCAAGAAGACAACCTCAAGTCCAACCTACAAGAGCTCCTCAAGCTAACTTTTCTTAACAAATGGCTCACAAAGGAAAGAGACCAATCATGCAAGCTCAACCAAGGAAGCAAGCTAGACCGGTTCAACAACGAAGACAAAATGAACCAATGCAACCACAAAGACATGGGAAGGCTCCTATGCAAGCACAAGGACATGGCGTGATTCCTTACTTCATCCCTCCATGTCATTATTGTGGTATTGATGGTCATTAGACCAAATTTCTTTTGTTATATTAAATTGTGTAGAGCTAAAAGCATGATTGAAAAGAAAAAGAGTAGAGCCATGATGCATGTTCCTAGGAATGAAAGCAATAATTTGCATGATCCTAGGACATCTAGAGCATGTGTACCATTGACCAATAGGAAGAAAAGTGTTTCACCTATGTGGATTAAAAGAGATGATTACTTTTGCAATGTTGCTCAAATTGCCCTAAAGGCAAATTCTTCTAATTTTTGGTATTTAGATAGTGGGTGCTCTAGGAACATGACGGGAAACAAGAGTTTCTTCGAGACTCTTGTCATAGAGGAAGGATGATGTGTTACCTTTGGTGATGGATCCAAAAAGAGAGTCGTAGGGAAATTAACCATTTCCATTCCTAGATTACCCTCATTTTCTTATGGACCAAATATTGATTTCCTTCCTACCATCATTAAAGAAGGTTATCAATATTGGGTCACACATATTGATAAACCCAAAGATTGGGATTTTATTCCTGACTTATTGATTTTCTTCAGGATCTTTAGTCTCACTTGGATCTTGAAGCTTGATTACAAAATTCAAGAATGACTTATTGGCAACGTCAATGTTCCTTATTTTGGAAGACAGAGAAAAATCAAATGGTGAAGTGGTATGAATATGGCTGACCATGGTAAAAGTAGGATTGCAAAATGGTTTAATGAAAACCTCAGTCTCTGCAACGCCAACACAGACCAATCTCAGTTTTTAATGGCCAAATCCCAAAATCAAGCCAAAATTGTAGCAGCTGGGACTCCTGAAGAACTCCTAGCTATCGCTGATGAAATGAGGAAAACTATGTCCGCTATGTCTCAAAAAGACTCAGACTCAGATGATTGTGACGATTTTCTTAGCGAAGATGACCATACCGAAGGCAACAGTTATCAGAACACCTTCGGCCATGACTTATCACAGTTTCAGGGGCTTTAGCCCCATAGAATTTACCAGACTTATCCTCAAAGAGCATGAGATCCATGATTAGCACCTATTATTGCCTATCGTGACCATGACTCAGCATCCATCATGAACCAGCATTCATCATGACTTATAATCATGGCTCATGACTCAGCATGAATCATCAACAGCTATGACATTCATCATGACCTATAATCATGACATAGTGTCGGCAGCCAATGAAAAAAAAAAAAGTGTCGACAGAAGAAAACATTTGCTTGTGACTCGGCATCAATCATCAACATCTATCAACAGAAACCAACATTTGCTCGTGACTTAGTGGAATCTACCTTTAGTCCAAGAGATCATGATGATAACCAATGTTAAATTAACCATGGTTATCCTCACCATAGTCATCTACTTTCCTATTTAAAGGACCCCTCTCCAGCAGAAGAAGTAGGCTTCAGTTTTTCCAGTTTTAAGTTTTCTGTTGTTCAACTTTGTAAACTTTCCTCTGTAATCTTCCTCTCTCAAATTTCCTCTCCTTTGTAAAAAAGCTTGATATTAATAAAAGTGTGTGCGGCTTATTTTGCATCTACATTGCTGTCAGACTAATACTGATCACAGTAAGTTTATGTTAATTTTATTTTCTATTATACAAGTTGGAATCCGTTTCAATTTCATGTTCTATTACTTTTTATATTTTATTTTATGCATTCTGTTGTGTTTGTTAGTTCTCCGTTTTAATATATATATATATATCATTAATATAATGTATAATAATATATTATTTTTGGAAAAGAGGGTATTTTTGGAATGGTGTTAGGGCATATAAGGGTATTTATGGAATATAAATTTTAGTTTGGAATGGAATATGCATTCCATTGGTTTTTGGATGGAATGCCCATTCCACCAAAATGGTGGAATCCCCATTCCAATTAAATCACCGTTCCATTGCATTTTAACAAACCAAATTAATGGAATGGCTTTCTTTCCATTCCATCCAACCAAACATGGCCTATAAGAGACTCGTGACATCAATTGTAATAAGCATGATTTGAAATACAACTCCCACTATAGGGGAGATTTCTCAACATGCATCTTGCAATTTAATAAACAAATGTAAGACTCAAATTACTAATTTATATGGGAAATTAAATTATTAACGTGTCTCTTAGTATGAAACAAGAGGGTGCAAAATAAATAAACAATTTTTTTAAAAAAAAATTTAATTTTTTTTAAAAGTAAATGATTTAAAAGTAAATTTATTAAATTTAAAACTTTACTTATCCAATATCGGTTTGCCCAAAAACCGATATCTTATTGTAAAATAAATCCTTATTGGAATTTTGTTTGGTGTTGAAAATAGGAAGTAAAAATTTAAAAAAATTATTAAACATAAATAAAAAATTTGAAAAAACTATCAAGAAAGACAGTTTTTCTTATAGTGTATGGTGGGTGATGGGTAGAAAATGGATATGGTGAGCTTCCCATGGAGGAGAACCTCCTTAGGAGCTTGAAAGCTTCTCTCTCACTTATTGAAACGAAGAAAATGAAGAAGAAGAAGAAGAAGAAGAAGAAGAAGAAGAAGAAGAAGAAAAAGAGAAGAAGGGCTGCTCGTTTTCTGGTGTGAAGAGAAGAAAAGAAAAGGTGTATTTATAGTGTTGGCAAGTTAGGGCATGATTTTGGGGTGAAAGGGCAAGTTTGCCCTCGTCAGGCTTCAAGGCTACCAACAAAGCTACCAATTTGGTCACCACATTGGTTGCCTTGGCTTCTGTGAATTTTGGGTAGAGGTTGAGGTGACCAGCAAGGCTACCAAATTTGGTTGCCACGTTGGTCGCCATGCACACTGGTGGAATTTTCAATTTCGCGCACCAGCTACTCAAATGGGCATAACTTCCACTGGAAAGCTCGGAATCGCAATCCGTAAAATGTACTAGAAACTAGACTCCTGGGGATTTCCAAATATATGTAGATCTCATTGTGGTTCGTTCTGAGGAAGAAGTTATAACCTCCGCAAGTTAAACGTTCTGCATAAACCTACACCAATTCAGCCCATTTAGCTTCAGGAAAACAGAGGGGATTCTGCCGCGGTTTCGGTGTCACGTTCTAGCTCAATAACGGATCAAACCATGGAAACATGTGGGTTCTCTTGGCCACAGCTGGGCTTAGATCATGCCGCAATCTGTGTCAACATTAAGGCGTAACACTCTGCGAAATTTCCAATTCTTCACGTTTTTTGCTCATTTTTACCTCCCAAACGTTCCTTTACGCTTAAAACCTATTGTAAGGAATATTTACCTACACATGGTTCAAAACACACATTATATACAAAAATATGCTCGAAAATGAGACAAACGATCAGAAATGGGAGACCTTAAATAGGTATAAAATAGTCTGATCAATGCCTCTAGAAAGTATCCTTGCTTGGACTTACTGAAGCCACTTACTTCTTGCCAAGACTTCCTTGTTTGTCTAACCGGAGCCTCACACTCCTAGACAAGACTTCTTGCTCAATGTTAAAGAATCACAGTCCAATAAGAGACTTCCACCTTATGCAAGGCAAAATGATCTAAGTGATGCAAATGATGTAAACACATGCAAATAGAGCTAGTAGATCAAACACACTCTATGGAGAATTAGATTAGCACAAATCAAGCTCACAAGCAAATGTAACTAATTCTTATGAACATGTAATTAGAGATCTAGATTAGACATTCAAAATCATCCACAAAATTATCTAGAATCCTAAACATGTCAATCAAAGCTAGAACCACAAATCTTCAATTGAAAGCACACAAACTTGCTTTGAAATCAAGTGCACAAGTTAACACTTGAAATCCAAATCCACAACATATTCATTCTAAACAAGAACTAGATTTAAATGATCGATAGCACAATCAAAAATCCTAGTTCATGAACATGTGACAAAAACCTAGAATTAAACAATCAAGATCAAATCAAAAAATTATTCTAGATTCAAGTTCATATTCTTCAAAACTAGCTAAGAACATATTCAATCAAAACACAATAGCTAATTTCGAATCAATTGTAAGGTCCTCATATTTTGATTCATTTATTTCGGTGACAAACCACAATTGGGGTTTGAATTGTAAAGGTAGCTTAGGTGATGATGATCAAGCTCAAATGCCCTCTCAAGACCTCAAGATGATAAGTACTCCAAGGGTATATCTTTAGTGCTTAGTTTCCATTAGTTGCACACACACACTAGTAATGTTTGCATATGTATGTTTTGCTTTTGTGTGCATTCTCTTTACATGTCACATCTCACACTTGCACTTTGTTGTTGTATCTTGTTGTGTGATTAGTGTGTCTAGTAATCTGTTTCTCGAACATTGTTCAGAAACGTCCGCGCATGCACGATGGTGTGCTTGGTTAAGCACGAGGACCGCCTTAAGAGAATGCCATTGGCTTCTCCTTTGGTTTCACCATATTTGGTGAAACGGCAGTTATGATCAACGACCACGACCACCGATTAGACCTGATTGATTTTATCTCTTGATCTAATTCTGCAATTGTGATCAGCAGTTATGAAACCACCAAATGAAACCATCGTTGTTCCCCTGTTCTCTCAGGTTCAATTCAGCGGTTCCAATCGATGGTCCCGACCTCCGATTGAAACCGCCGATCGGTGAGTTTTAGGGGCAAACTTGACTTTTCACATGCCCTATTTTTGATGTCTATAAACACATCATTATCTCACTCTCTTTCACTCAGCTCTTTGATTTTCAAGAACCCTAAATTAGAAAGAGAGGCTTTTAAGAGAAAAGGCAATAAGATTGCTCATTTGATTCTCTAAACACTTTTCCACATGCATAAATCATCATCTAAGCATCATCTAGGATCATCTAGTATGTGCTAATGCATGGGTCTTCTTCAACACACATATTATGGTAAGTTGTTCACTATTATCTTACATAATTAGTGTTCTTACTTAGCAATTTATCTCATTTATTACTTGTATGTTCTTAGATTAATTTCTACATACAAGATTGAGATTATGAGTTGAATGTTTGAGTGTTATATTTTGATAGCTATACCTAGGATTGTCTTATCATATATAGCTATGATTTATGACATGTCATATAACAATTGATATCTAGAATTGATTTAATTGTCATCTTTTAAATCCTAGATAAGCATTTAGTGTAATCTAGCATTACTTGCATACTTGGATATATTTGCATATTCACATAAGTTGTATAATCTCTTCATTGAGAATTAAGTCCTGTTGCTACCAGTGTGTAGTGTAAGCAAATTGTATTAGGTTCACTTTTAAAGGCATGAGGGTAGTAGTGGTGGGTTATATTCCAAGAATGGTTGAGGTCAACCTAGGATGTAAACATCATTACAATTAGTGGATTCGAGGTTCGTGTGTGGCGCATATAACAGCCCGTGGTTTATCCCTGTTGTGGGTTTCCACGTAAAAATCAAGCGTCTTTTAATTTCCGCACTTTTATGCTTGATTTATTAAATTGACTAGGTTGGGGTTATTTTCGTAAAATTGACTAAACGTGAAAATTTGGTAAGAAGGGTTAAAATCTATCCCCCCACCCCTAGGTTAATATATTAGAACACACAGTAATTTATTGAGTTTCATCAATCAAAACAAGTCTACAAATGGAATCAAAAACATTCTAAACATTTTTCATCAATCAAATAATAAGATCCATCAAGTTGATCATAAGAAAAATGGAGAGAAGATGATTCACATACAAAAGATGAACCACGAACTGAAGATCAGATTGCTGTGAATAATCTAGACATCTTTTGACTCTGAAAATACTTGGGACTTGTTCCTCTCTTCAAGACCAACGATTTTTGTTTTTTAATCACTCAATTCGGAGTTGAAATGAAAGAGTTATGATTAAAACAAAATTGCAAAAGTTGTGAGAGATGTTACTTGGGATTTGAATTATATAGGGAGGGAAACCAATTGGAGAAAATGAAAGGCAAAGATGTAAAAGAGCCACCATCAGCCTTGGTCCCCATGGAGGCGTGTGGCCACCACAGGAAGGCCGAGAGGCCTTCTTCCCATGGTGGCCACACACCTCGACAGGAAAGAAGGGTGGTGGCCTTTTGCCTCCTCTCTTCTCCTTTGCTCCCTTCACGCACCTCTCACGTTATTCGACCTCCGAACACCAAATTCGAATCCACTTTCGGATTATGAACCGTAACTCAATTACGCATGAGGAATACTATGAAACTTTGACCAAAGTGAAACAATTTATAGGTGTGTACAATATTAATTTAGAAGGGGGTGAATAGATTTTATCCGATTTTACCCAATTTTCGTTAATAGTCAATATTTTAAATTGACTAGATATTCCAAAAATGCCTTATCTAGTCAATTTAAAATATCAAGTGTAATAAGTGCAGAATTATAAATGACACAAGATTTTTACGTGGAAACCCTCACGGGAAAAACCACGGACTAGTATGTGCGACACACTTGAACCTCGAATCCACTAATGGTAAGATGAATACAACCTAATCCCGGTATAACTCACCACCACTACCTAATCCCGGTAGAAGTGGACCTAGTCCAATTGCTTGTGATTTACGCAACCTAATCCCGGAAGCTACTCAAGTCTTACTTCTCAATGAAGAAATAAAATGCCTATGTGAATATATGAAATATCCAAAATGCAATTAGAGCTAGGGAACCCTATATGCTTATCTAGGATGACAATATTGCAATTAAAATAATCTTAGATATCAATAGCTAAATGACATGTCAAAAAGCTTAGCTAAGCATAGATTATGAAAACCTTGATAGCTATCACAATACAACTCTCAAACAATCAATACACTAATCTCAATCTTGTATCTAGAATATATTCTAGTGGTATAAGAAAGACACAAAATATGTAAGATATTAGTGAAAAGCTTACCAAGTAAAGTGTGTTGAAAAACCCATGCAAAGATGACACCTAGATGATCAAGGATGATGCTAGATGTTGATTGATGCTCATGGAAAAGTGTTTGAGTAAACAAAGTAGAGTTCTTTAATGAATTTTTCTCTTGGAAAAATATGCTAAGTAAAATATTTGATTTTGAACTCCTTTCCTTGACCTAAAGGCAAAAAGGCATATATATATAGGGTGCCAAAATGAAGTGACATCGTTTTGAAAAGTGGCACATAATTTTTCTTGGGAGTTGTACGAGTCGCTGTACGTAGAGCGACTTGTACAGCGCCTACCTGGAAAAAATAAAGAACATTCTTCATCGACGTTGTTCGAACAACACCTTTGTATAGCACCTAAATAGCCCCAAAGCTCTATTCTCTCAGGAAACAGAGTGTTACTATACATAGCGTTGTACGTACATCGCTTTGTACATCAACTATATAGCAACCCAACAGCAACCGAATAAAATCAATCAGGTATGTACAAGGCCTATGCCAAACCTCACCAGGTCTCAGATAGTCGCTATTCGAACAGCGCTTTGAACAGCGCCCATCATCATGAATGCATCCTAAATGTCTAAATGTGACAAGACAATTAACAACACAAGATGCAATCATATGAGCAAGCATGAAGAGAGATTAATGAACATTAATGCACCTATTAGACATGCACAACATACAAGATATACATATATACATGAGTTGTGTAACTACATCTCTTCATTTGCAAGTAACACTAGAAATTTACCTTTGGAGTGCTTCTTCTCTTGAAGTCTTGAGAGCCTAAGCTACCCTTACATCAAAACCCTAATATGTGGTATGTCCACGAAATAAGCCAATCAATAAATGAGACCTTACAATCTCCCCCTTTGGCTATTTTGTGACAAAACCACCATTCACATGATCCTCACAACATAATTGAAGCTACGGGATAACAATGATATTCTACATTACAAAGAGATATTAAAAATTAAAAACTTAATGTCTTCAATCTCTTGTAGAACTGTCAACCCTTCAAAACACAAAAAAATTACACTTTTCAAAGCAAGTGTATGTGAGATGATCAAGTGATAATTAAAACAAGCATTTGCATTTAAGCAATTTAAGCACAACATCATGCAAAGTATCCTGCAATGTATGTTAATGCAATGCTCCCCCTCATTGGGTTACTCCCCCTCAATATGTAATCTCCCCAACATGCGCATTTGCTACTACAAATTGCAACTCTCCTTACCTCATTCTACTCCTCCTTTTTGCCATGATATAGGCAAAGGAGTAGTTCCTAACCGGGTTACCTTAGCAAAGAGAGATAGTAGCATACTAGATATTTGCATAATCATATAAGCCACTTTATGCAACTCAATTAATTTGAGAGAAACAAGGAGATTTATTTTATGAAAATGTGTGAATTAAAAATGTTTTGCATAGAAGACATGTAGCATTCAAGTCCAAAATACTTTGGTATTTGGCAAAGTAAATGACAAAGGTTTCCAATAGAATTCAAACCAATTTCACCATTTGTCATGAGAGAAGCAAGGATATAGAGATTTCATTGATTTCAAATTAAGAGCAACTATGTCCAACTTTATAAGTGAAACATGGCATGAGTGACTTTGCACCCTATTCGATTTTTCCGGGAATGATACCCATATGATAGTAGCCATGTTCAACTAATAAAGAAAGAGAGGCATTTAGATTGTAACATCCTTTGAACGGATACAAGATCCTTTATTCATTTGAGTATCATAAGTATTTCACACATTGTTTTGCATTTAAGAACATACAATCATCAATTCATGCTTTTACATTTGAGCATGTCATAAGAATTTCATGCTTTTCATACTTGGCATGTCATTTGAATTTCATGCTTGTTATTTTTAGCATGTCAATTAAGAATCATCATGTCATGGAGATAGCTATAGGTCATTCAAATCGTACTTCCTATGTAAATTTCCTAGTCCAAAAATACATGTTTGAACATAAATATGACATGGATTGTAATTAAAGCATGGTTCACACTTATTGAAGAAAATAACAAATAATATATGTGAAACCAAGCTTACTCAAGCAATCAACAAAGAAGCATAAGATATTTCAAATTTTTGCATGTGACAAGTATGTAAAATACCTCTCTTTGCTTGAGTTCCCCATATAAGGTCAATTACCAAAACTCATCACTCCACAAGACATATCACAATAGATCTACTAAGTGTTTTAAATCGAGTATCATCTAAGGGTTTAGTAAATAAGTCCACTAGTTGATCATTAGCACCTACATGTTCAAGTATTATGCATTTATTCTCAACTAGTTCTCTAATGAAATGATGGCAGATGTCAATATGTTTAGTTCTAGAATGTTGAACCAGATTCTTGAAAATATTAATAGCACTCATATTATCACAAAACAGAGTGAGTGTACCTTGGTTGAATCCGTAGTCTATTAGCATTTGCTTCATCCAAAAGAGTTGTGTGCATCCACTCCCCGCAGCTATGTACTAGGCCTCAGTCGTAGACAAGGAAATCGAGTTTTGCTTCTTGCAAAACCAAGAGACTAGGTTGTTCCCAAGGAAGAAGCAACCGCCCGATGTGCTTTTCCTGTCATCGCAATTCCCTGCCCAATCCGCATCACTAAAGCCTACAAGACTAGCATTAGTGTCAAAAGAGTACCAAATCTCATAGTTGGATGTCTCATTCATGTAGCGAATGATTCTCTTTACGGAAGAGAGATGGGACTCCTTAGGATCCGATTGGTACCTAGCACACACACCCACACTAAAAGATATATCGGGCCTACTTACGGTCAAATAAAGCAAGCTACCAATCATGCCACGATATAGAGTTTGTTCCACACTTTTTCCACTAGCATCCTTGCTTAGCTTCAAAGTAGTACTCATGGGGGGTATCACAATGTTTGGCATTTTCAAGACCAAACTTCTTCACTAGGTTTTTGGCATATTTGACTTGGGTTATAAAAATCCCATCATTCAATTGCCTAATTTGCAAACATAGGAAGTAACTTAGCTCACCAACAAGACTCATCTCAAATTCATGAGACATAACATCAACAAATTGTTGGACCTTGGTGTTGTTGGTGGAGCCAAACACTATATCATCAACATATATTTGAGCTACAAAAAGCTCATCATTGTCTTTCTTAATGAATAATGTCTTGTCAACACTACCCCTTCATAGTCAATTTCAATAAGAAATTGAGTGAGGGGCTCATGCCAAGCCCTCGGTGGTTGTTTCAACCCATACAAAGCCTTTTTGAGACGATAGACATGGTTGGGGTGGTGTGCATCCACAAACCCCTTGGGTTGTTCAACAAACACTTCCATTTGTAAAAAACCATTGAGAAAGGCACTCTTGCGTCCATTTAGTGTAATTTGAACTTGTGAATACAAGAGATGGACAAGAGAAGCCTAATAGACTCTAGACGAGCAACGGGAGCAAATGTCTCCTCAAAATCGATACCCTCTATTTGAGAGTACCCTTATGCAACAAGTCTAGCCTTGTTACACACTATGTTACCATCATCATCGAACTTGTTCCTATATATCCATTTGGTGTCTATGACATTAGTGGTCTTAAGCCTAGGAACTAGAGTCCAAATCTCATTCCTTTCGAATTGGTTTAGCTCTTCTTACATGGCAAGAACCCAAAATTCATCATTTAATGCTTCATCAACATTTTTAGGTTCTATTTCAGAGGTGTAGCATGTGTAGCTAATAAGATTAGTTATTTGACGTCTAGTTCTAACACCCTCATTCACATCTCCAATAACATCATCTTTGTTATGGAGTCTTCTAACCCATAGAGCGGGTTCATTAGAGTCCAAGTGAGGAGCTCTATCAAGAGGTTGTGTGTCATTATCAATATCATTAGATGTCTCAACATTAGGAGTCGCCACAACCTTCTCCAAGGGAGAGTCATCATAAAAAACAAGCACCTCCTCATAGTTACTAGATTTGAGCCTTGTATCATCAATGACAACATATGATTCCATGATGCTTCGAGTCTTCAAATTGAAAACTCTATAGGCTCTACTATTTAAGGCATAGCCAATAAAGATACCATTATCACTCTTAGCATCAAATTTGCCAAATTGATCACGGTCATTTAAAATGTAGCATTTGCTTCCAAAGGAGTGGAAGTAGCTAACATTTGACTTTCTACCTTTCCATAACTCATAGGAGGTATTCCTAGTTCCAGGCCTTAGGAAAACTTTATTCCCTATATAGCAAGCCATATTGATGGCTTTGGCCCATAGGTTTCTAGGGACATTGTTGCTAAGCAACATGTAAGATCCTTTATTTGTATTGGCTTGATTCCATTGCAAAACTCTCTATATTTGTATTAGTAGTTGCTTAAGTGTTTCTTGGAAGAAAGGAGCCTCAAAGGTGAAGAAGCAACATCTTATGCAAATACCGTCTTCAATGGGAACTTCGCATACTTGGATGCTAAGGTATCAAGATTCTTCTTCCTCTTGCAAGGCGTTAGCGTACACACACACAATTCATATATGTGTGTCCTTGCATCATTGTTCAAACATTTGGTATAACACTTTCACACACATTTAGCATGCACATGCATTTTTCTTATTATTGACAATCTTGTAGAATTGCATGTTTTCTCACTATCGCTTAGATATGGCATGCTTGTGTTGCATAGTATTTATTTGTTTGTGTTTCTTGTGTTTTGGACTTGAACATGATCTTATTTGATTTCTTATTGAGTTCCGGTCATTTTGGTTACTCATTCGTTTAGTTTCGAGTCCAAACGATGTAGCTACGCTACTTTTCGTTCTCATTTGTTGAGTTGTGTTCGTCGTCGTTTTCCGAGATGAATTCTCAACCTTTTGTCAAAGTTTTGTAGTCTTTATTGTGCATGAGGGAGTCACGATTCGTAATCTGAAAACGGATTCGAAATCGGAGTTCGGATGCCCGAATACGGCTGAAGAAAGTAAGAGGTGCGCGGGAGGAGAACCATGGCCAAAGGCCATGGCAAGGCATCCACGTGTGGAGGCCGTGTGCCACACGGCCCAACCAGCCCTCTAGTCACGTGTGGCACACACACCCCACATGTGGGCAAGGCTGGTTTGGCCTATTTTGTTGGACAAAAATACCCCTCTTCCTTCTCCTTCAAATGACTTCTCTTCCCTCCATTTTCAAATAACTTGAACATCATCAAATCTGATTTTCTGCAGAAATGTTCATGATTTTTATTTTCTTATTTTGATCATAACTCTCTCATACGAACTCAAAATTGAGTGATACAAAAACCAAAATTGTTGGTCTTGAAGAGAGCTACAAACCCCAACCATTTCCATAGCCATTTGAGTTCCTAATTTTCTGCTGTGCATCAATCTCAGTCCGAGATTTGAGTTTGTAAGTGATTTAACTTTTTCTTACTTTCATTGTTGATCATCTCTTTAATATTCTTATTTGATTGATGAAAGATAATATGAATGATGTTAATTCACATGCTAGGTTTATATGATTGATTGTTTTGTTGAGTTTTAGTCTTGAATCTCATTTGAGTATATTTTACTAAACCTTGACATATCTTGAAATTGATTCTAGAAATAACATTTATGTTGTGCCTTATGACATTTTCTAGGTTTAATTTCATGATCTAAGAACTAGGTTTTTTAGTGTGATATATTGAATATTCATACTTTGTTCTTATTGATATACATGCTTTGATTTCTAGGTATTTTTGTGATTGGTTATTGAAAGTATATCCTAGAATGTATGTAAGCATGTTCATAGAGCTTGATTGATTACCTAGCTTTATTTGTTTGTAAGTGATTCATCTTCTTTTTACTTTCATTATTGATCATCTCTTTAAGTTTCTTATTTGATTAATGAAAAGTAATATGAATGATGTTAATTCACATGCTTAGGTTTCTAGATACATTTTGTGATTGAGTTGTGATAGCTTTATTCTAGATTCTCTAATTGCATGTTTATAGAGTGTGTTTGATCTGCTT
Organism: Acer campestre; assembly: GCA_954870605.1. Classification (NCBI taxonomy): domain Eukaryota; kingdom Viridiplantae; phylum Streptophyta; class Magnoliopsida; order Sapindales; family Sapindaceae; genus Acer; species Acer campestre. The sequence continues at coordinate 27,286,100 of OX940800.1, read as the reverse complement.
GCTCTATTTGTTTGTGATTGCATCATATTGCTTGTGTGCACTTCACTTAGATCATTACCTTGTGAAAGGTTGAAGTCTCTTGTTAAGGTGAGTGAAGCCTTAATTTGAGCAAGAAGACTTGGCTAGGAAAGGATTCTGGATAGCCAAGCAAGAAGCCTTAGTTAGAATCAAGGTGATTCGGATAACTAAGCAAGAAGTCTTAGCAAGGAGTTTGATACTCTGGATGGTTGAGCTAGGAGAGCTTAACTAGGATCTCTTGATCTAGATCGCTAAGCAAAGAAATCTTCCTAGAGGCTTTTTAGTCTTGGATAGGAAGTTGCTCTCTAGAGGTGTAGGACACATATTAGATAGAGAGTAGGCTTTGTGAATCACTAGCCTGAGGGTTGATTAGGATTTGATAGCTTAAAGTGGATATCATAGTGTTGATAGCTTTGAGTGTGTAAGTCCTTTTCGTATAGTGGATTTGCTTTGTCGGTGGTTGTGGATTCAACCCGTGGATGTTTCCTCTTCGAGGTTTTACCACGTAAAAACATTGTGTCTCATTTTCGCTTTATATTTCTTTATCTTCCATATGTTCACTTGTATTGATTCTTTTGTATATTGAGGCTTACATGAATTAATTCATATTATACAATTGCTATATCTTTTCAAGTATTCATTTTATTCTTATATTCCACATTTTTGAATATTGGAAGAATTTGGGACTATACCTATTCACCCCCCCCCCCCCCCCCCCCTCTAGGTATAAAACACTATTACTTTAAGGGAATTTCAATTGGTATCAGAGCTGGTGTCTAGACGCACTTAGATAGATCCTTTATTTGTAGTGTTTGTGTTTTTATTTGTGATAATCATGATTAAGGAAGTGTGTTCCTATGTAGCTTCTTTTGTTAAACATATTGTCTTGTATGAGAAAAAGATTAATGATCTTACTCTTGAAAATGAATGCTTATCCAAAGTCAATATGTCTCTCAATAAGAAGTTAGAGAATCATGAAATATGCTCAAAAGATTTTAATGATCTTAAAGACAAGATTCTAAGTCTTGAAATGAGCTTGAAAGATAGCAATGATAAACTTGGTATCTTGAAGCAAGAAATTGAGCAAAGGGATAATTCTCTTGTTAGTGCTAAAAGGCTAGAAGACATGCTTAAAGCCAAACTTAGTGAGCACTCAACTCAAGAGAAAAAGTATGAACAATGGCTTAGTAAATCTAAAGAAGATGTTAGGAAAAGTGATGACATCTTAGAAAAATATGCCATTAAAAATAGGATGCTTAATGATAAACTTAATGAGGCCAATAAGATGATTCACAAGATGTCATCTAGTTCTAACAAAGTTGATTCCTTCATTAAAAGTGGTAAGCATCCTAGTGACAAAAGAGGTTTGGGTTATATCAATGAGAAGGAGACTCCTTTATCTAACAAATCTATTTTTGTCAAAGCAAGTATTGAACCAAATGTAGGTACTCTCTCTCAAGGTAAAGCAATGAAAGCTACCGAATGTGCCTCTACATCAACAAGGAAGTTCAATGAAAGAACTCAACAAGATCAAATTCAAAAAGCATCAACCTCAAATGGAAGAGGTGAAGCATCAAGGGTCGCTCTTCAAAGAGGTAAAATTGTGAGAAGACCAAATGCTTTGAAAGCAAATGCAAATGGTAAATTTCTCAAATTCATACCTATTTGTCATCATTGTAATATGATAGGACATATTCGACCTAGGTGTTTTGAATACATTCGGAAATGTGAATTTGATAATGCTTTTCATGATATGTCTTTGAATGGTCCTAAGCAATCATCCATGTATGGATTTAGAACTAGACCTAGGAAGACCTTGGAAAAGCATGATGAGAAGAAACTTGTTGATGACTTGCTTGCTAAATCTTGCGTTGTGCCTCACTCTATTATGCATAAGAAAGTTAATAATGCTTTGTTTGATATTTTTGAGAATGTGACCAATGAGGTCAAGGTACATGTTAAAAAATCTAACATTGAGTCAAAGCATGAAAAAGCTAAGAGTGAGAAGCATGTTGTGAAGAGTGTGTGGGTTAGAAAAGACACACCTAAATGTATAATTGCACAATATGCTCTAAAAGGCAAATCCAAGTATGATGTGAAAAATGTTCCTATTCATTCTTCTAAACATGTTTCAAATGATAACTCTTTGAATGTTGTTCATAATATTGATAATCATGTGAAGAAGAATGTCAAGAAGATTTGGTTGAAAAAGGTTGTTTCACATGATCATATTCATAGTCCTAATGATTTATCTTCTAGTTATGATATTGCCTTGAGAAATAATTGTGATGATTTATGTGTTTGTACACCCAAGAACAAATGGGTCAATTATGATAACTTTAGTGATAAGAAGAGCTCAAGTGATGAGTCTTCAAGTGAAGAAGAGCTAGTGAGCAACTTTGTTGGCTTCATGACTTCTTACTCATCTCTAGATGATGTTAGTCAAGATTCATTGGACAACAAGGTTGATACAAATCATCAAGTGTGCTTAAGTAAGAATCCTACCTATGGTGAATTTTTGGCTAAGGTAAAGTGTCTTAAAGATAGTTTGAAGATAGCCATAAGTAAGGAGGATGAAAACAATGATTTGATCAAGATACAAGTGGATGAGTTTGTTTCAACAACTCGGAGGCTCCTGGGTGAAAAGAATGCTATTGCCAAGAAGCTTAGAGAAGTTGAAAGGGTTGTTCTTGAAAGGGATAGGATCATCTCTAATTTGAATCTAGGAGGCTCAAATGACGCGGTAGTTGAGGAGAAGCTCATAGAAGCATCACCTCCTACAAGTGAGGTCATAGTTGAAAAGAAAGCTCCTAAGAAGAGGCGTTCCAAGACCAAGAACAAATTGAAGAACAAGGTACTCCTTGAAACTCCCACTTGTACTTCTCCCATCCCGGAAGGTAAAATCTCTTCTTTTATTCCCATATGTCATTTTTGCAATACCGTAGGTCATATTAAGCCCAAGTGTTATAAATTCATTGAATATTGCAATATGGAAAATGCATCTAGGAATAGAGAGATTGCTCTTAAATTTAAGCATGCTAAAGCTTTTGAATATGGAAAGCATTTTAATGACACAAAGCATGTTAAGAATTCCCGAAATGCGAAGAATATAAACCTTGTTAATATTGACAATGCATATGGTGCTAGCAATGTTGAAAAGAAGATTATCACTGATATTCTTGAGAATCAAAAGATGGAAGAACTTAATTCTAGTTTCAACATTGTTGTCAATAATAATCTTGATAGTGTTTGTGTAGGTTCACCCAAGACAAAGTGTGTCAAGGGTGAGTGCTCTTACCAATAATGTAAGTTGCTCATGTGAGTTAGCTTTAAGATTAGTGTCTTGTTGTTAAGAAGCTTAGCTTGTTTTGCTTTGTATCTATACAACTTGACATGAACTTAGCTATCTCACATTCTTTGCTATGATAGTCAAAATTTGTTGATTAACTTTTGAGAAGTTGCATATCATGATATCTATATGGTGATAATTCTTGTTAAAGCTTTTAGAGAAAGTCATTTTTGTTTATTTGAGTTGAAATGCTTAGCTTTTAGTCTTTTGGAATCAACACACCTATAACTTGTAGTCATGAGGACATACAAGCCGAGAGGACTCATAAAAAGGGTGAAAGCCTTGCATTTGATGAAAATAGTTTGCAAAGGTATATCTAATATCACATTGCTTGCTTATCTATATTTCATCTATCAACTCATTGTTTTATCACTTCATGAAGCATGTCATACTTGAGAACTAATATAATGTTTATATGGTCATCATTGACATTTGCTAGTCTAAGATCTTTTGGTGAAAATTGTTCAATTGATCTTATCATGATATGTGTTATTATATGTATGATTGTGGTCGGAAGTGGTTGAACACAATTACTTTGGATGAAACAAATCCTTAAGGATTATGAGATAGAACAAAGAAAAATGACACTTTATTGTGATAACTTAAGTGCCATTAACATCTCTAAAAATCAACACTCACGCACAAAGCACATGGATATTAGGCATCATTTCATTAGAGATCTTGTTGAACAATCAATTGTAACTCTAGAGCATATGCCTACTAAAAATCAACTTGCGGACTTGTTCACTAAGCCCTTGGACAAAGAGAGGTTTAAATCTCTTAGAATGTCCATTGGCATGATTTATGTTGATTGTTGATTAATGTGCTTGTGTGAATGTAGGTGGCTTGATAAGCAAAACTTTATTTGTATATCAACATCTTTGAGAGCTACTCACTTGAGAAATAATGATCTTAAGCTAATAACTCTTATTGTTTCTAGATCATGCACTTGAGCTTGAAAATCTCATTTTTGAAAAGTGCACAAATGCTTCTCTTATATGTTTTAGTTTTGAGTATATGTGGTTGAATATGTGTAGATAATGGATGCATTTAGAAGCCTATTGCTTAGTACATGATAAATGACCTATGATATGTATCCATTTTGCTTCGGCACTACATAGTATTCAACGAGCACCCTCTTGGAAAGGGCTACACGCATTGGTTGTGAAGCCGCCAAGAGGTGTATATGTTTTTGTAAGTAAAATCAAAGAAGCGTTGAAAAAAATCATTAAAAAAAAAAAAAAAAAAACTTTGATTCTAAGCCTAAAAGAAATAAAATAAAAAAACAAAAGGCTTAATGGTGTATAGTTGAGAATTGTGAAAAGCTCGGGTTGACAAATAGCAATGGGAAAACGAGCCACATGCACACACACGCTCACATGTTGATAACTATTCTTTTAAAGCAAAAACCTGGATGAATATCGGTTTGACCTATTTTTGGAAATGCTTTAGTTGGATAGGTGTGGAAATTGTTTACATGTTGATATCACAATTACTCCTACTATATATGTGAGAAGCATTCACACACACACATATTTTGCTTATGTGCTTGATTCATTAGCAATGTGAGAATATTTTTGAGAGATTAATGAAAATCTATGATTCTCTCTTGGACTTTGAAAAGTGATGAAATATTTTCTCTTATTGCTTGAATGTGTGAATGTGTGAGTCCCTTGTGAACAAATCTACTTGGTGATAATATGTGGAGCATATGTTAAGGGGCAGCTTTAGTTTATTCAACTACGCTTTCTATACGATTTGTTTGCTTTATATCTCGTTCTTTATCTCTTGTGCCCTTTGTCTATTCCTTGACAAAAAAGGGGAGAAATTGTATACCTCACCTTGTTTAATATGGGGGAATCCATGTTTGACATAGGGGAGATTTGTATACCTCACCTTTGTGCTTATTAGAGACTTTGTCTTAAGGGGGAGAATTCTTGTCCTAAGGGGGAGAAAAGAATTCTTGCCTTATTTGTTGTTAAGGTTTTTAAGGGAAAGCTTTTAATGTGATAACATTTATTCACTTGAGATAATGCATTGCATTGTTTGTTAGAGATAAAGGAAGTTTTATTTTGCTTATGTGATAGTTTCTCACCATTCTTCTTTAGAAGAAGTTCTCTTGTTGGTTGTTTCTTTTCTCATAGGTACTTTGAAGTTCAAAGAAGGGATTCTTGAAGACTCAAGAAGACTTGAAGACCTTTTAGTCTAGGGATCTTTTTGTAATGTGAGGATGAGAGAATGCTATCAACATTGAGTCTATTGGAGTGATCAATGTATGGTGAGGATGAGGTTTTGCCATGGAATAGCCAAAGGGGGAGATTGTAAGATCCTTTATTTGTATTGGCTTGATTCCATTGCAAAACTCTCTATATTTGTATTAGTAGTTGCTTAAGTGTTTCTTGGAAGAAAGGAGCCTCAAAGGTGAAGAAGCAACATCTTGTGCAAATATCATCTTCGAGGGGAACTTCGCATACTTGGATGCTAAGGTATCAAGATTCTTCTTCCTCTTGCAAGGTGTTAGCACACACACACACACAATTCATACATGTGTGTCCCTGCATCATTGTTCAAACATTTGGTATAACACTTTCACACACACTTAGCATGCACATGCATTTTTCTTATTGTTGACAATCTTGTAGAATTGCATGTTTTCTCACTATCGCTTAGATATGGCATGCTTGTGTTGCATAGTATTTATTTGTTTGTGTTTCTTGTATTTTGGACTTGCACATGATCTTATTTGATTTCTTATTGAGTTCTGGTCATTTCGGTTACTCATTCGTTTAGTTTCGAGTCCAAACGATGTAGCTACGCTACTTTTCGTTCTCATTCATTGAGTTGTGTTCGTCGTCATTTTCCAAGATGAATTCTCAACCTTTTGTCAAAGTTTTGTAGTCATCGTTGTGCGTGAGGGAGTCACGATTTGTAATCCAAAAACGGATTCGAAATCGGAGTTCGGATGCCCGAATACGGCTGAAGAACGTAAGAGGTGCGCGGGAGGAGAACCATGGCCAAAGGCCATGGCAAGGCATCCACTTGTGGAGGCCGTGTGCCACACGGCCCAACCAGCCCTCTGGTCATGTGTGGCACACGCTCCCCACACGTGGGCAAGGCTGGTCTGGCCTATTTTTTTGGACAAAAATACCCCTCTTCCTTCTTCTTCAAATGACTTCTCTTCCCTCCATTTTCAAATAACTTGAACATCATCAAATCTGATTTTCTGCAGAAATGTTCATGATTTTTATTTTCTTATTTTGATCATAACTCTCTCATACGAACTCAAAATTGAGTGATCCAAAAACCAAAATTGTTGGTTTTGAAGAGAGCTACAAACCCCAACCATTTCCACAGCCATTTGAGTTCCTGAGTTTCTGCTGTGCATCAATCTCAGTCCGAGATTTGAGTTTGTAAGTGATTTAACTTTTTCTTACTTTCATTGTTGATCATTTCTTTAATATTATTATTTGATTGATGAAAGATAATATGAATGATGTTAATTCACATGCTAGGTTTATATGATTGATTGTTTTGTTGAGTTTTAGTCTTGAATCTCATTTGAGTATATTTTACTAAAACTTGACATATCTTGAAATTGATTCTAGAAATAACATTTATGTTGTGCCTTATCACATTTTCTAGGTTTAATTTCATGATCTAAGAACTAGGATTTTTAGTGTGATATATTGAATATTCATACCTTGTTCTTATTGATATACATGCTTTGATTTCTAGGTATTTTTGTGATTGATTGTTGAAAGTATATCCTAAAATGTATGTAAGCATGTTTATAGAGCTTGATTGATTATCTAACTTTATTTGTTTGTAAGTGATTCATCTTCTTCTTACTTTCATTATTGATCATCTCTTTAAGTTTCTTATTTGATTAATGAAAAGTAATATGAATGATGTTAATTCACATGCTTAGGTTTCTAGATACATTTTGTGATTGAGTTGTGATAGCTTTATTCTAGATTCTCTAATTGCATGTTCATATAGTGTGTTTGATCTACTTGCTCTATTTAAATAGTGTTTGAGGACGTGTTGGAGGACTTAAATAGTGCCATGGGGACGTGCCTCTTGGTGTGGTTCTGGCCTGGGTAGGTGGGGGCCCTAGTCCTTAGGCCGAAGTGTGAAGGATCGATCCTCACTGTTTATTTGGACTAGGTCAAAGGTCGACACATGCCTGAGAGGGCCGCGATTGCTCCACCTATGCCCTGGGTTGACATGACGCTTTAATTGGGTTGACATGACGCTTTAATAGGGTTGATACATTTTGTGATTGAGTTGTGATAGCTTTATTCTAGATTCTCTAATTGCATGTTCATAGAGCGTGTTTGATCTACTTGCTCTATTTAAATAGTGTTTGAGGACGTGTTGGAGGACTTAAATAGTGCCATGGGGACGTGCCTCTTGGTGTGGTTCTGGCCTGGGTAGGTGGGGGCCCTAGTCCTTAGGCCGAAGTGTGAAGGATCGATCCTCACTGTTGATTTGGACTAGGTCAAAGGTCGACACATGCCTGAGAGGGCCGCGATTGCTCCACCTATGCCCTGGGTTGACATGACGCTTTAATTGGGTTGACATGACGCTTTCACCTATGCCCTGGGTTGACATGACGCTTTAATAGGGTTGACTTGGCACTTTGGTGGCGATTCGGGGCGTTTGGATTGGTCAAAAACACTCTTAACTGGTGTTGAATATCACTATCATGGTTTAGGCCAGTAGGGAACTGCATCAGTGCATGTCCCGCTGCACACTAGTAGGCACCCTTATCCATCATTTCCTTCTTCAGCTCAAGGGTGCTCTACAAGCATTTTGATGGGAAAACGCATATTCCTTCTTCATGTATGAGTAAGTTGACATTAGGCAGGGCTTAGGTGGAGTGAGATCCGGCCATTGGTGGGGCGCGATTATTAGAGGATCTTAACTGTTGATCCCTTCTCTTTCCCCTTTCATGCTTGTTGTCCTACATTAATAGTACACTGCAGGTCTCTTGCAGGTTACCCCAGCTCTTCCTCTCCTCACATATGTGTTCACATTAGGGTCAGCGTCAGCCCTAAGTGGGGATCATTATTTGCCAGAAGTGGTTGGGTCATTCTAGAATGTCCTTTTAAGGTACTTACAAGACTAGCCTAGGTTGCTCATGTTTACTAGCGCTAATCCAGAGGTATTATCCATTAGCCTTATCTTGTTCACCACGGTTCCAAAAGTAGTGGGTTACGGATCAAGATCTTGATCAAGTACTTCTATGGGGGGTGGAGGGGTTGAAGACCGGGTCCCTATTCGTATTAGATGTTTGTGATGGGCAGGGTCCTCGATGGACCGGATTCATCTTTGTATCATGACCGTGTGAAGGATCGGGTCCCTAGTGGATCAGATCCTTTCTTGTATCGGGTGCTTGTAACGGACTAGGTCCCTAGTGGACCGGATCCCTCCTTGTATCAGATGCTTGTAACGGACCATGTCCTTGGGGGATCAGATCCCTTATTATATCAGGCGCTTGTAACGCATTGGGTCCCTAGTGGACCAGATCCCTTCTTGTATTAAACGCTTATAATGGACCAGGTTCCTGGTGGATCGGATCCCTCCTTGTATCAGGCGCTTGTAATGGATCGAGTCCCCGGTGGACTAGATCCATCCTTGTATCAGGTGCTTGTAATAGATCGGGTCCCTAGTGGACCGGATCCCTTCTTGTCTCAAGTGTTTGTAATGGACCGAGTCCCTCCTGGTGGGGAAAGTTCTTCTTTGGAGGAGTTGCCAACTTTTTCAGTTAACAATTGTATTTAAAGTTTTACTTATAAAGTGTTTATTAAAATATAGGGTTATTTTCATTTTCATCCTTATGGTTTACCATATTATCCATTTAGGTCCCCGTTGTTCCAGTATTGGCTATGCAGGTCCCCGTCGTTTCAATTAATCCCTATTTTAGTCCCTACCGTCCAATTCCGTTAGAGTTTTTCAGAATTCTGTCAAGTCAACAAGGGTAAGACAATAATTTAACGTTAGAGTTTCTAGAAGCATGTGTAATGAAAGGGCATAATGGTAGTTTTGAAATTAATTAAATAAAAAATTTTAAAAAACTAATTAAATTTATAAGTAATAATTAATAAATGTAATAAAATAAAATAAAATAAAAACAATAAAATTAAATTAATATGTTAAGAGAAATTTATTATACAAAGCAGGGTTAATTAATAAATTAAATTAAATCATAAAACCTTATTGTCAAAAAGATAATAATAAATAAAATAATAAAACCCTAGCCACTCTCATAGTCTCATCATCTTCTTCATCTTCTTCATTTTCTTCACCAAACCTAGCCACCCATCTCATCATTTTCTTTACTAAACCCTAGCCACCCATCTCATCATCCACACCCTTTGTCTCCAAAATTCACACTGAATCTCTTTCTCTCAATACCGATCTCTCTCTCTCACTCACCATCGACCATCAGATTTCATCATCACCAAAATCAAACCAACTACCAGATTTCCCCAAATCGAACCAGATCTAACAAAATCAAACATCAACACCGCAGACCTTGCTGGAAAATGGGAAATAGAAGAGGGAACATGAGAGAAAGTCGGAGAGGGAGAGAGAGAGAGAGAGCGTGAGATGGAAAGAAAGAGAGAGATGTGGCGGTCGAAATCTTTTCGGCTGGGAGAAGATCGGCGTTCGTAGAGGTGGTAGTTGGTGGATTTCAGAGGTGGTGTTGGTGTGGTGTTGTGGATGTTTGGTTGTTGGGTGATTATCGATCGACGACATGTATGGCTTGGTTCGGTGGAGTTCGTGGGTGTGACTGTGTTGGTGAACAAATAACAGACGGTGGTTGTGGGTGTTCGAAAAATCTGGAGATTTCCAGATCTTGTTCAAAAAAATCTAGAGATTTTGCTACTAAGGGTGTGTTATGGGTGTTGATGATAGTGATGAAGATGAAGATGTTGAATGGTGGGTGAAGTTAAAAATCTTGGTTTTTGGGTTTGATGATAGTGAAGATTTTATTAAAAATTTCAGATCTTGTTTTATTAAAAGAAGATGAAGTTTTTTTTTATTTATTTTTTATTTATTTATTTTTTAATTAGTTGGAGATCCAATTAGGGATGGGTGTTTCCCCATGGGGCCCCATCCCCCACGGGCCCCCATGGGGTTTTTGGGGTAAATTTTACTCCCAAAGGGATTTTGGGGGTGGGGGTGGGGACAAACTTTGCCCCCAAACATATTTTGGGGGAGGTGGTGGGGGTACCTCCCCCCAAACCCAAAACCCCATTGGGCCCCCCCAAAATAATATAAATATATATTATTTTTATTTATGTATAAAATTTTTAACAATTAAAAAATATATATATAAATATTAAATTATTAAAATTAAATGTTATGGTTGTTCATTTATAAGGTGTAATTAACCCCAAAATAATATATATATATATATATATGTATGTATGTATGTATGTATTACGCAATTATTTTGTATTGTATTTTAGATTTTGTATTATATTTTTATTATGTTTTTATTACTTTTCAGATTGAAAATTTAAAATTTAGAATTGAAAAGAAAATTAAATGGGGGAAATGGGTTTTGGGGGTGAGGGTGGGGGTGGGGGTACCCTCCCTCTCCCCATTGGGCCCCCACGCCCATCCCTAGATCCAATCAATCAATTTAATTTAATTTTTTTTTAAGTTTTGTTTTTTAATTTGTTGGAGATCCAGATTGGATCCTCACCGTCCATCTCATGAGATGGACGGTGAGGATCCAATCTGGATCTCCACGCAATCAATTTAATTTTATTTTTATTTAAAAAAAAAATTAAGTTGGATCCTCATTGAAGGGTAATATTGTCTTTGCAACCAACTTAGCCATTATTAGGGGCGTAACAGTCATTTGACCATCTGACCACGTTATGTGGTCTGATTTTAACAGAAAACGTTACAGAATGATTAAACGGGCCAATACTGGAACGATGAGGACCAAAATGGATAATATGGTAAACCATAGGGACTAAAATGAAAATAACCCTAAAATATAAGTATAGATCAAAATTCTAACACTAGCTTTGTTACCAAATCTAGTAACTATAAAATATATAAACGAAAAATGTAACTTAAAAAGATAAGCAAAATGTATAAAAATAAATAAAAATTAATAAATACTCCCTCAGAACAAAATAAACTTAAGTCGAACTCGTAAGTTGAGCCACACGCAAAAGCCCTCACTCTCGGTCTCAGCCTTCCCTCGCTCTCGCTCTCTCTGTTGTCTTTCAGCCGAAAAAAAATAAAAAATGGTGACAGGTAATGCTGTTATTTTTTATCGTTCGTAGTCTCAGTTCTTGTTTTAAAAGGTGACAAGTTTGATTTTATTTTCTCTGTTATTAAAGGGCTTCAATGATTTCAAAATCTTGACTGCTAGTATTTGTTATGCTTTTCCACCTAAACCCCAAATCACCATTTCCATTATATGTATCCACCGCCGTTAAATTCTTGTGGTCGTCCACAACTCCTGTTTCATCATCACTAGTCAAACAATGCAAATCCTTAACACAGGCCAAACTCGTCCACCAACAAATCCTAGTCCACAGTTTGACCCACGTCCCTGCCACTTTTCTCATCGCTGCTTATATTTCCCACAATGTTCCTTCCTATGCCCTGTCCCTCCTCCGACGCCTTTCTCCGTCACCTTACGGTGTCTACTGGTGGAATGCCCTTATACGTTGTGCTGTCAGTCGTCGGCAACTTGTCAATTCCCTCCATCTCTTCCTTCAAATGTTGAGGCTTGGATGGCATCCAGACCACTACACCTTCCCTTTCGTTCTTAAGTCTTGCGGCGAGCTTCTTTCCTTCCGTTGTGGTTCGGCACTTCATGCTTTCATTTATGCAAGTGGGTTTGATTCAAATGTCTTTGTTTGCAATGCACTAGTGTCCATGTATGGGCGCTGTGGTGCCTTGGACTATGCACATCACATGTTTGATGAAATGTTTCAAAGAGGGATGTGTGATGCTGTTTCCTGGAATTCTATTGTGGCAGTTTATGTACAGAGGGGGCATGCAGATGCAGAAAGAGGGATACAGTTGTTTGTTAGAATGACTGAGGACTTTAAAATTCGTGTAAATGCTTTTAGTCTTGTAAACGTGCTTTTTGCATGTGCGTCTTTGGGTATGTGGTTGAGGGGTAAGCAGGTGCATGGTTATGCAATGAGGACTGGGTTGTTTGAGGATGTGTTTGTTGGAAATGCTGTTGTGGATATGTATGCAAAGTGCGGAATGATGGAAGAGGCAAAAAAGGTTTTTGAGAGGATGAAGGTGAAGGATGTAGTTTCATGGAATGCAATGGTTACAGCGTATTCTAAGATTGGCAACTTCGAGGATGCTCTTGGGCTGTTTGAGAAGATGAGGAAGGAGAATATAGAATTGAATGTTGTGACATGGAGTGCTGTGATTGCCGGTTATGCGCAAAGGGGACATGGGTACAAAGCCTTGGATGTATTTAGGCAAATGCAGTCTTGTAGTTCGAAACCAAATGCTGTCACCCTTGTGTCACTTCTTTCTGGTTGTGCTTCAGTTGGAGCCTTGTTGTATGGGAAGGAGACACATTGCTATGTCATAAGATGTGTTTTTGGTGTAGATGGGAATGATCTAGAGGATGATCTTATGGTGACTAATGCTTTGATTGACATGTATTCTAAGTGCAAGAGTGTCAATGTGGCACGTGCCATGTTTGATGCAATTGCACCAAATCAAAGGAATGTGGTGAGTTGGACAGTCCTTATTGGTGGGTATGCTCAGCATGGGGAAGCCAATGGCGCATTGGAACTTTTTTCTCAGATGTTCCAGCAGGCTAATTATGTGAGGCCAAATGTTTTTACTATATCTTGTGCTCTGATGGCTTGTGCTCATTTGGCTGCACTGAGGTTTGGAAGACAAATTCATGCTTATGTGCTGCGGAATCAATATGAGTCGGCTTTTCTGTTTGTGGACAACTGCTTAGTAGATATGTATTCAAAATCAGGAGATATAGGTGCTGCTAGAGTTGTATTTGATAACATGCAACAGAGAAATGCTGTTTCATGGACATCCCTAATGACAGGCTATGGCATGCACGGCTGTGGTCATGAAGCTCTCAAAGTTTTTGATGAGATGAAGAAAGCAGGTCTGGTGCCCGATGATGTTACCTTCCTTGTTGTGCTCTATGCTTGCAGCCACTCGGGAATGGTTGATCAGGGATTAGAATATTTCAACAGCATGAGCAAAGAGTTTGGTATTACTCCTGGGCCAGATCACTATGCTTGCATTATTGACCTTTTGGGTCGTGCTGGTCGTTTAGATGAAGCTATGAAACTTATTGAAGTCATGCCTATGAAACCAAGTCCTGTAATATGGGTGGCATTGCTCAGTGGTTGTAGAATCCATGCTAATGTGGAACTTGGGGAATATGCTACAAGTAAGTTGTTAGAATTAGGGTCAGGTAATGATGGGTCGTATACATTGCTTTCTAACATTTATGCCAAAGCTGGGCGTTGGAAAGATGTTGCCAGGATCAGATCATTGATGAAACATTCTGGAATCAAGAAGAAGCCAGGCTGCAGTTGGGTACAGGGAAAGAAAAGCACCACAACCTTCTTTGTGGGTGACTGGACTCATCCCGAATCACAAAAAATATATGAGATTCTTGCAGACTTGATTCAACGCGTCAAAGCTCTGGGGTATGTTCCAGACACGAGCTTTGCACTCCATGATGTGGATGATGAAGAAAAGGGTGATCTTCTTTCTGAACATAGTGAGAAATTGGCTCTTGCATATGGCATCCTTACAACATCTCCAGGAGCACCCATTCGGATCACCAAGAATTTACGTGTCTGTGGTGATTGCCACACTGCCTTTACCTACATATCAATGATCATTGATCATGAAATCATTTTGAGAGACTCAAGCCGCTTCCATCATTTCAAGGAAGGTTCTTGCTCTTGCAGAGGCTATTGGTGATGCATGTTCAGAAGCTGAATCTAAGAAATTTGTTCCATCCCACAGAGAGAGAGAAATGAACCTATTTTTTATCCAGCATTGTATTTGGAATATATGACTGAATCACTTCCAAGGTAACATATACAAGCTACTTTTATTATTTTGATCCTCTTTTTCTCTTATTTCATAAAATTTTAATGAGGATATCTATGGACAAATTGCTTTGTATCATTGGTTTAAATTTCATTTTTTGGACATAGTTCTTATTTGTGAAATTTCTTTACTTTTTTATATTAAAGTTTTAATTAATTTCGACAAATTCATTCAACAAAGTTGGTTGGGATCTTTAGACCAAACGAATTCACCTCTACACAAATGTGATACCTTGGAAAGTTGAACAAGGGAAAGATTTTGCCACAGTATAAGAATGGAGCTTTCGTTTTATATAACCCAGGGAGTGAGCAGTTTCTGGGCTGCCAAAATGCTTTAGCACAATTGTCCACATCGAAAGTCTCTTCCTCAACAAACAGCGGTGCATGTGTGTAACATGATGAGTATGAAGTATGTATATTGTCTTTTATCTGTTCATTTTAAGCTGCTCCATTTGCCAAATTTTGACATTTTTCCCCCATGTCTTTGATTTGTCATGCATGTATTGATGTATTGATGATTGATCAGATCAGGTACCATTTGATAATATTGAAGCAGATGAAGATGAGAATGACGATTCGGACATGGAATGTAGACGTTGGGTTAGATCTTTTCTTCTGCTATTCTTCTTGTGTCATTCTACTGTTTATTAAATCATGATTCATACAGCTAGCTACTGTATATTAATTATAAATCGATTACAGATTCAAGGACGATAATTAATAAATCATGCTAAGGAAGCATATACTCGCAAGTCGCAACTATGCATATTTGAAACCGTTGCATCTATTCTATTCTATGATTTTCTATTTTTTATTTTTGACTTGATTTTAATAAACAACACTTCAAATGTCAAATCAAACCTTTTAGTACCTTGTCTTTTGATTAAATGTATCTACATGTTATTATTTAAGAGATTTTCCATATACTCAAACTAAAAGATACTAAAAAAAATAATAATCTAAATATACCAATAAAAGTTTTAGAAAATAAATATACTTGTACATGGGGTAGTTTTCTGCATGATATTCAAATATGAAAACGATTCTCCATAGTGTTCTGTTTTTATGAATACCTTGAGAAGACATGAAACATCAAGGGCAAACGACATCCCAACTAGGCTACTATATAGGCACCCTGCTCAAACCCTATCTCATGTTTGATAGTTTTCTTGGAGGAGAGTTGTTCCAGCAAAAAATTCACTTTGAAACTGTCCCTGAAGATTTCTTCTTGAAGGGCATGCCTTAACTCTCCATATTTGTTTAGGAGGACAGACGATAGGAGAGACAAAGAATAGAGAGAAAACCAAAAGTAACCATTTGAAACATTAAATTTTTGTTAGTAATCACTTTTGAAATTTTAATTGTTAATTGTTGATTTTAAACTCCCTTAATGATCGTGTTTTCTTGATAGACTACGATAATAAACTTATAGGATAATGATATGCGAATATGCGGAATAAAATATGAACAATAAAGAAAACATGCCACACACAACACAAGAATTTACCAAGGTTCGGCTAACTTTGCCTACGTCCTCGTGTGATCTCTCTCGAGAAATCACTAGCACTATGAAGAAAAACGCTTGGTTATAAGATACTTATTGAAACCCCTTAGCTAATTCCCCAAAACCTTACTAGAACCTCTCTATCACTCTTGCTCTCTACCCTTTGTATGCTTGTTGTTTTTCTGTGTTAAAAAATAAGCTCCCAACAGCCCTATTTATATATAGGACTTGGGTTACATTCCTTGCTAGAATAAGACTCCTAAATCCTTGTAGAATAAGAAAAACTAACTTCTTTCCTAATCCTAGTTGATTTGGGATTCTTGGGAAAATATAATTTCCTAATCCCAATAAGAAATTATGTGCACACTTTATTTTCTCCTAATTCAAATAGGATTCCTTCTTAAGCCTTAACTTGGGTTTTTGATGAGCCAAAAACAGAACAATCTCCACTTTGGTGAGTCAAAACCAAAAAATGACTGTTGTACCCTAGAATGTCTTCGAACCTTCTTGAAATAACTCTGGAAAGCTTCAAGAACCTTCACCTTCACCTTGGCAAACTTCTTCTTGCCTTAATGAATCTCAATTGAGGAGGTGCTCCACCCAATCCTCAACATGTAATAAGATTGAGTAAGTTCAAGCAAAACTTGAACTTCTCAGCTGTTACCGGTTTAGTCAAGTAATCTGATGCATTCTCCTCTGTATGAACCTCTCCAGTGTAACTTCCTTCGATTCTGCTCAGTCCCTAATTCGGTGATAACGAGCCTCAATATGCTTCGATCTTCCATGAAACACTTGATTCTTTGCTAAATAAATAGCACTTTGGCTATCACATCTAATCACCATGGAACCTTGAGTAATTCCGAACTCTCTTGCTAAACCATTAAGCCAAACTGCTTCCTTTCTAGCTTCCGCAAGCACAATATACTCAGCTTCAGTAGTGGATAATGTTGTAATTGATTGTAGAGTAGCCCTCCAACTAATCGGCCCACCACCATTGGTGAAAACATAACCTATACTAGATCTTCTTTTATCTAAGTCCCCTGTATAGTCAGCATCTACATAACCCAGCACACATGCTTCTTTCCCTTGTTTTTCAAACAAGATTACTAGACTCTTTGTACCTTTCAAGTAACGCAGAATCCATTTAACTGCAGACCAATGCTCCTTTCCTGAATTCGCCATATACCTCGAAACAATACTTAATGCTTGTGCTAGGTCAGGTCTTGTGCAAACCATCGCGTACATTAGACATCCCACTACGCTTGCATAAGGCACTTTGCTCATCTCATCCAACTCTTTTTCTGTAGTTAGACATTGTAACGCACTCAACCGATAGTGCGCTGCCAACGGAGTAGTCACGGGCTTTGCTTCAGTCATGTTGAATCGCTTCAAAATATTTTGAATGTATTTTGCTTGAGACAACCAGATTTTTCCCGCTACTTTGTCCTTTCTAATTTGCATTCCAAGGATCTTTTGTGCAGCCCCTAGATCCTTCATGTCGAATTCCTTATTCAGTTGCATCTTTAATTTCTGAATTCTAGACATATCTTGACCAATGTTTTAAAATGCGGAAAGCGGTACGGGGCGGGAGGGCCTCCGCGAGGCGGGGTGGGTGCCTCGAGGCGACCGAGGCGGGCGCCTCAACCGAAAATGATTAAAAAATTTTAAATAATTATAAAAAAATTAGTCAAGTAGAGAATATTCAATAAAATTCAAGAAATAAGTCATATGACTCATATCCAACCATACAAACATAAAATATCTCAAACAAATTAAACATTGCAACAAAAAATGCCATCCTAACGATAATGACCACTAATCTAATCCATCCCATAAGGTATCATCTGTGTTAATTGGCTTGAAACGTGGATCAAAAGGGTAATCATTTGTGTCCATTTCATCATCATCTGAAGTTCATGGAGAGTTGTATTGGTTTGAAATGTCCTCCCAGCCTCCTTCATCAACCCTTTGCAAAGCCTTTCCTTTGTCTACCAAAAAATGTTAAGTAATATTATAAATTTATAATTAAATATATCATTCTATCTAATTAAAACCTATTAAATTTAATTGGAGAATTAGTTACTTGTATTTCTCTTTCTCTTTTCTCCTACTTGATGACTTCCACTCGGTTGACTCATGTCTACATTTGTGGACGGTCCCTCAACTACATCTTCTCCAACCATCCACTCATCATCCGAAGGCACATATTCACTAACCAATGATTCATCATCATCCTTTAGTGCCTTTTTCTTAAAAAATCTGTTTTGCAACTTTTTATTGTACATAATGTACACCAAAGAATTCAATTTCTTTGTGCTTAATCGATTCATTTTCTTCGTATGAACCTACAAAATTTTTGAAGGAAATTTTAATTATATGAATACTAAATTTATTTTAATCTAGTAATTAGAATTTTAAGTAAGCCCATACCAAATTAAATGTACTACAATTCCTCTCACAAGCCGATGATGAGCATGTGAGACTTAAAATCTTCACCGCAAAACTTCTAAGTTCTGGAGCCTCATCTCCATATGCACTCCACCAATCGGCTACAATAAGAATAATAAACACCGTTCATTTCCTTATAAGACAATACTATAAATTTCTTAAAGAAATTGATAACTTTACGTACCAGGGCTAAGATTTTCGATGAGATTTTTTGCACGTCCGTAGGTAAAAAACCCTTGCTTATTCTTGAAGAGATTAAGTTGTAAATTAGCCCGTACTCTCTCCTCCTCATCAAGAATAAGTTTTTCCAAGCACACCATCAACCCAACCTTTACCTCTATATGAGTGGATAAACCATCCGAATATTGGAATCGGGGATTCAGATAATACGCTGCTGCATGCAAATGGCGGTGCAATTGAAACTCCCACTTCTCATCAATAATTTTCCATATCTCCTTATAAGCTCCTTCCTCATTTCCCAAATTTGTTGCTATCTCCTCCTTCGCCTTATCCATGGCACCATAAATGAATCCCATTGCGGGCATTTGTTCAGAATCTGTCATCCTCAACACACTTACAAGAGGTCTAGTGGTCTTTAATGCATAAGACATGCTACCCCAAAAACTATCGTTGAAGATGATTTTCTTGATTTCCTTTCCCTCCGCCTTTTTTGCCCAACTACATTCATCCCATTCCTTTGAAGTAAACATACGCTCTAAAGGTTGCCTCAAACTGAACATTCTATCTAATGTCAAGAATGCAGTGGCAAATCGTGTAGGAGCGGGACGAATCAATTCTTTTTTAGTGTGATTCCTCATCAAAGCTAGCACCCATCCATGGTTGTAGATGAAGTTACTCACCTATTACAATACAAGAAGAAAAATTTAACATATATGAAATGATTTATACTAAATATAAAGCATTTCTATAATGATTTATACCTTCTTTGCTTTCTTCAACGCATTTTGGTGCTGAGGTAAAGATCCAATTTTTTCAAGTATTAGATCTATACAATGAGCAGCACAGGGCGTCCACCATAGCCGTGTTCTTTTCTTCATCAACATTTCACCCGCCTTCTTGTAGTTCGATGCATTATCTGTTACCACTTGAACCACAAGATTTTCACCAACTTCTTCAACCACTGAATCTAGTAGGTTAAACAGAAGTGTAGCATCTTTCACTGCATCACTAGCATCAATAGACTTCAAGAACACTGTGCCGTGCGGATTGTTTACAAGGAAGTTTATCAACTGTCTTCCTCTAATGTCCTTCCACCCATCAGACATAATAGACACCCCAGTTTGACTCCATGTTTTTTTTACTTCATCAACAATTGCTTGAGTATTGCTTTCTCCCTTGATCAATAGAGAGGTGCTCAACTCATATGCTGTAGGTGGTTTTAGACCACGCCCGTAACTCCCAACCGAACGGATCATTTTGGTGAACGATGGACTACTAGCAACATTAAAAGCTATTCCATTCTCATAGAAAAAGTCAGCTATGTCCATGCATGTGTTTTCACGTGCCTCCCTCTCAAGTCCTTTCATTCCTTTATCATTTCCTCCCAAATCCTCCACCACATCATTTTCGACATTCATGACGAATCTATCCATTGGTCCTCTAATTCCTCTTTCAGTAACACTATCTAAGCTTGAACCTTTTTTGGATTGACTATTAAGAGTGACACAATGATCGATCTTTTCTTCACGTATCAATTGTGATCTCTTTTTCGCATTATCATTTTTGAGCATATATGTTTTGATTTCTTCTCTCACTTCTGGGGTGACTTTCGTACACGGGGCAACATTACCCTGAACACCCGCAAGGTGTTCTTTCACCCGATACACTCCCCCTTTCAATATTCTATCACAAAATTTGCATTGGATATACTTATATCCTTTTTGTTGCTCCATTTCAATCTCCACCCCATACTTCCAAGCCGGATCTTTTCGATTCGACATCTAAAACTATATAACAAAATAATTAAACTAAAACACACTATAAAAAGAGCATGAATACATGACATTTTCATATTACTAAGGAAAAAAAACAATATATTACTATCCAAAAAACAGATTATGCCATATATAATATACTTATATAGTTATATACTATTAATAATATAATGTACACCCAAAATAATAAAACAAGACAAGAAAACAGCAAACATGAAAGTATATAGTATATTACTTATATTACTTCATTCCTATGAAAACAGAGATGAAGAAAACAGCTTGATCGGTGATACATTTATACTTATATTAGTATATAAGTATATTACTAAGAAAGAAAACATGCGTTGACTTCCACTAGTCAATTGGCATGAAGCTAAGAAAAAAAAATTAAAAAAAATAAATAACAGAGATGAGAACTGAAGAACAGAGATGAAGAGGCAGATGGAAGATGAAGTTACCTTCAACGGAGAGAGAATCAGCTGCAGTAGTCGACGGCGAGGAGTCGACGTCGGGGAAGAAGTCGACGGCGATGAAGGGAAGAAGAAGAGATGCAATCGACCCTACCGGAGAGAGAATCAGCTGTAGTAGTCGACGGCGAAGGAGTCGACGGCGATGAAGGATTCGACGGCGATGAAGGAGTCGACGGCGAACAGATGCAATCGACGAAGGAAGAAGAGAAAAGAAGAAGAGATGAAGAAGAGAAGAAGAGATCGATGTCTATCGAAGAAAATTAGGGATTTCAATTAGAATTCAAAAACGCTGCGTTTTTGGCTTTCAAGGCTGCCAAAACGCAGCGTTTTGCTGATTTTTTTTAAAAAAAAAACAGAAGCAAACGCATCAGAGTAGAGGCAGCCGAGTGACGAGTTGGCGCCGCATATTCGGGCGCCTCAAGCGGAAGAGGCGGGCTTTCAGGCGAAACGGTTCAGTACGCCCGCACCAGTGCGGAAACGGCGAGAGGCGGCCGAGGCCGCCCCGAGGCGGCCGCCTCAAACCGATTTTTAAAACATTGATCTTGACATACAATCAACATGTCGTCTACATAAAGTAGCAATAGTATAATCATACCATCTTCGAACACATGGTAATAAACACAACAATCCTTTAAGCATCTTCTAAAATTGATTTTCAGCATGTATGAGTCGAAACGCTTGTACCACTGCCTTGAAGATTGCTTTAGCCCATAAAGAGACTTCTTTAACCTACAAACCAGATTTTCTTTCCCTGTTTCGACATATCCTTCCGGTTGAGTCATGTAAATGACTTCTTCTAGATCACCATGGAGAAACGCGGTCTTAACGTCCATCTGTTCTATCTCCATATCCTGCTGAGCTGCTATTGATAATAGTAATCTAATTGAAGTATGCTTAACCAATGGAGAGAATATCTCGTCATAATCAACTCCTTCCTTTTATGAATACCCTTTTGCCACTAACCGAGCCTTGTATCTCACGGCATCACCTTCATGTGTCCCTTCTTTCTTTCTAAACACTCATTTACAGCCAATTATCTTTTGATCTTTTGGTTTAGAAACTAGCTCCCAAACAGAGTTCTTATCAATAGATTGCATCTCTTCTGACATAGCAATCATCCAACTTTCCCCGATCATCACTTGATATAGCTTCTTGATACGTAGTTGGATCGCCTTGACTAACATTTAGAGCATAATTAACTTCGTCTTGATCAAACCCATACTTTTCTGGTTTCTTGCGTTCTCGCTTGGGTTTATCCAGTGCTATGCTTCTCTGAAACTTTTGCTTAGGTTGTTGAGGAACCAGAGAGTCTTGTTCCTGCAACGGTGATAACTCCACCTGAGCCTGTACTTGTGACTGTTGTTGTTGTTCTACTCTTTCCTCATTAATTCCTTCGTCATGATCCAGTTGCTCGTGCTCCACCTGAGCTGGATCTTCTTCCATGACCCATTTGGTTAGAGGAAATTCAATTGCTTCTTCTACAACATCAGTTTGCTTCTCTTCAGTTGTCTTGATTTTATTTAAGGGCATAGTCTTCTCGTCAAACACGACATCTCTACTTAAAACCTTCTTCTTGTTGACAAAATCCCATAACTTGTAGCCCTTCACTCCTTTTTCAAAACTAATGAAAATGCACTCGAGTGACTTTGGCTTGAGTTTGGTTCTTTCATCACTTGGAATATGAGCATATGCACTGCAACCAAAAACTCTTAAATCGGAATAATCAACAGGTTTTCTAGACCATACCTCTTCTGCACACTTATAATCAAGAACCCTTGAGGGTGATCGGTTAACCAAGTAGCAAGCGTGATTAACCGCTTCTGCCCAAAACATGTCGGGCAATCCTGCATAAAACCGCATGCTTCTCTCTCTTTCCATGAGAGTTCTATTCATCCTCTCTGCTGCCTTGTTTTGTTGAGGAGTCTTCTTCACTGTAAAATGCCTTGTGATGTCTTCTTTCCTGTAGAACTGTAAGAACTTATTGTCTCTATATTCACCTCCATTGTCGTTTCTCAGATATCTGATTTTTCTGCCCGTTTGGTTTTCTACTTCAGCTTTCCACTCTTTAAATTTTGTGAAAGCTTCGGATTTCTCTCTCATAAAGTAAACCCATACTTTTCTTGAAAAATCATCTAAAAAAGTAACAAAATACCTTGATCCTCCCTTAGATCTAGTTAGTGCAGGACCTTATACGTCTATATGAATATAGTACAACGGCTCTTTGCTTCTTTTCTCACTATCTGCAATCTTAAATGACGTCTTTGTTTGCTTCCCGAGAGTACAATACTTGCAGAATTTCAGTTTGTGGAATTTCAGTTTGCAGAAACTAACACCTTTCAGCTGATTTTTCTTAGTAGTTCTTGCATCCCTCTTTGACTCATGTGCCCTAGCCTACAATGTCAAAGCTCAGTTTCGTTCTTCTTTACAGATATTGCTGCTCCACCTACTATTGTAGTTCCCCGAAGCTTATATAAAGTGTTAGGCTGAATATTACCTCTCATCATGACCAATAACCCTTTGATAACCTTGAGTATCCCTCATTCAGAACAATACCTGTAACCGTCTTTATCTAAAGTGCCCAAAGATATCAAATTCTTCTTTAATTTAGGAACATGTCTGACCTTATCTAGTACCCTAACAATTCTGTCATGCATTCTTATTTTCACTGATCCAATACCTTGGATCTTGCACGATGAATCATCTCCCATCAAAACTTCTCCACATCTCCTTTCCTCATATGTGTCGAACCATACTTTGTTAGCACACATATGGAATGAACAACCGGTATCCAAAATCCAATGTTGGAAAGTATTGGAGCTCGATGTTACCGCAAGGAGTTCTCCGTCACTTTCATCCGAAGTAACCACACTGACTGAACTTGAATACCTTGCCATCGTCTTCGCTTTCCTTTCTTGCCATATCTTGCAATTCTTTTTCCAGTGGTCAATAGCACCACATGTAAAGCAACCCTTGTTCTCTTTTTCTTTTCCCTTAGATTTTGATCTACCCCTATTACCAAATTTATCATGCCTGCTCTGTGACCGACCCCTCTCTTTGCCTTTGGCATACAAACCATGTGCCTGAGAGCCTTCGATATTTTTATCCATCTTGACATAAGATTGGATGGCTTCCATAACCTCATCTAGCCTTAGACTTTCCTTACCAAACATGATTGTGGTCCTGAAGTGCTTGAACGAAGACGGTAGAGATCTCAATAGTAAAAGCGCCTTGTCATCATCATCATACTTCACATCCACCTTTAATAAATTGGCAACACAATTTTGAAATCTGCTCAAATGATCTTACAGATTTCCACCTTCTTCCATACGAAGGTTAAGAAGTTCATCTTTCAAGAAAAGTTTGTTGGATAAAGTTTTACCCTTGTAAACTTTCTCGAGCTTATCCCATGTCTCTTTAGCATTCATCTCCTCGTCAACATTAAGCATCACATTGTCGGCAAGATATAGCTTAACAGAGCTCTTCGCCTTTACGTCCATTCGCTTCCACTGAGCATCAGTAGTTTCCGCCGGCTTATTCTCCACTCCGAGAATAGCATCTTGCAAATCTTGCTAAATCAAGACGTTCTTCATCTTCCTCTTCCATAACGTGAAGTTACCCTTCCCATCAAACTTCTCGATTATGATGGGCTTCACGTGATTGATCTTATCACCCGCCATTTCAAAAACACTATGACCAAGCTCTGATACCAATTTGTTGATTTTAAACTCCCTTATTGATCGTGTTTCCTTGATAGACTACGATGATAAACTTATAGGACAATGATATGCGAATATGCGGAATAAAATATGAATAATAAAGAAAATATGCCACACAACACAAGAATTTACGGAGGTTCGATTAACTTTGCCTACGTCCTGGTGTGATCTCTCTCGAGAAATCACTAGCACTATGAAGAAAAACGCTTGGTTACAAGATACTTATTGAAACCCCTTAGCTAATTCCCCAAAACCTTGCTAAAACCTCTCTATCACTCTTGCTCTCTACCCCTTGTATGCTTGCTGTTTTTCTGTGTTAAAAATAAACTCTCAACAGCCTTCTTTATAGATATAGGACTTAGGTTACATTCATTGCTAGAATAAGACTTCTAAATCCTTGTATAATAAGAAAAGCTAACTTATTTCCTAATCCTAATTGATTTGGGATTCTTGAGAAAATATAATTTCCTAATCCCAATAAGAAATTATGTGCACACTTTATTTTCTCCTAATCCAAATAGGATTCCTTTTTAAGCCTTAACTTGGGTTTTGATGAGCCAAAAACATAACAATACCTTGTCTTTTGATTAAATGTATTTGTATGTTATTATTTAAGAGATTTTCCATATACTCAAACTCAAAGATACTAAAAAAAAAAATAATCTAAATATACCAATAAAAGTTTTAGAAAATAAATATACTTGTACATGGGGTAGTTTTCTGCATGATATTCAAATATGAAAACGATTCTCCATAGTGTTCTTTTTTTATGAATACCTGGAGAAGACATAAAACATCAAGGGCAAACGACATCCCTACTAGGCTACTATAGGCACCCCGCTCAAACCCTATCTCATGTTTGATAGTTTTCTTGGAGGAGAGTTGTTCCAGCAAAAAAAATTCACTTTGAAACTATCCCCGAAGATAGTTTTCTTGAAGGGCATGCCTTAACTCTCCATATTTGTTTAAGAGGACAGACGATAGAAGAGACAAAGTATAGAGAGAAAACCAAAAGTAACCATTTGAAACATTGAATTTTTGTTAGTAACCACTTTTGAAATTTTAATTGTTAATAACCACTTTTTTTATAAAAAAAAAAATTCAATGTATGTCCATAAATTACAAAAGTACTCTTGAAATTAGTTTTTTTTTTTATAAAAAAAAAATTAAAAAAAAAAAAACCTCAAACTTGAAATCATGGCTAAAATCTTGAATGTTGAAACTTGAAATCATGACTAAAATGAAATTTGAAACTTGAAATCGTAACTAAAATAAAATATGTGAAACTTGAAATCATGACCAATTTCCTTTCTTCCTCAAATTCCCAAAATTCACAAATTAGGTTTTTTTTTTTTTTTTTTTTTTTTTTTTTTAGGTTTTCTCCTCTCAATCCAATAATCATCGTCGGCCGTTTGGCCGTTCGTCAAGATAGGCGTCAATCATTGCCGGAGGGCGTCAATCATCGCCGGAGGTCATCGTATGGGTGTCGATCATCACTGGCTGTCGTTGGCGCACTAGTTCGCGCACAGCCCAAGCAGTTTGCGACGACAGCCAGCGATGATCGACGCCCAAACCACGACCTCCGGCGATGATTGCGCAGGATGGAGGAAGAAAAAAGAGAGAGAGAGAGAGAGAGAGCAGAGAAGAGAGAAAAAGAGAGTTTTTGTGATGGTTTTTATATGAGTGTTTACCAGTAATTTCTCAAAAATATGGTTATTAACAATTAAAATTTCGTTTGTGGTTACAAACAAAATTTGTATGTTTTATGTGGTTATTTTTAGCAATTTCCACCAAAGAATAAACATTCATTTGAGGTGTATAAATACCAGAGATACGAGGTTATTTCAACAATTCAAACCATCACAATCCAATATTCAAAAAACCAGTGTAAGAAATTATTTAATTTTAAAGGGCGACCTGGCCTATCCATGGAAATGGTGGGAAATGTCACATTTTTGAGTTGGTGTTGCACGTGGGGCACCACTTTAATAATTTAAGTTTAAAAGATACTAAAGTAAGTGATTTCCAAAAATGCTCTTACTTTAAAGTTTTCTGAAATTTTATTCTTTATCTTCTTCATAGAGGTCTATTTAACAGACTTCCAATGGAGGTTGAAAATCATAACATTATCAATGCATCTTTATTAGATAATTAATTTAGTGGTGCTACCCAGACGCATTCGGGGGTCGAGCTCCTCGCTGAGCTCGTAGTGGTCGAGTTGCCCGGTCAGCTCACGGGGGGTAGTACCCCCATATCCTTTTTTTTTTTTTTCAATTTAAAACCCAAATTGGGTTCCATAAATGATTGTTCTCCAAGTCTTTTGTAAACCTTAAGCTGGTTGTGTGAATTTTGAACCTCCGAGCCTTTTTAATTGTTCTCCGAGCCTTTTCAACTATTTTTCGAGCCTTTTCATTTGTTCTCCGAGCCTTTTCAACTGTTCTCCAAACATTTTCATTTGTTCTCCGAGCCTTTTCATTTGTTCTCCGGGCATTTTCAATTGTTATCTAAGCCTTTTCATTTGTTCTTCGAGCATTTTCATTTGTTCTCCGAACCTTTTTAATTGTTCTCCGAGCCTTTTCAACAATCATTTTTTATTTTAATTTGGTATCTCCAAGACTTTCTTTATAGTTCCTGAGAAATTTTAATGAATTGTCCAAACCTTTCTAAACTTTGTCCGAGACTTTTCTGAGCCTTTCTAACAATCTTTTTTTTTTTTTTTTTGGTCGTGGTCGTCAACGGCGACGTATACGTGTTCATGGTCCACCGTTGTCGTCGATGTACATGTGTTCGTCAATTAATCAGTGTACGTGTGCTCGTCGATTCATCAGTTCTACTTCCATTGATGGAGGATTTTGAAAGGAATAAATAAATAAATAAATAAAAATGGTGAAGGTTACTGTGGAGGGTATTTTTGTCCATTCACTATAATATGTGTCTTTTAAACTTAAGTTATTAAAGTGATGACTTTCTTATAAAACCTGATCCAAAAAGTGACATTTATTTTT
Organism: Acer campestre; assembly: GCA_954870605.1. NCBI lineage: Eukaryota > Viridiplantae > Streptophyta > Magnoliopsida > Sapindales > Sapindaceae > Acer > Acer campestre. Next base: position 27,258,530 of record OX940800.1, on the reverse strand, counting down.
TGAGCCCCGGCCTATCCTGCCCCAAGAGGCCAAGACAGTGTTCTCTCTCTATATATTTATATATTAATGTTAAAAGTTTACTAAAAAGATAAAATCTGCATCTTCACCAAGACAGTACTATCAATATGCAAAATACTCACAACAAATTAAATTCAACAAATGTCCCAAGCGAGGGATCTTAGATATGCAATGATAACTGTATAAAGGGGTAATTTCATTAAAGTCCGTACTTTTTGACGAAATATCACATATTTAACCGTCTTTGGCATATTAGTAACTTAAATCCCTTGATATTTCAAAATACATCATTTTAGTCCATTTGATCAAAATACTAACAGTCAACTCTAATTATATGTATAAAAGTACAATTTTACCCTTTTCAAAATGATTTATTGAATTTCAAAAATAAATAATATTAAAATGGTTTATAAAAATAAATACAAAAAATTATTTTCTAAAAAACCAAAAAAATAATAATTTCTTAAAAAAGAAAAAAAAAAACTAGTGGATTATGAAAAATATAAAGTTAAAATAAATAATAAATTGAAAGTATTTAAAAAAAAAAGAAACTTTCTTTTTATTTTTTGAAATACTTTCTATTGTTTTGTTTTTTAAATTTATAAAAATACTTTGAATTTATTATTTATTTTAACTTTATATTTTCCATAACCCATTAGTTATTTTTTTTTTCCTATTTTTAAAATTATTATATTTTTTTGTTTTTTTAGAAAATAAATTTCTACTGTTAATTTATTTTTATATACCATTTTAATATTATTTATTTTTAAAACTCAATAAATCATTTTGACAAAAGTTAAATTGTACTTTTATTTATATAATTAGAGTTGACTATTAGTATTTTAATAAAATGAACTAAAGTAATGTATTTTGAAAAAACAAGGGACTTAAGTTACTAATATGACAAACGCATTTAAATAGGTGACATTTCCCCAACAACAAAAAATAGGGGCGTTAGTGAAATTACCCCCTATATAAATCAGAAAAAGAAAATAGTGAAAATGTTCTACTAGGTAAAAAAATTCACCTTTGAAGAGCTCCAACTTTCACTTCATATATTTTTTTTGAAACTAACGGTATTCAAAGCTGCCTCTTTTCAGAGGAGAAGGCCAAAGTGGCTAAGTGATGTGCCAAGCCATGCCAAATCTAGGAATAGCTTGACACTTACGGTCACCAACCTCTTTACAAAAGGCCTTAATAAATGATGTCTATATTGGTATACAAGCCCCAACCAATGTTTAGATTATCAAGATCTTCAATAAATTAGCCGCCAATTAAAGGGCTATTACCGAATACTTGCTTCAGCCAATCTCCCTTCGCCCCGTGCAACAAGCAGTTCATAGTCCTGCACATTTCAGTAAATTAGGGCTAACAGTACATAACCACTAAATCTTTTGCTTTCGCATTTTTCTTATTCATAATAACATCAAAATAGAATCCTTCCTCCCCACACTCAGTTGTGTTTAGCGCTACCATGATTCGAGCATTTTAACTAACAGAGCTATTTAATGATGTTTATTTCAAGAAAACTTTGTCATAAAGAAAGTAAGAAACACAAGAAATATTTGAGTTCAAATATAAAGTACCTGTACAATAGCTTGTGCACAAAACTTTCCCGACAAAACAGCACCTTCCATCGATGCTAGGTACTTCTGTTTTGTGTAATCTCCAGCTAAATAGAATCCCTCTACAGGAGATCTTTGCAAGGGACGACAAGGTTCACAATTTGGAACAGTTTTGTATACAGACCTGAAATGATTATCAATTAGGCATCTGCTAAAAGCAAGTCAATGAAGTATACGAATCCTTTATGTAGTTGTGGTTGTCAGTTGTCACTATAACTTAACAAGTGCAAAAGCTTTTATGAAAGGGCGAAACAAATGATAGCCTGGAGACATAATCGCTAGTCATATTATGCTATTGATTCACCACTTAAAATCATATCAAGGGACGGGGTTTTCTATCATCTATTGGCCTTGGACTAAGGTTATTATCATTTATTAGCACTAAGGTTTCTCTAATATACACTCGGCTACCACATACTCTAAAACCACTAAAAGTTAATCAGATGCCTCAAATGAATTCATTGAAATAAAAGAGTGAATTTAAACAGAATTACTAAGAATTTAAATTAAAAAATCAACACAACTTTTCTAAATACAAATTGAAAAATAAGAGTTAACCACAACCTCATCCACTACAGAAATGTGTAAAGGAGTGACTTCTTCAACACTTGTTATTTTTATTTTTATTTTACATTATTTTTTAATTTCTATGGTATAAATAATCTTTTATTAAAAATATTATCTATTTTATAAATTTAGTTTAGTTGTTAATATTACTAGTTATGCTAGTCAATTCAATTAACATTTTAAAATTAAATTTAGTTTAGTTGTAACTTGTAAGTCAAAATTTTTTTTTTTTTTTTTTTTTGACTTTTTAGGATCTGATTATGTTTAGAAGAGCAATGTCATAACTGCCCTTCTCCAGTTAATTTTAATGGTTTAAGAGCAACGACAGGGTAATATTCTTGATGAATTTCCAAACATGAGGTAGCCAAGTGAATTTATGGAAAACCACAAGGAGTGTAAAGTGTAAACTATTATAACCCTGTAGACTAAAAGAACACAAGAAGCAATGCTGAATTTTGTTGCATGCAATAGAAAATTTCTACATTAGATAAAAGTAAAAATTAAAAACCTCTGAAAAAAAATAGGAAGGTTGCAAAAGTTAGCCTTTTAGTCTAACCTCGGTGTTTTAACAATATGGTACTTCAGTATTTTTGCTTTGCTCTGATCAGCAGAAATTTCATCAGGAAACAATTTTGCAAGCTCTTTCATTGTAGCATCAATGATTTCTGAGTCGCTGCGAGAAATCCATTCTTCAGCAGGGGCGAAAACTAACTCCAGCATGGACTGGTTAGGATTGTAATATTCCTAAAGAAACAAGATATTGTGAAGTAAAAATTACTCCAGGCAAATAAAGTGGAAAAATGAAGCTAAGTTAGCCTGTACCTTGAAAAAGGGAAACATGGGGAAAATATATTCATTAACTTGTAACTTGTAAGTTGTCCAGGTTAATTAAAATGAGAGGTATATAACAATTATTCATCAATTTTAATGTTGTTTAATTATTTTTTTCCCCTCGACATCATGTGACTTAAAGAAATAAGATATGCTCATGTAGATCTTCTGTGCATGCCTCACCAGCACACCTACCTATGTCTGCAATGTTTTAAGGAAAACACGATAATTGCCTGGTTAAAACTTATATTTCTGTCATTTTTCTACCACTCAAGAGCAAGGAGTGAAACTAGACATTTTATCAAGCAATGTTGGTAGGACACAAGTCACAACACATTGTATCAATATCATTAAGCATGGTAAAATTGGTACATAGATATTTATGAATCAACTCCACAGTCCCAAACCAAATTGGAGTCCGATGCATGCCTCCTCTTCCTAAATTTTGCACCATCTATGCCCATTTTCGTAAGTTATTTAGAAATAGACTTCTGTTTACTACCCAGCATATATTTTTTTCTCACCTCCCCGTTCCATATCATCTGCACCATCTAATCAAATACTCTTCCATTGAGAGGCTAAAATGGTTCTCTGTTTGACATAATCAAACTATTTCAACTTACCTTAATTTATTTTAATAAGTACCATCCTTACCTTCTAATGACTATATTTAGTTCTCATCATATCCTTCCTTTGCAACTCATGCATCTGTCTTGTTAGGTAATCTTGATATTTTTATCATATTATATGTTTACATTTCTATTTGATTATGTTTGGTTTAACCAATTAAACGGCTCATAATTTATGTTGTCATATTTATCTAAAGTCATATGCCTATAAATAGGCCATTTTATATAATTTGCAGTAAATAGATTAATATAATAAATCCTCATTTTCATGTTTTCATATAAGCTATAAAAAGGTCCCTTGAATTTTAAAGGTAGGTGAAATTCTATGAAACATAATGTGGTACAAATAATTAAAGGAAGAATTCAAGAACCCCATAGTTTTGGAATTAGGTAAAAAATAGTAGAATTTTAGGGTTTTATATTGTAATGTTTTATTCTTCTCTCAATGGAGGAATATATAGAGAAATACAAGAGTAGCAAACAAGAATAGTGGGGACCACATAAGAGTGGTGAACAAGAAAAAGAATTCCTAACTAAATAAGTAAATACAATATTTACATTCCAACTCTCCCCCTCAAATTGGTGCATAGATATCACACATGCCAAACTTGGATAGGAATGTATAGAAAGGAACACTTGTAACAGCATGAGTCATCACATCAGCTAGTTGACCGCACTCTTAATGTAAGGAACCTTTATTACACCAGAATTTAGATTATCCTTGATATAATTCCTGTCAAGTTCAACATGCTTGGTTTGAACGTGCTGCACCGGATTATTAGCTATCTCAATGGCAACCGTGTTATCACAAAAGAGCACCATAGGTTTTTGAGGGCCATAACCGAGTTCTCCTAAGAGAATACGTAACCAAGTAAGCTCTGTAGTAGCATGATGAAGTGCATGATATTCAGCTTCCGCACTGGACAGAAAAACCACATTCTGTTTCTTACTTCTCCGAGTCACCAAATTACCTCCCACAAATGACGCATACCTTGAAGTAGACTTTCTGTCCAATTTGGATCCAGCAAAGTCAGAGTCAGTATATCCCATAATATCTCGGTGTCCATGCTTGGAGAACATAATACCTTTACCTGGAGAGGACTTTAGATACGCTAGAATACGGTTCACAGCACCCATGTGTCGATCACTCAGATTATGCATGAATTGACTCACGGCACTAACTGCATATGATATGTCACGTCTAGTATGAGACAAATAGATCAACTTCCCTACTAACCTTTGATATCTCTCCTTGTTTGTTGGAACTTGATCAGGACAAATAGTCAGACCATGGTTCACCTCAATAGGAGTATCCACAGGTTCGCAGGTCAAGTTACCAGTTTAAGCCAAGAGGTCAAGGACATACTTCCGATAAGAGAGAAAAATTCTTTGCTTGGATCGAGATACTTCAATGCCCAAAAAGTATTTTAGAGCCCCCAAATCCTTAATTTCGAACTCCTTAGCCAAAAGACACTTAAGCTTTTCTATCTTACTTATGTTACTACCTATAACAATCATGTCATCAACATAAACAATAAGGTAATATCTTCACCATCTCTTTTATAGAACAGAGTGTGATCTGCCAAAGCCTGCTTAAAACCATGCTCCTTCATTGAGTGGCTCAACCTACCAAACCAAGCTCTCGGCAACTATTTCAAACCATATAACGCCTTCTTCAGCTTGCATACCTTTGCTTCCTTTGGTATAAATCCTGGAGTAGGATCCATATACACTTCCTCTATCAAATAACCATGAAGAAAGGCATTCTTCACATCAAACTGTCGTAATGGCCAGTCTAGATTAATTGCAAGAGAAAGTATAACTCTAACGGTATTTATTTTGGCCACAAGAGCAAAGGTCTCTTGATAGTCAATCCCATATATCTGAGTGTAACCTTTGGCAACCAATCTGGCCTTGTATCTGTCAATTGTTTCATCCGACTTGTACCTTACTGTACTTTACTGTAAACACCCATTTACATCCCACTGTCTTCTCATTCAGAGGTAACTTAACCATTTCCCAAGTAGAATTCTTCTTAAGAGCTTTCATTTCCTCTACCATAGCAGACTTCCATTTGGGATCTCCAAGAACTTCCTGAAAATGACTAGGAATAGACACAAAAGATAACTGAAGGGCAAAAGCTAGGTAAGACTTAGACAAGCGATGATAAGAGATAAAGTCATAAATGGGATAAACAACATTAGAAGATGATTTGGAAAAACCTAACCTATCAGGCTCTTTACGGTCACGAAAAGGATATCTCCTACCCGTAGTATTTTCTAAATCTGTAGAGTTAGAATCCAAAATATCATCTGAAGTGGGAACTATAGGTGAAGAAATATGTACCTCAGTTGGAGTCTGTACCACAAGGTCAATTGCGGAAGAGTCATCCGATGGCATGGTAGTATCATCAAGAGGAGTACTGGAGTCAAGAGTGACATTTGTTCCATCTTGTGTAACATTTTTCAAACAACTGAGTAGGTCTCTCACTTTCACTAGATTCAGCCTCCACAGGATCAGAAGCATCTAAAGACTCCCCCTCACCTATAATAGCCGAATCCTCCCCCTTACTCGAAATCCACACCTTTTTTTCTTCCAACCATAGTTGTTCCTCTTCCTTGCTACTAGTCTCCTCCCGAAGAGGAACAAGAGATACATCCCTAGAAAAATAGGACACCCGCTCACAAAACTGAACATCCATGGACACATAGTATTTACCCGTAGGAGGATGAAAACATTTATAACCTTTTTGAGAATTTAAGTAACCCAAAAACACACATTTTAAAACACGAGAATCAAGTTTATCCCTATGAAGTGGGTACACATAAACATAACACACAACCAAAAACCTTGGGCAAATGTTAATAGCTAAAGGCATATGGTGAAAACGTGACAACATCCTCAAAGGAGTTTGATAGTCAATGACACGGGTAGACATTCGGTTGATAAGATAGACAGCAGTCATGACAGCATCAGCCCAAAAACGTTTAGGAACATGTATAGTAAAACATAAAGCCAGAGTCACCTCGAAGAGATGTCGATTTTTACATTCTGCTATGCCATTTTGTTGTGGAGTGTAAACACATGTTATCTGATGGAGGATGCCATATTTAAAGAAATCAGCCAGAGGTTGATTCACAAATTCATGACCGTTGTCAGAATGAAACACCTTAACCGGGGTATGAAATTGTGTGACAATCATTTGGTAAAATTGAGGAATGACATGTATAACATCACTTTTAGATTTCATCAAATATATCCAACTTACCCTAGTACAATCATCAATAAAAGACACAAAATATTTATGACCTGGATTAGAAAGAGTAGAAAAAGGACCCCGAACATCAGTATAAACACATGAAAAAGGAATTGGACTTTTATTGAAACTTATTTTAAAAGGAACACGATGATTTTTAGCATAAATGCATTGTTCACACTTTAAACTAGAAGCAAGAATATTGTAAAACAACCGAGGAAATAAGCGTTCTAAATAGGCAAAAGATGAGTGCCCTAAACGATAATACCATAAAATAATTCTCTCCATCAAGTGTCTCGTTCCCTACTTGGAATCCTTGGCTAGACTCGGATTTCAATGCTCTCGCCTCCTCCCAGTAATACAGACCTCCTCTCTCTCTACCAGTGTCAATCATCAACTTCGTGAGATTGTCCTGAAACACACAGTGAATAAGATAAAAGGTTACAGAACAATTAAGATGTTTGGTAATTTGGCTAATAGAAAGAAGATTATTAGAGAGATTAGGAGCAAGATAGAAGACATGGAAAAAGTAGGTGAGAGTGAGACATTCCCAGCCCCAGCAACTGGCATAGGAGTCCCATTAACAACCTAAACAGACTTAACAAGTGAAGACATTAGAGAAGTAATAAGGGAGAAATTACTAGTCATATGATCAATAGCTCCTGAATCAATAACCCAAGTGTTATTAGTAGAAGAAAGTAATATTAAACTAGAATTACCTTCCTGATGGGACACTCGAAAGACATGAGAAGCAGAAGATGGAAAAGCCTTAGTTAGAGCAACAAGAGGGGGTTTCCTATTGCTTTTCCTCTCAGCTTGCTTGAGTTTATACCACTCCGGGTAGACATGCTTCTTCCAACAGGTATCAATTATATGTGTGGTACTGTTTCAGTGAGTGCAGAGGCGAGTGTGAGTACCAGTAGGAGGGGCTAGCCGAAAATTGCCCTTCTGGACAGCAAGTGCTGAAGCCTTAGAACGATCCTCAGTACCCATGGTAACTTGTCTCTGCACTTCGCGACGAACCAGTGAACATGCTTCTTCTAGGCTAGGTAAAGGCAAGATAGCAAGAACACGACTATTAGATCTAGGTTGTGATCAAGGCCTGCAAGAAACATGTAAACCCGATCCTCTGCTATACGCTTCATGTACTTCTCAGAATCTGCGGTACACTCCATATCATTAGTTCGTTGATAATCTAACTCCATGAAAATGAAGTTCAGCTCATTGTAGTATTCTATGAGAGGCCAGCCATCCTAACGCAATTGAAATGTCTTCTTCATCAGTTCATAGACCTGAGAAGAATCAGAGGCATCAAGATTACTCCTCTTAACTGCACCCCACACTTCCTTAGCCGTTCCACACTGCACAAAATGTGACATCAGATTGGTAGTCATGGAATTGATAAGCCAAGACTTAACAAGTGCATCTTCAGCTTCCCATTCATCATAGTTCGGGTCACTCTCTGAGGGTGCAATCTTCCTTCCTGTGATATATCCCTTCTTCTTTCTACCAACAATGTGCATCTCCAAAACCTTAAACCAAATACAGTAATTTGTACAATCCAATTTAATATGGATTGGAGTATTTGTCTCTTGAATGGTGATAGTGGGTTGCATCTTGCTATCAGGAACCATAGGGACCTTAGTATTAGACCCAGAAGGACTTTCGGTAGGAGGAATTTCAGCAATCATGTGATTGAGAGATGATGCGGCTAGGGTTTAGCTAGAAAATTGATAGTTTCGGTAGAGAAGAGAGACTGTCCGACCACACAAGATAAGAGCGTAAGTTGCTCTTGTAAGGTGTAGCGGCGATGGTAGCAGATCTTCTAATTAAGTTTAGGGCAAAGAAAAGAAAAAATGCAGCAAAAAAATTCTCTTCTTTTTTTTGCTCTGATACTAAGTAGAATTTTAGGGTTTTATATTGTGATGTTTTATTCTTCTCTCAATGGAGGAATATATAGAGAAATACAAGAGTAATGAACAAGAATAGTGGGGACCACATAAGAGTGGTGAACAAGAATAGTGGGACCACATAAGAGTGGTGAACAAGAAAAAGAATTCCTAACTAAATAAGTAAATACAATATTTACATTCCAACTAAAATAAACCCCATCATTAGCAAAAACCACTCCTGCTGGCCTCTGTCATTAGCCAAAAACCATCTATCAAGAGAGTTTTTATCTAAATCTGGAATCACAAAGTTGCTTTTTGATTTTGTTCTTACCTCTGGAGGAAATTTTTTTTTTTTATCCTTTAATTTAATGGTCTATAATAACAATTAATGTGGCGGATAAAAGTACAAGAATTTAACAACAAACAAAAAATTGATCCTATAGGAAGTCTAAGTTAGAAGTTTTACCTTGCATGTTACCGACATGTCTGCATACACACTTAGGAGGGGACTTCTGCAGGAAGAAAGACAAGAGTATGGAGATAAAACTCAGTGTGGAATGAACAAGAAATATTGATGAAAATTCATAAAACTTAATCATCATTAAATGAAAGCAAGAGAATAAGTCTTCTCCCGTCCTTGGCAACCTATAAAGAAGTATAAGAGTTTTCCTATGCCTAATGGACTTAAAAGTTAATGAACTATGGGCCTAATAGCACCTCCACTTTATATTTCTTCTAAACAGAACTGACGATTAAGTAGGAGCAGGACCTGCTAAATAGTAGGTGATCAGACGTGTTTTTCAATTTCCTGTCAAACCTGCAATCAGAATTAATCTATATCAATGAACAAATGAACTTGAAAGATAGGTTCTCCTTTAAGATATAATGATAGACATAAAAAGGCTTCTAATGGAAACATCAGCTGATGAGGCATAAATTTCAATTATATAATCACATGTGGAAACCAGTATCATTTTCTCTGTTGACTCATTTCATAAGAGTAGTAAATGGCAATGAAATTATTATTATTATAAGAAAACAAAAGAAGAGGTAAAAAGAGAGTGATGAAAAGCAAAGAATGCAATTAATATTAATTTCTCATGCTGTCTCAGTATCTGGATTTTCAGGTAAATTTTAAAGATCACAACAAACTTCACATCCTATTAAAGAATCATTTTCCATTATTGACATTTCCAAGCAAACCATTAGGACATATATATTTCTGGGTAAATGCACTTCAATGAAGACTATCTAGTTCAAATGTCAGGAATGGGGGCGTAAGGTCATTATATTGCTTTCTGACAAACATAGAATTCATCACACTAACCATATGTGAACATTAATAACTGGAACTCCAACCAATTTCTCCAATTTCTTGAAGTAAGGAATCCCTTTCCAGCTTTCAGGTAAAAGAAGCTTAAGGATATCAACTGAATGGAACAATACCCATTAACCATATTAGTGAAACTTAACCATAAAATGACACAATTGTATGCAGTAGAATGCATGGAAATATACCTGGAGTGGCAAATACATAAACATCTCCTTCAATTACCTCCCCGTTAGTTAGTAAGAAATTCTTCACAGTTGCATCACTATTTAGTTCAATTTTCTGTATTCGTGAATTAAGTTTGACTTCACCACCCAGTGACTGAATGTGATCAACAATAGGCATGCAGAGCCTCTCTGGAGGATTACCATCTAAGAATGCCATCTTGGAACCATGCTTCTCCTATTGAACAGTTAAATGCATTCTGAATCAGATAGGGCCATGCTTTATGAACATCTTTTTTAATGTTTAGTATAAATTGCTGGACATGTAAATTCAATAGCTATTACACCAAGAAGCTTCAGCAATGTATATACTTCAGTATACACAAACAAATACGTACTTACAAATTTACAAACACAAGCACGTGCATATACAGCTCATTATCAATGAGCAAAATAAGTATATGGTTTCAATGTCACTTGCAGAAATTAAAACAAGTCATAGTGAAAGCCACTTATCTAGGTAGTCAGTGTACATTCATCTAGGCAGTCAGTCATAGTGAAAGCCACTCATCTAGGTAGTTAGAATACATTCATAAACCATCAAGGACCCAAGAGTACTCTTTTTATGTCAATCTTAAGAAGACAAAATCAAAAGATAAATGAAAGAAACAAAAGCAATTATCTTTTAAATAACAATTATTAATTTATATGTAGATTGATATTGGTCTTCTAATAGTACAAAAATTTATCCTTAGACAAGTTAAGTTGAAGCTGCGAAAATATATACACTCATGTATCTGTGTACCTTCTTTTGCTTAAAATAGTTGTTGAAGTAAATTTAAACTACTATTATATTTAGATAATTATTGTTAGTAGGAGAGTTATCTTTAGGAGAGTTATACTTATCTCCTAGAGTTTTATTTCTATCTTAATATCTAGGAAGTTTAATTTATGTAGGACTCTAATTAGTAGATATATATAAGTGTACATTTTCTCACGTTGAGAAGTATGCTTTTTAACCTAATAAAAGGAGCAGCAGTTTATTCTCTGCTTTTATTCCATATGGTATCAGAGCATTGATCCATAAGGGTAAAAGAACCTACATGACTAAATACGGTGGGATGGCCACACCAAGCACACCAGCCTCTTCCACCTCCGAGCAAGTCTCTAATGCTCATTCTGGAGGGTCCGGTGGATCTGATTCAACCACCAATCATCACTTCCATATCACAAGTCACAAGTTGAATGGAAACAACTACCTCCAATGGTCCCAATCAGTCATGCTGTTCATCCGCGGCAAGGGCAAGGAGGATTATTTAATAGGAGCAGCTTCATCACCTGAAGCAACTGATCCAAATCGGAAACTATGGATCGCTGAAAATAGTATGGTAATGTCATGGTTAGTAAATTCCATGACCAATGAGATTGGTGAAAATTTTTAACTTTATGAGGAAGAAAATGATATCTGGTTGGCAGCCAAGGAGACGTACTCAAGCACTGACAACACCTCTGAACTCTTTGGAATCGAGAGTGCACTCCATAATCAACAACAAGGGGATCTCACTGTCACACAATATTTCAATGCCCTTACACGACAGTGGCAGCAACTAGATATCTTTGAGACCTACGAATGGAAGTGTGTTGATGATACCGCACGGTACAAGGAGATCATTGAGAGGAAACGGATCTTTCGATTCCTACTTGGTCTGAACAACGACTTGGATGATGTAAGGGGCCGAATTCTGAGTATTAAACCCATGCCAAAAATTCGAGAAGGCTTTGCCGAGGTCCAACAAGAAAAAAGTAGGAAGAAAGTGATGGGTGGTGTCGCTAAGGGAGATACACATGCTGCTGAAGGATCAGCCTTAGCTGTCCACAATTCACAAAATGACAGCAGGCTAAGGAGGGCAAGACCTTGGTGTGACCATTGCAAAAGGCCAGGACATGTGAAAGAGAAGTGTTGGAAAATTCATGGCAAACCAACCGACTGGAAGCCTAGAACTGACCGTGAGAGGAGAGGCAATGTAGTTATCGGCAGCAATGAAGGAAGCCCGCAAACCGAATATGCCCTTTTCAGCCGAGATCAATTGGACATGCTCAAACAATTGTTGAATCAAATTTTAGCCCCTATCACAACAGGGTCAGTGATTGGATCAGGGAGTGTAGCTCACAAAGGTAGTTTTCTTACTGCATTATCAGTTAATAGTGAGAAGGAGACTTCCTGGATTGTCGACTCAGGAGCCTCAGATCACATGACTGGCAATGCAAAGATTCTTTTTAATTATACTCCTAATGAAAACTTCTCAGTAAGAATAGCGGATGGATCCCTTTCTAAGGTTCTTGGTACAGGATCAATCAGAATCTCAAAAGAACTCACCTTACATTCTGTGTTATTTGTCCCTTCATTAGACTGCAATTTATTATCAATCAGCAAACTTACTCATGACCTAAATTGCACTGCTAATTTTCCCCTAATTTCTGTGAATTTCAGGACTCGGACTCGAGGAGGACGATTGGCAGTGCTAGACTCAATTCCGGTCTCTATCTCCTAAAGCAAGTTGAATCAGAAAAGCCATCACAATCTAGAAATACTTCTACTATTACTAGTCTCAATGTTGTTAGGAATAATAAATGTGTCATACAGTTGTGGCACTACCGCTTAGGACATTTGAATTTTGTCAGCTTGAAGAAATTGTTTCCAGATTTGTTCATTAATAAAAATCCAAGAGATTTCCAGTGTAAAATTTGCCATTTGTCCAAACAACCCAGACAAAACTTCCAATCTCAAACCTACAAAATGTCAAAACCATTTTCTATGATACATAGTGATGTATGGGGACCTTCTAGGATTAAGAATATAAGTGGTGACAGGTGGTTTGTCTCCTTTATCGATGACCACACTAGGTTAACCTGGGTATTCTTAATGAAAGAAAAGTCAGAGGTGGGAGAGATCTTTAAACGTTTTCACAATATGATAAAGACTCAATTTCAAACCACCATTCAAATCTTTCGGACTGATAATGGGAGAGAATACTTCAACAATATCCTGAATAGGTATTTATCTAGTGAGGGTATAATCCATCAGAGTTCCTGTCCTAATACACCACAACAAAATGGTGTATCGGAAAGGAAAAATAGACACCTGTTAGATGTTGCTAGAGCCTTGATGTTTACTACAAATGTTCCCTACCATTTTTGGGGAGAAGCAGCTTTAACTGCAGCTTATCTATTAACAGGATGCCATCTAGAGTCCTTGAGTTCCAAAGTCCATGTGAGATCCTATTAGGAGTCTATCCTCATACCAGACTTATCACCAGAATCCCTGTCAACTTCAACCTAGATCTTTCAAATGTATCTTTCTTGGTTATTCTCCTACCCAGAAAGGTTACAAATGCTACTCTCCAACTCTTAAATGGTACTTCATCTCCAAGAATGTTACTTTTATGGAGAATAGTCCTTACTACTCAAAAACTGAAATTCAGGGGGGAGAGAGTGAGTTAGAATTTCAGTTTTATGACAAATACTTAGTGATAAACAGTCTGAAACCACTTCTCCTATTTTAGAGGAAATAGACAGCCTTAATCCTCACTTAATACCAATGCAAATTGACCCCAAACCAGCTGAAAAACCAAGCCAAATTGAGTCACAAACTGACCCCAAACCAGTTGAAAAACCGAGCCACATTGAGTCACAAACAGACCCCAAACCAACCCCTGATTTACTTGTTTATTCCAGGAGAAAAAAGGAACAAATGGAGACACAAAACCAGATAGAGGACCAGCACTGTCAACTGCTCCAACCTACCGGTCCAAGTTCAGAAATTGACTCAGAAACTGACTCGGAAGAAGGCAGTAACACCTTACTGCTGAGCAATCTCCTTCAGACCTACCTATTGCTAAAAGGAAGGGTTTTAGAGAGTGTAGGGACAGACCCTTGTATCCTATCAGCAAGTTTGTTTCATTTGAGAAGTTATCTCCCAAATTTCAGACTTTCACTGCCAATTTGTCTAAGATTCAGGTTCCAAACAACATCCAAGAGGCTATGAGCAGACCCGAATGGAAAGCAACAGTGTTAGAAGAGTTAAATGCATTAGAAAAGAACCAAACTTGGAAGATTTCACGGTTGCCGGATGGAAAGAAGACTGTGGGATGCCGGTGGATTTTTACAGTGAAACACAAGGCAGATGGAAGTGTTGGGAGGTTGTAAGCAAGACTAGTCGCTAAAGGCTACACTCAGGCATATGGCATTGACTATCAAGAGACATTCGCCCCTGTAGCAAAACTCAATACAATTCAAGTATTGCTATCTCTTGCTGCAAACCTTGATTGGTCGTTGCATCAACTAGACATCAAGAATGCCTTCCTAAATGGCGATTTAGAAGAAGAAGTTTTCATGGAATTTCCTCCAGGGTTTGAACCAAAAGATAAAAGAAGTGTGTGCAAGCTTCAAAAATCCTTGTATGGATTTAAACAATCACCTCGTGCATGGTTTAGTAAGTTTACAAGGGCAGTGAAACGGTATGGTTATGTACAATGCCAATTTGATCATACCTTATTTTTGAAGCATACTCCTTGTGGTGATATGACTGCCCTTATTGTATATGTAGACGATATTGTTATTATAGGTAACAATGATGGAGAAATTCAAAAGTTGAAAGGTTTTTTGGCAAAGGAGTTCGAAGTGAAGGTCTTGGGAAATTTGAGGTACTTCTTGGGAATGGAAGTTACACGTTCCAAGAAAGGTATTTCAGTTTCACAACGGAAGTATGTTTTAGACTTACTTGAAGAGACAGGGATGTCAGATTGCAAACCAGCCGAGACACCCATGGACTACACAACCAAGTTAGGGTCAATCCAAGATAGTCCACCCGTGGACAAGGGTAGGTACCAAAGGCTAGTTGGGAAACTCATCTACCTCTCTCATACTCGGCCAGATATTAGTTTTTCGGTGAGCACAGTTAGTCAGTTTATGAATGATCCTAAAAAAGAACACATGACTGCAGTGTTTAGAATTCTAAGGTACCTTAAAATGTCACCTGGGAAAGGGTTGTTTTTTGAAAAGGGTGTTAACCGGGGACTGGAGATTTACTCAGATGCAGATTGGGCAGGTTCTATAACTGACAGGAGGTCCACATCAGGGTATTGCACGTTTTTGTGGGGAAACCTTGTCACATGGAGAAGTAAGAAGCAGACAGTGGTTTCAAGAAGTAGTGCCGAAGCTGAATTAAGGGCAATGGCACATGGAGTTTGTGAAGGAGTGTGGCTGAAACTGTTGTTGAAAGAAATGGGCCTATCGCTTGAGAGTTCAGTCAAGTTTTTGTGTGATAATCAAGCTACCATCTCTATCGCAAAGAACCCGGTGTATCATGATCGTATCAAGCATGTGGATATTGACAGACACTTCATCAGAGAGAAGATAGAAGATAAATCCGTCACAGTGGAGTATACACCTACTTCTCTCCAGACAGCAGACATTCTTACAAAGGCACTTCCTAGAGTTATATTTGATAAATTTACTTCCAAGCTGGGGATGGTCGATATTTACCACCCAGCTTCAGGGGGGGTGTTGAAGTAAATTTAAACTACTATTATATTTAGATAATTATTGTTAGTAGGAGAGTTATCTTTAGGAGAGTTATACTTATCTCCTAGAGTTTTATTTCTATCTTAATATCTAGGAAGTTTAATTTATGTAGGACTCTAATTAGTAGATATATATAAGTGTACATCTTCTCACGTTGAGAAGTATGCTTTTTAACCTAATAAAAGGAGCAGCAGTTTATTCTCTGCTTTTATTCCATAATAGTCATTAAAAATTAGTAGAGAAGAAAACTATGCAGCAGCTCACGAATCACAATTCACTAGTAAAGGTTTTCCACAAAACTATAGTTAAATTTGAGTCATCAATATCCCTTGTTGAAGGCTAGTCTCTGAACATATAAAGCAGGAAGTGCACTATAAGCTGATACTTGAGAGCAAATATGATCATTGTCAACAACAATTGAAACTGGAGCAATTTTGAGGTGCTCAAATTTGGTAATTTACACCAACATATTAATCAAAAGTTAGATGTCCTATAGAATCCTAGAAATAATCATTTAATTGATTTCTGTAAATGTTGTATCATAAATTTTTCAGTAGGAAATCAAACAGAGAAAAGCAGGAAGCCAGGTACCATACCTGAAGAAATCGATTTAAAGCAATCAATATACATTGCATCGACAGTTCATCAGGGTTAATGAAGTTTAGTGCCTTTGACATGGCAATAAACACCTCAGTAGTCACTCGGTCGGGTATGCCCTAGAAAATTATTAAGAACAAAAAATTGCTTATTCTTCATTCTGAAAATATTTGCAAAGTACATGTCAACTCCAAAAGCACTGTGCATTTAACAAAGTTAAACTTTTTCACAGATAATATCCAGCTCAACTTGAAAGCTAACTTTTATCTATTCACCAACACAAAATTTATACATCAAATATAACTTTTCATAGCAAAATATAATCTCCATATGATGACGTAATTCCATGAATTAGCTTCTTCAAATTCTCCAAATCTGAGGCTTGTACGTGCAATCAAATTGACATCAAAACCACTACAATATCCTTTTTGACAAGTTTATATTTATATATAATAAGAAAATGTCAATGCTAAAATTTGTGGAGGCAGAGGTGCTGAAATATTATACACATAAACACAGATATGTGGAATCCAACAGAGCAATTTTCAAAAAGTTAAAATATGCATCAACCTTAACATGCACATGTTATATCAAAAAAAATCCTGAAAGACTAATAATTAACAAGCAGTAGAGCGCAATTTCATGACCAAAACTTCAGGTAACGCCTGAGCTACCAAATCTCTACTCTCATCTAAAGTTCCAAATAAGAAATAAGGCAAGTTCATGACTCATATGCTAGCCAAACTAACTAACAGCAGTACTAATCTATGCACTAGATGCTAACCGCATGAATGATGAAAATAACCAGTATACTGTATACCTGCTTTCTCATCCACTCCTTAACAGTTATACCATCTTGAGCTTCAACATAAGCCTGCCCACCAAGAATTGCTGGAAGCAGACCAATTGCAAACTTCACTTTCTCTGGCCAAGTCAGCATTTCATTATTCTTTAAAATGGCCCATATACCTGACAATAACATTCAAAAAAATGCACAGTCAATCTGCATTAAACAATGATATATAACATTTGTAAGGGAAATTTCACAAGTATACAAAATAATAAAGGAACCAAGTGGTTCCTAAATTCCCTAAATGATAAACCAACTATTTTTGGCTCCACAGAGCATATTAATAGAGTATGATTCACTATTTTACAAATTCTTTTACACGTCAGTAGTTTAGATGTTCTACCTTCATAAAGTGGATTTGTGGTCAACAAGCATAAATTAAATTCAATTAAGTTCCATAAATTTCCTTTCAGTCTAAGTAGCATATGAAGGTTTAATTAGAATAGTTTTGACTCTTCTTGAAAAATGATGATTTCTTTCTCAGTTTATAGACTAGAAAAGCTAACGGGACAGAGCTGAATGGCTCTAGTCAAAGCTACTTTCCTAGACAATAGCAATCAGATAATTATTGCCTCATATAGTTGATTTGAGCATGATTATGTCATTAATGACCATAGTATTGGCCTAGCCACCCTACTTTGACTGTGGGATAGGACTACACTTGCTTGGTCAGTTGGCATCTCAAAGCGCTATGGACTCTACAGACAAGGTGACAGGACATTTTGGTGAGTGTGCAATAGCACTATATATATATATATTAAATTATCTGTCAGTGCCAGTGGCAATGGAATTTTCTTAATTTTGATGATTGTTCATCAGAAAAAAAAAATTAAAAAGAATTATATGTAAACTTTGGAAAATGTGTAGTAGAAATTGAGAAAATTTCAATTGATCATTAAAACTAAAAGTTTTAAGTGACACGGACAACATTTTGAAGAACTGGCAGGAGAGCAGTACATACAAAGATAAGTGACTTCCTTCATTTAGATACTGATTATAGAGCCACAACCTTAAAAACAATGAAAGGAGAGTCAAGCTTCAGTTCACACTGAATAAACCAAGAAGGCAACTTAATGTTATTGTTCATTTCCAACCTTGGCCCCCTAATAGAGACTTGTAAGATCAAACCACATTTTGGTAGATATATAAAAAGATACATTTAACTAAAATTCTTTAAACAGTGTATATAAGACTTTAAATCATTTAAATAATGTGCACAAGTTTCTCACCATTTATAGGTGCAGGAAGAACTTCAGGAAAATCAAATCGGCTGAACTCTCCTGGCTTGTTAGGCATGGCAAATATCATAGAGTGCTCTTTCCACTGCAACCGGTCATTGATACCAAGTTCTCCAAACAGGTTCTGTACATTAGGATAAGCCCCAACTAGCAGGAAAGGAAAAGATTTAAGAGCCAAAAGCACATAAGATTAAACAGTTTCTAAAGGAAAGAAAATAATTATTTTTTCATTAAGCATCAAATCTATGGACATAATACAAGGTCAGCAGACATGCACAGGACAGAACACATCAAACTGATTATATCATTTCAAGTTAGCACAAAATTTACTGAGGAAGAAGGTAAGTTGTACAGTCACAAACTTCAATATTAACATCCAAAAATATAAAAGTATATTTGAACTTACAAAATATATGGAGGCCCGTCTCATACCAGTCTCCATCCTCATCTTTCCAGGCAGCCACCTATACAATGACTAAATTTAACATACAGGGAGAAACTTAATTGAAAACAAAAATAGAAATAAAATCAGAAGGAACGATCAAGCTAGAAGCTTATAGCAACAACGTACTTCATAATAAATCTTTTCATTGCATACTTCAAGAAGTTGAAAGAGCTCAAGAAGAACAAGTTTTAAGACCAAAAACACTGAAAATTGTTGTCTAAATTTGGGATGGAGGCCCTGTTGGAATCCTTTGATATTAAGCAGGTACATTTTTACTTCCAAGTATTTGATGAACAAGAGGATTTGAAGTGCTCCAAGAGTCTTACTGTGGGTCTAGTATATCTTTGGATCTTTAGGTGTGGATTTCAGTAGATAGTTTAGTTTTCAGCACTCAAAGTTTATAAATTATGTACCTGCTAGATTTAGAGCTGATTTTCAAGAAAAAGATGGTGTAGAAGTCAATATATATTGACATTACTCTAAGAAAATTTAGAAAACTTATCAGTACACAACATTTCAAAAGCATAACTATAAACGTAAAACGCAACCAGATTTTATCTCCAAGAATCCAAATGTGACATAGCAATACCTTTTTTTGTGGGGTAAAGAAATCAGTACTATACTACTATCTGATATACAGTGCTCAAATATATAAGTTGTTATAAAATCTTAACACTTGAGCTACACCAGCTTCTATCAATTCAAGATTTGGTAAGTCTTTCTTTTTCTTTGATCATAAAATGAAGCCACATAGGGGACAGAACCCTATTACATAAGACGTTTACTAAAGAAGAAAACAAAGACCAAAGTCAAAAGAAAACAGCAACAAATCATAAAATTGGGAGAGACAAACAGCCATGAGAGCTGAGCATCTTCTGCCTCAAATATATGTGAAGTTTGGAAATCTAAGATGCAAACGGTTGTTTAAAAAAGCACAAAAGCATTCACATGATTACAACAAGAAGTAGTAATTCCTTTCAAACATATCTAAAAGTTAACAGGGCAACAAAAAAGAAAAATAGGTAAAGTTTGATGTCAAGTAATTGAGAAATTGTAAAAACCTTTCCACCTAGAACGTCTCTTGCTTCCAATAACAAAGGTTTGTGGCCTGCATCTGCCAAATATTTAGCAGTTGATAAACCAGCCAAACCTGCAATAATTTTAAAAGTTATCAATATCACAAAATAGGGCAAAGAATTAATTAATCTAACAAGAAATTTGAAAATATATATATATATATATATATCTCACCTGCACCGGCAATTATAATCTTCAATGGCTTAGTTGGTCGAGGAGAAACACGAAAAGACGAAGACAAGTAAGAAGCTTCCAAGAAATTAACGGTATTCTCAAGCTCTGGTCTTGGATAGTCCAGGCAAACAACCTGTATCACAAGTAACAAAAAAATTTAGGTCTTGAAAATTGAAAAAAAAAAAATGAAAAAGAAAAACAAACCTTCAAAGGGTGAGAAGCCTTTCTGGGTCTGGTTTTAGTTGGAATTGTGAGAGGATGACCCATGGATTCACTCCCTCGAAACGACATAGCATTCATCATATCCGAATTAACATGACGAAACCCACATCTCAAGCTCAAAGCAGAAACGCTTCCGCAGAGGCTCATTTGAATTCTAAACAATTTTCGTTAATTCGAATTGGGAAATTGAAGAGAAAGCAGAGCAAGTGAAGGTGTGGTGGTGATAGAGCATAGGCACAAAATGCATGAGTTTAGTAAGACAGTTGTTTATTTTGTATTTGAATTGAATATTTTGGTGGTGGAAATGGGGATTGTTTTGTCAACTTTCTAATAATTAGAATATTCTCTTCGTGTTGCTTAGGCCATTACAGTCCAAATTAAATTTTAAGTGACCCATTAAACTCCTCCACTTAATCATGTCTTCAAGAGACGGTGAAAACTACAAGATACCATATCTGGATTCTGGGGTTCTGTTCTGTTGTCTTGGTTTTAACAAACCATCAAACGGTAGATATCACGTCAACTTAGATCCAAGGGCCAAGGCCTGCTTTTGATCTCGTTCAGTCCGACTTTCCGGGGCATGCTTACTCAAAAACTTAACCCAAAATACAATCTAAATAATTCGGTAAGTAAGGGCCCGTCCTGTAACGTTTTTCAAAGGCCGTTTTGTTTTTGTTTTTTGAAAATAAAAATGAAAATGAAAACAGTGTTTTTGGTTTTAATTTCGAAATCCAAATACGCGTCTGGTAGCAAATCCTAAAAACTGGATTCCAAATATGAAAACATAAAAAACGCGTCTGGTATCATTTTACAGGCCAAAATTAAAATTAATGAATTGAATTTTATTATTATTATTATTTTGGTCAGATATGGGCAACGCCCAGAACAGGAAGAGAAGAATTTCTCTGATTTTTCAGATTCCCTCTGTTTTTGTTCAATTTTTTGACTTGATTTTGATGAGAATTGTTTCAAATAAATATGTTTTCACAGCAACAGCAGCAGCAACAGCAACAACCATGGAGCTACCATAATTCTATAAAGCCAGATTCAATGAAGAGCTTTTCTCCTGAGATTTCTACCTGACACAACAATCATAGCAATAATGGGTTCCAAAGATACAAAAAGAACACAATCGAGCCTCAATCAACCAGAAATTTTGTCCCCCGATTCCGTCAAAATTCCACCCCTGCCGCCGTAGCCGCCACCATCGAACGACCCCTTGCCGCTGTCATCGGAATCATCTCCGAAAGTGGACGATCTCCGCTTCCTGCAGGTGCGAGTCCGAGTAGCTGTCTTGGTCGAACTGGATCTGACAGTTGACGGCGTGAGCACGTCGATCGGGAGTTTTGCGACGGAGATCAGGTGGTGGTGGCAGCGGAGAAGAAACTTCACGAAGCTTAGGGTTTGAGAGGTGGCAACTGTGAGGAAGAGGAAGGAAAAGAAGAAGAAGAAGAAGAAGAAGAAAAGAGAGAAGCAAAGGAAGAAGAAGAAGAATAGTGATGGAGACCAGAGATTCAAAGAAGAAGAAGAAAAGTGACTATGAAGAAGAGAGAAGAGAGGAAGAAGAAGAACATTGGTCTGGAGAGTAAGAAAGAAGAGGAAAAAAATGAAAAAAAAAAAATTGAGTTTTTTATTAAAAGTGAAAAACAAAATGGAAAACATCAAAAAGTTGTTTTGGAAATTTTTCACTTTTAACACTGATGTTGTTTTTGTTTTTGTTTTTGTTTTTGTTTTTGTTTTGGAAAATAAAATGGAAAACAAAATGAAAAACGGTAACGAACGCGTATTCAAAATTGGATTTGAAAAATAAAAACAAAAACACCATTAAAAAATGGTACCGGACAGCCCCAGTAACTCGCCATTATCATATAAATTGTAAAATGACAACCCACTTGCTATATATATTTTGGATTGGTTTTTAGATTAATTTTTTGAATTTTTTTAACATTAATATTTTATATAGCCCCAGTGGAAGAAAAAAAAAAAAAAAAAAAAAACATTTTATGTAACCATCATCCAATGTGTCAATTGATAAGTGCAAGGAACATAGCTCACGTAATTGTAATGCAAAATGATGATCAATAAAGTGCCTATTGTGTTTATTTTATTGTGATCCAAATCGTACGTTTGTTATTGAGGACACAGTCGGTATCGTACTACGTGAAACCCCTCCGACCAAGATTAACCTTTGATCTTGGTCCCTTTAAAGTTGTTATTCGGAGCTTCACCCCAGTGATGATTTTCCGGTAACATTTTTGGCGCTGTCTGTGGGGACTTACATCCCAATATCAAGACAGCCTAGTTCTGCCCAGAGATCTTCAGAATGAGACTCTGATCCTTCCAGGGTCATCCCGATCCATCAGGACCCCAGTCCCTCGCTTCCACTGAAAGAGACCAGAGGCGAGGTAAAGGCACCAGGAACGAGAATCCGTCACCAATGCCTCCACCAGCTGTAGGCCCTTTGCCTCAGGACCTCGCCAAGCAAGAAATCAATCGGGATATCCTAGAATAACATACTGCAGCGTAAGTAGAAGCCATCCGAATCCAGATGATAGCCTAGGGGTGTAGGGAAAAATACATGCACGCAGCGAAAGCGAAACTAAAATAGAGTTTAGTATATTTTAAGGGGCATGGCCCTAGGCCAATGAAAAAAAATTAAATGTGCAACGTCTATTTTAGGGTTTAAATATATAATTTAGTCATTATTAGGAAGCTGAGCTCCCCCATCTTATGATTCATAACTTTTATTTTCTCAGCTTTTAATTCCCCACCTGATCTATAAATTTTAATTATCAATAGTAAAATTTTAAAAAATTTAATATTTCAAATATATATATAGTTTTCTATTGTCAATTTATTCTGATATAAAATATATCAAGACGAAGAATGTAGATCACGGATTATGGAAAAGTTTTGACAAGTGCATACACTTTAAGTCAAAATATGTAAATCTAATGGTCCACATTATTTGTCTTGATATATTTTATATCAGGACGAACCGATAATATAAGTGTTTAACATATTCATCCATGCCTAGATAAGCTTAAATGTTTGACCTTACATTTATGCACTTTGAATATTGCACATATTTACTTTAGGTTAATTATCTCTTCTCTTAGAAAGTCAAGTCTTGTATTTACCATTTGGTAGTTTGCAAGCAAAGGACTAGATTCACTTTTGAAGACCTGTGGATAATAGTTGTAGATTAGTAACCGTGTAGGGTTTGACGTGGTTAACCTAGGTTGTAATTGTCATTATAATTAGTGGATTCGAGGTTCATTGTGCGGCGCAACTAACAGCCCGTAGTTTTTCCTTATTGAAGGTTTCCACGTAAAAATCAAGTGTCATTTAAATTCCACATATTTACACTTGATTTTGTTTTTGAGTAGTTTGAGGTTATTTTTCCAATATTGACTAATTCAGAATATTTGGTAAAAACTGAATTAAAACCTACTAACACACCCCCCCCCCCCCCCCCCCAATAGATTATTTTAGACTCATTAACATAAAAGTAGATTCAAATATATATAGCTTATACAAATACCCTCATCCAAATGTTCCTCACATCAATCCCCTAGATTAGGGATTAGTTACACATAGTTACAATCAAAGGAAAAAGAAGTAAAAGAGTAGGAAATCACCTTTGGGCCACCTTCTTTAATACTTGATCCTTCATTGCCTTGTTGCTCCTTGTGCAAAGAATGGTAGATGAGGATGTGTCTAAATGAATGGATGTCTAATGTGTAGTGACAAAGGTAGGGAATGTAGAAAATGAAAAGAGAGGAATGATTGGGTGAAAATAATCTAGATTTGGTGTTGAGTTTGGGATGGAAAAGGTAGTTCAAGTTTAGAGATGGATGAAGGTGAGTTAGGGTAAAATAGAGGAGAGAATGCTCTTCTAAATATGAGAATTTCGTGTATGGAAAAGCTCATTTCAAATTGGAGAAGACAACTATTTATATGGATCAAGTTTATGTCCTGTAACTGCTAGAAATTGCTGATGTGGCATATGTCGTGGTCACGTTTTCACAGTTTTGGAGACAGCGATGATGCCGTGATAAACGGTTATACGATTTTCGATCTAGTTGTCACGATCATTTTTCATCTTATTCGCAGTCATGGAGACAATGACAATTGGATCCGAGATCTCATGAATGGTCGTTGTTTGCCCATATATCGACATTAAGCAGCAACAGAAGAGCTGATTGATTTCTTGATTTTCCTCTTCTCTATCACGGTTTGGCTTCACAACGACAATACACCGCGACACCATACCTGATTGATTTATCAAGTTTTACATCTCCCTGTCATGATGTCCTTCACATTGACACATGAACAACGACATTTCCTTGGCCTTGATCTTCATTTCTTCAAGCCCTCTGTCGCAGTGTGCATATGGCGACACTGAAACAACAACAGTGCCCTATTTTTCACCATTTTGTACTTTTTATATCAAATTCTTCTCCATTTTCACAAATGCCCTTGTGGCACTAATAATCCTGAAACACTCAATTATCATAGTTAAAACATGGGAAAATGACCAAGAATCAAGCGAAAATAGTAGGAAATTGGGTCCAAAATCATTTCCATTTTGGCTCAATCAATATGTTGAGCAATATGGTTGGAATATGGAAAGGAATTAGTTCTTGAGGCATTTGGGTTGATATTTGTGTGGCATTTTGCATATTACCACAAGTTGTTTGATCTCTTCCAACGGTTGTAACATATGCTTCATGAATTACCTTATCTTCTCATATCAAAAATGACACATCTCTATCGTTTTTAATGCACACTTCCCACTCGGAGTCAGAACAGCTCTTAATTCAATGTTGAACATGGATGAATCAAATGTAACAATATCGTATACAGTCTTCATCAAGCCATTGTACATCAAATCATGAGGTACGAATACCATTTCAGAATCACTTCCCTAAAAATTCTGACCACACCACTGACCACCGTACAATATCAATAATCGCAAATATCCCATAACTATCTGCAAAATAAAATGGAGGGAAAATAAAAATATTATTGAATAATAAAACATTACACTCTACATTATATTGTACTTGATACATGTTGGAATTCGCTAAACCTTACACGCTAAAATAAGCATAGCTTTACAAATTGATAACATGATTACTGAAACTATCCTAAAATGCCTAAGACAACCTCTAGGGGGTGAATGGGTTGTTAATCAAATTAATTATCAATTTTAGATTAATCAATATTAAACACCAGACCCAACACAAGCAAGTAAATTACCAAAATTAAAAAGCGGAAATTTGACACATTTGATTATTGACGTGGGAAACCCTTCTATTGGGAAAAACCCACGGGACTAGTCTCGCTAGCAACTTGGTCATAGAAATCCACTATTTGAATAATTGATTACTACCTAAGTTGACTCTTGATCACTCTTCTCAAGGTTCGTAATTCAATCTATTCTACCTGCAGACCTTTAATAGTGGGTCTTGACAGTGCTTGTGAAACTACCATATATAACCTCAAGACTTGGACTCTAATGAAGAGAATGAGGTCTAAGTGAACATGTAACAATGTCCTAAATGTAATAAAGTGATAGACAACACACAATATGCGTAACTAGAATGATATAAAGGCATTATAACAATCCTAGTTATCAAATATGCCTAAATGAACATACAAGCAGACTTAACTAGATGAAGAAATTAATTCTAACACCCTAGTTATAAGCTAACCCCAATCAACATTTATGACTTCAAGAAATATGCAATAAAAGAAGTATTTGAATACAACAATGCAATAAATGAAGAATCTTGAGTAAGAAGAAACAATAAATGAAAGATATGAATTTTCTTACTTACCAAGCCATGCAACAATGAAGACTCACACCTATATGATGCTAGATGATGCTTAGATGGACATGGTTTGGGAATTCTTGGTGCTTTCTCTCTTTAGGAACTCTATTCTCTCACTAGGAAGTTTGAAAAACAGGGTTCTTGATGAAGAAGATGAAAGAGAGGGGTATTTGTAGAGTTCAAATAAAGCTACATCATTTTTGTCCAAAAGCAATTTTTTGTAGTCTAGATTCGTAGTCCATCAGAGCGAACTTGTGACCTCGAATTGATAATATGACAAAACGTGCCATATATTGCGGTCATGATTCGCAATTGACAAGGGCAAAAGATGACTGTGAAAATCACTTATGAAAAGTTTACACCTATAGTTCACAGTCTACCAAGGTGAAAGCAAGACAGCGAGAATCTCTGGACAAAGTTCACGATCAGTTTTCACGGTGGTCCAGGGTGACACTTGGACCACGAAAAACACTAGGGGAATTTTGCGGTTCACCACAACAAACTCTCACCAAGCCACACTAAGGAGAAGTAACATGTACTTGTCAAGTGGTCAATCACACTTAATCTAAATGTATGAAGAGCAAGTGTGATAGGTGTGATGCACACTGATAAATGACTAAACACAAATGAATGAATAATTGTGTGTGTGTGTGTGTGTGTGCACCTAATTCTTTTCAAGAGTACAAGTCGAGTGTTATACCTTTGAAGCTCTTTGCTCTTGAAGCTTTGGGGATGCCAGAGGGTGCTTTGATCACGATCAAGTCCAATCACCTAAATCTACCCTTACAACATTAACCCCATTTATGGTTTGTCACTGAAATTAGTCAATCACAAATTTGTGGAACTTACAATTACACGCTGAAGTGTTACAAACATTACACTATACAAATGTGATACGTTAAACAAAGAAAATGTTATATGATTACACGTGACAATGTTGAATGATTACACGATGCAAATTGTTAATGATTACACACTGAAAATTTGCATCTGAAAATTTGCATTGTTACACGCTCAAAATTGTGAATGATTACACGCTTAAAATATGCATGGTTACATGTAGCAAATTGTGAATTATTACACACTGCAAAAAGGAATAAATCATTCTAGCGTGTAAGCATACATGAAAATAGTTTTAGCGTGTAATCATTCTAGATACTTCATTTGACTTCATCAACTCTAAAACAACCATTCCACCAAAAAACTAACAAAGTAAAAATAAAGAAACAAACTTTCTTTAGATTTGGAAACCTTGAAAATATTAACTCGAAAACCTTGTGAAAATTTTAATTCGACCATGAAATAAAACCTCTTCTACACGTAGATCTATAGTGTGAGAAGGTTTCTAGAGAGAGAAAAAGTATCTAAGAGAAAGAGAAAGTTTATAACAGAGAGAAGAAATAAAGACAATAAACCGTGTAATAAAGTTGTTTGAGAGAGAAATATAATACTACAAAAATGAAAAAGAAATAAGGGCACACTTGTCCAAAAAAAATTACTATTGGATAAAAAAAAATGAGATGAGACCGTTTTAAATATGGCTAATTGCACTAACATCCTCTGGCGTTTGTTATAATTACACGCATATATCAGTTTTGGATATATTGACACAAACATCTTCTTCACACATCTTGAAAGAGGAAAAAAACATCTAACAACACCATATCCATAAAATCTACATAAAGATTTTTTTTTTTTTTTTTCATTTTTCCACAACAAAATCAAACAAAACAAATACCTCAATCATTAAACACCACCCATCCTCATCTTCATCAATTTTACAAAAAATAAAAATAAAAAATTAGCCTAATGAAGACTTCATCTCTTCATCAAAGATGGAGACATGGAATCAAATGCTCCACATTTCTAATGAAACACAATCTGAAAACCACACCTAAACCCACCAGAAAACCAAACCCACCAACGCTGACCAAGGAGATCGAAGCTGGTCTCCTCGCCGACAGACACTCCAAACTAGAGGTGACCACGGTTCGGTTAAACCGTCGGTTTTGTCCGCGGTTTAACCGGAACCGGATTGGCCAAACCGGAATCGAAAACCAGAACCAAAATCTCCGGTTTGAAAATCGGATGGAAACCGGTGGTTTCGGTTTGGGTTCCGGTTCCGGTTCCGGTTTCGGTTTGGGAGTCCTCCAAACCGTCCGAAACCGGCAATTTTAACCACCGGTTTATTAAAAAAAAAAAAAATCAACCAATCAGACGCTACCACGTGGCAGCGTCTTTTTTTAAAAAAGTTACCATTTACTTTTTAAAAATTAAAAAAAAAAAAAAAAAGAACCAATCAGACGCTGCCACGTGGCAGCGTCTGATTGAAAATCAAACCATTCTGACAGATTTCAAAAATTTATAATAGTCCACCAAGCGTCTGATTTAATTTTGACTGTTCTGACCGGTTTAAAAAAAAAAATTATCCACCAATCACACGCTGCCACGTGGCAGTGTGTAAAAAAAAAATTGATCGTTCTGATTTTTCTGATTGGGCAACGGCCAAATTTTTTTTTTTTTTCACCCCTTCATTTCTCTTATTTGCATAATCACCCATCTTTACTATACTATAAATACCCCCCTTATATTTCATTATTCTTCACACCACTCTCATTCTCTCAACTCCTCTCAATCTCAATTCTCAAATTCTCAATTCTCTCTACAATTTTATTTAATTCTCATTCATATATAAATTATTTCTTATATTTTTTACTATCTACTATTTTTTCAATCATCAAATTGATTTACAATATTTATTTCAACAATATAATTTTTTCTATATATATATATTTTTCCAACAATATAATTTTTTCTCTCATATATATATATATATATTTTTTCAAAAAAAAAAAAATTTCAATCATCTTTTTTTTTACTCTATATTTTATTATTTATATTTATTTATTATAATAAATATTTATTATTATTTTTTACTTGCTTACTCTATATTTTTTACTCATATTTTTCAATGGCAAGTGGGGGAGATAGTTCAAGAAATGTGGACAAAGGAAAGGGTCCAATGCGAAACTTGTTGGAAGATATTGGTGAAGCTGTCAGTTACGACGATTTGAATTTTCACCAATTCCTTCAAGATCGATTTGGATCTGATCCCCCTTCTGCTCCTAATCCTCCTCTAACAATTCCCGAGTTCAATGAACTCGACCCCGCTCAAAATACCCCCCTAAAAATCTATCTAATTCTAACCCCACAGCCTCTTCGGATGCTTTTTTTGCAGGTGAAGGTGAAGAAGAAAAGCCGATGAAGTCCGAACTCTTCAAAGTGCATATGAAGAAAACTAAGGTAGATAATGGTTTCCAAATCCAGTGCAATCACTGCGGCAGAAAATATAAGGTTGGAAGAAACTTCGGATATGGCACGTTATGGTCCCATATCAAAAAAAATCACCCATCTGAATACACGGTAGCGAGTAACCAATCCCAAATCTCCAGGTACGCAACCCTTTCTAATCAATTATTTCATTACATGACTGAAAACAATAGAGAACAATTAACATTAATGGTTACAACTGAACACTTACCTTTTGGTTTTGGTGAGAAAGTAGGTTTTATTAATTATTGTCAAAATGCATTAAATCCTGCAATGCAACGTGTTCCTAGATCTACTCTCACACGTACACTAAATAGCATTTACAGAAGAGAAAAAAAACAAATTGAAAACATATTTTTCTGAATTTCAAGGTCGCGTTTCCGTATGTGCCGACATATGGAGCGACAATTTTGGTAGTCATTCATATTTGGGTATCACATGTCATTATATGGACAATAACTGGGACACGCAAAAAAGAATTCTTGCATTTCGTGTTTTTGATGACTCGCATTCAGCTCAAAATATTTTTTAACTCCTTAAAATCATTTTTCAAGAGTATAATATCCTAAACAAAATTTTTGTTATTGGCTTTGATAATGCTGCAAGCAATACTGCATCTATTCCTATGTTACAAAAATTGTGCAATCCCTATTTTGGGGGTAAATTATTTCATCAACGTTGTGCATGTCATGTTTTAAATTTGTATGTTCAAGCTGGATTAGCAGAGCTTTCTACTTTTATTAGACCAATTAGAGATAGTATTAACTATATCTGGAGGCATAACAAAATCCAGAAACAATGGTTAAAATATTGCTCTATGAATAATATGTATCCCAAAAAATTTTCTCGAGATATTAGCACTCGTTGGAATTCAACTTATAAGTTGCTTTATGAAAGTGTTGAATATAAGGAATTATTAGTTTCTTTTATTACTTATAATGTTCCTTTAATTTCTCTTCAATTAAACCATTGGGATGTATGTATAAAAAATCTTGAATTGTTACGTGTTTTTAATGATGTTACCGTCACTTTATCTGGTGTTTACTATCCCACTACTCATTCATTTCTTATTCAATATGTTAATATTGTTGGTGCATTCAATGATTGTGATGTTGATCTTCAATTGAGTCCATGTGTTGATGCCATGAGGAGAAAATGGTTACAGTATTATGGGCAGATTCCAAATATTTACTTGCTTGCACCGTGTTTAGATCCACGCTTTAAATTTGAATATTTGCAGGTTTATTTAGCTAGTTATTACAAATGTTTAGATTTAGAAGTTGATGTTCTTCAGTATTGTGATTCCGTTAAGGAATTGCTTTATGAATTATACAATGAATATCTTAGAATATATGGTCCGTCTTTGAATGTGCCGGTTTCACAACTCCAACCCACATCTGGTGGTACTAGTAATTCTGAAAAATTTACATTAAGGGGTTTAGGGGATCGACTGTTTTCCGAAAGAACCAAAAAATTACGAACATCTTCTTCATCCTCAACAGAATCCGAGGTTGATCGGTATTTAGAAGACACTCATAAATTTAAAGATGAAGAATTTAGTATCCAGGTTTGGTGGAAGAGTCATCAACAAGATTATCCAATTTTGGCAATTATTGCCAAACAAATTCTTGGAACGCCGGTTTCTACAGTTGCTGTGGAACAAGAATTTAGTGCAGGTGGAAATATTTTGGACCCAAGACGATCATCTATGTGTCCACAATCACTTGAAATGCAGGCGTGTGTTGATGATTGGACAAAGGCCAAATATAGACAACAAGAACTTCAGCCGGAGATAGCGAACGACTTCTTTGAAGATGAACAAACGACGGGAACGGAAGGCAGTGATTAGATTCCGTTCCAACATCTAACCTCCAACACCGAGCAACTAATTAAAGGTAAAAGAAATACGTGGCCTTTGATTCCTCTACATTGATGGAGGATACGTAGGCAGCTTAATTATGGTAAAAAATTAAGTGCAAGGCCGATATTTTTTATTATTATTTTTTTAATTTTAACTTTATTACATTGTAATATTGTATATTTGAATTCAAGCCTTCAAGGCCAATTTCTAATTTTATTTTATTTTTTGTGAAATTGTAAAGTTGTATTTATTAATAAATGTCAATTTATTTTTTTCTAAACATTGTGAACTACTTAAATACTTCAATGGAAAATGTTTGTAAATATATTGATTGGGATTTAGGAAAAAAAAAACTGAAAAAAATAAAAAATGGTTGTAAATGTATTTTTATTTAATAATTTCTTCATTGGAAATTTGGAATTATGATTGGGAAGAATTAATATTGATTGGGATTTGAAAAAAAAAATTGAAAAAAAAAAAGAAAAATGGTTGTAAATATATTTTTATTTAATAATTTGTTCATTGGAAATTGGAATTATGATTGGGAAGAATTAAAATATTGATTATTTGATTGGGATTAAAAAAAAAAAACGGAACCGGAACCGCCAAACCGGCAGTTTGAAACCGGTAACAAACCGATTTTTTCGGTTTCGATTTCGATTTCGATTTTGGTTTTGGGTGCCTTACAAACCGAAACCGGTGGTTTGGAACCGAAACCGGAACCAAACCGAACCGATGCCACCTTTACTCCAAACCCAAAATCAAACCCACCCACCACTAACTCAAATCCAACCATCCATTATCTTTTCTCTCTCTAACACTCACACACACAACAAACTCACAAACAACACCACCATCCAAACACAACTAGAAATCAAAGAAAACAATTATCCAAAATCCAAATACCACCATCACCAATAAATATGAAAAATATTCGAATTTGAAAGAAAAAACATGTCAAACACAAACTCACACGACCACCATCATATTATCATCAACGACCCCACCAGAAACAACCATCATAGGCACCGATCTCCTCTCAACGAAGGATATCGGCGCTCGATCTCACTGACAAATGAGAGAGTGATAAGAGGAACATGAGAGAAAGCCAGAGATAAGGGGATAGAAAGAAAGAGAGAGAAATAGGAAGGAAAAAGAAAAATATGCGATGGTCGGGATCTCCTCGGTTAGGAGAAGATCATCGCTCATAAGGGTCGTGGTTTGCAAGGACTTCTATTTTGTGGTTGGCTTATTTCATAACATACCACATTGGTGATGATTATGTAATGGGTAGCTTAGATATTCTTGATGATTATCAAAGCAAGCTTCCAAGCATCTCCATGACTTCAAGATCAAGAGCTTCAAAAGGTATAACACTTGACTTTGATTCTTGAAGAGTTTAGGTGCACACACACTTTCCTGCATGCTTTGTTCATCTTGCATTTGTGTTCTAATTGTTTATATGTTTGTATCCTTTACACCCATCACAATTGCACTTCATTGTTAGATCTAATTGTGGGTTTGTGTGATGTAATTCGTTTTTGTTTGTTTGATCGGAAACATCCGCGCTTGTACGATGGTATGCTTGTTTTTAGCGCGATGAGTGACCACTAGAGATGGTCCCAATACGTGGGTCCTTATGTGGGGATCTCTTCCCAAGCTCCAACCGTGTAGTACACTCGAGTTGGTTTTCTAGGTCCTGGTGTGCTGGTCAGTGCGCTGGTCAATTGACCCGCAAATCACCCGTGCATTGCACTGGTCATCATGCACCACACTAGTGCAACTCAAGCAGAGGATCACCGCCAGTCTTGCGCTGGTGGTCTGCGTTAGTCGTCGTGCGCTACTCGACTAGCGCACTTGACGGGATATGGGCAGTTTTTTTTCAAAACGATGTAGTTTCATCTTGCCCTATTATATATGCTTTCTCTTCTTCCTTTGGCCGACCAAGAACTCCAAAATTCACATTTTAGAGAGAGGAAGAGTTCCCCTAGAGAGAGAAGCTCTAAGAGTTGTTCTTTAACTCTCCAAACCCAAACCCAAACCCATGTGCATCTAACATCTTTCATGCATCAATCTTCATGGGTCTTCTTGGTTTCTTAACTTGATAAGTAGAACAAACACCACATCTTCATTTATTGTTTTATCTTAGTCAAGACATGTCTTTGGTTGCTTAATTTAGCAAATCTTCACTTTTATTGCATATTTTGTGAAGTTATGACATGATTGGGTTTGTATTTTGATAGCTTAATTGATTAGGTCATTTTTGCCTAAAAAGCTAAGTCATAAACATACTTATGTGATTTATTGATGACTAGGTTAATAGATTGTCTTTTAATCAACTAGTTAAGCTTTTGAATGTTTATGTGTTGTTTGTTGACAATTAGGTTGCTAGAATTTCTTTGCATCTAATAGAGTCGTCATGTATGTACATGTAGGCTTGTTTGATAACTAGGATGTTAAATTGCATTATTTACATCTAGTTAAGCATCTAA
The DNA here is from genome assembly GCA_954870605.1 of Acer campestre. Lineage (NCBI taxonomy): Eukaryota > Viridiplantae > Streptophyta > Magnoliopsida > Sapindales > Sapindaceae > Acer > Acer campestre. The sequence continues at coordinate 27,224,509 of OX940800.1, read as the reverse complement.
TGTTTAGTCTAGCACTCTTTGCAGTTGTGTATCATTATTGCCAGATTCACTTAGACTTTTAATTCTCTTCAATGAGTCAAAGTCTTGTGACTTCTAGGTGAAGTTGCACAAGCATTGTACTAGCTCCTCTATAAAATGATTATGGGTAGATTAAAAAGTGCTCACGCCAAGAGTAGTGGATCGTGGAGATCACTTGAGGGTGTAACATTTTCTTCATATAGAAGTTGTTAAGGGTTGATCTAGGTTCGCTATTAAAGACTTGCGGTTAGTGACCGAGAATGGCTGAGGTCAACCTAGATTGTAAACATCATTACAAGTAGAGGATTCTAGGACCGTGTGTGGTGCACATATCAGCATGTGGTTTTTCCTTGTTGAAGGTTTCAATGTAAAAATAAAGTGTTCTTTAATTTTCGCACTTTACAATTGGTTTATTTTGTTGTGTGTTTGGGTTTTTATAGGGGTGGGCACCCAAACCGCCAAACCGATCAACCCACCCAAACCAAACCAATTTAAGTGGGTTGGTTTGGTTTTGTTAAATAAAATAAACCAATTGGGTTGTTTTTAAGAAACCCAATTGGTTTGGTTTGGTTTATGGGTTGCGTTTTATCAAACAGTATAACCCAACCCAAACTATTACATACTTAAATATATATATATTATTAATTAAATTATTGGAGAAAACAAATAAAAACTAAAGTTAACCCAATACAATAAGAAGTAAACTTCGAAACTTCAAAATGGCTGCTTCGACGGTGATAGATATTATTAATTTAGAAACTTAAACAATTTAGTTTTATTTTATGAGTTTTAGGCGTTCTACACTTGATTTTTTTTTTTTTTTTAACGGTTATCGTTCTGCACTTGAGTTAAATTTAGTATTATAAATTAGTATTATTATTTATGTTATTGATAATTGGTTTAACTACTTATATTGATAATTTGATATTATTAAATTTATTCAAATAAAAAATAATGTAATTAATTTCTTAAACCGTTAAACCAAACCGAACCAAACCGATTTTTATTGGTTTGGTTTTATCTTATAAATGGTTTGGTTTGGGTTGTAAAAAAAAAACCAATTTTATAATGGTTTAGGTATAGTCAAACCCAACTCAAACCAACTCATGCCCACCCCTAGGTTTTATATGTTAACATTAACTAATCGAAAAATTGGTAATAATCGATTAACAACCCATTCACCCCCCCCCCCCCCCCCCCCCCCTTTAGGTTGTATTAAGCACATGCGTAATATATATTTTCATGGTTGGTGGATTTCGACGGAATAGGGTGGCGGCTAGGGTTTGGTGTTTAAGTGGGTGGTGGCTAGGGTTTTGATCATTCTATTTTTATACATGTTTTCGGTCCCCATTTCCTATTATTTTTGCTTTGTTCTCGTGTGAAATTAGGTATTTTATGTGTTTTGTTGAGCATGTGTAGGTCACATTCCATTCAAGAGGTGTTGGATGTTATTTTGGAGAGAATGAGCAAAAAGATGAATTTCGGACCAATACAGAACAGTCAGATCGCGGGGCCCATATCTCTCAGCTCCAATTGAATTGTGTGTCCTACCACCTATAGATTTAAAGCCCCTGAAGTCTAGTTTCCATTGCACTTTTCAGATCGTAGTCATGATATTCCTAGAAGAAGTTATGCCTATTTTAGTACCCGATGGTTAGATCAGTCATAATTCCGTGAATAGTGACGAGATTTATTTTGTAAGTTGTCGGAATGGGAAATATTACCTTCTTGGACATGATTGTGAGTCTTGGGAAGCAAATAGACATCTAATCCTATCTTTCTTCTATAAGTAATCAATTTGGATGGATTAGGAAAGAAATAGAGTTCAAAAAAGGCATGTATTCTCAAAGGGAATAGATTTCTTTATTGTTTAAGGACATGACCTAACATCTACACTTATTTAAACCCCTTTGAACCCTAATTTCGAGGGAACCGGTCGGGAAAGAAGCCAAGGGAGGTCCCAAGCCACCAAAGGGGGCCGTCCCTTATCGCACCACCATTATTGTTGCACTTGGAAGCTTGAAAAAGACACCCATAAGTTTTATCAACTCTTTCTTCTCTTCTTTTAATCTTTTCATGTGTAACTAATTCCATAACTAGGGAATCAATGTGAACCTCTATAAATACTCTTTGTTAGAATTGACTACATTTTCTTAATTCAAGTTTTGACTTATTCAATTCATCCTATGTCTTAATTCTTTATTCGTGTTAATGCATGATTATACACTAGCATGAATTTAGGGTTTTGATAATTTAACAATTGAGTTTGGAGTGTTGATTTATACACAATCTTAATTAATATTCAATTGAATAGATAAAACTGATCTTAGCATTGATTTATGCACGTAGGTTTTGGTTCATTAGTTCTTGCACTTAATTGTCTCAGTTGTAGTTTGCGCCATTGATTTATGGGTTATAATTGAGAAATCTTGATTCATCCCATGATCATACGGTAACAATCTTACTTAAGATAAGCCCTTAACTTGATTTATATCTTTTATCAAAGTCAATTCGAAACATTGAGTAAACGTAGTTGGGAAGCATTCATGACCTAGTCCTTCTCACCTCTTGACCACAAAACCAATTATCTATTTAAATTGCTTTCTTAGTTAATTTAGTTTTAGTTCAATCAATCAATCAAAAATCTCTTGGATACTTTCACTTGCTTAACTAGAATTAGAATTAGTTTAATTATTAAATCACTTATCCTCATGGAAATGATCTCTACTTGCCATTGTACTTATCTTTATGATTCATGCACTTGAGAGTTTGGTTTTTATAACATGATTTTACACATCAGGTTTAGGTGTGTTGGAGGCTTGGAGATGATGGTGGAGAAGGTGATGATTGCAAGAAAGGATTGTTTTTTTCTTTTTTTCTTTTTTTAATTAAAGTATTTTATAATAATAATTTTGTTTTTAATTTTTTTTTTAAAATTTTAGTCAAGAAGACCATATTGCTCTCGGCTTTTAAGAGTTAATCGTGACAACGTAACAATAGGAAATGTTAGTGCAATATTTCTCAAAAGTAAGGGGAAGCTTATGTTAATATACTTATGATGGCTTCATTTATACACATAGTGTAGCCCTAATTCCTATCAATTTGTGTTTGTTTCTCGGGTAAATTCAAGTATTTAACCATTTATGAAAGTTTGCTCTAGAGCCATTCTAGCATGATTGGAGTTGGAATAGAGCGAAGCATTGCAAAAAGGAGTTTAATGGTCATTCCAAGAGAGAAAGCGATCTGCCAAGCGACATTGGAGGCATGTCACACCTAAAGTCGCTATTGTCTCTACCCAAATCAGTGTTCAAGACCAGACAGCAAAGTGATTTGGAAGTAAGTCACTTCCTAAGTCGCAATCTTCTCTGTCAAAAACTCCTTAAGATCTCCAGAAAGTAAAGCGACCTATGAAGCGACTTCAAGGACGGTCACTTCCGAAGCCGCTTTCTTCCCTGCCAAGACTTCTAAGGAATTCAAGTTTTCAAGCCATGCAACTCTAGTAGACAAAGCGACTTGAGATGTGACTTGAGCATGTCACTTTTCTAGTCACCTTTTTGCCCAGAATTTAGAAAATTACCCCTTTGCCCTTACCCTATTTCCTCCCTATATATAAACCTTCCTTATTTTCATATCAAACCACCACTCCACAGCCGAAGATCCTACCAAGAACACACCTTTTTTATAAACCAGTTCACCAAATCCACATGTTTACACATATTTCCATTCATCCACCACATAGAACCTTCAAATCCATCATCATCTCATATTTTTGGGCAAAGGGAGCCGAAGAAGAATCGAAAGAGAAGAAGTCCAAAGAAAAGAAGAGAGAGCTTTCCATCATAGTTCTCTCTCTCTCTCTCTCTCTCTCTCTCTCTCTCTCTCTCTCTCTCTATTCTTATGATAGCCATGTTTAGATTTATCTATACTTTTTATGGCTTTATGTTGTAATATGAACTAAACTTTTTAGGCTTAGGCCAAGATGAAGCTCAATCCATGACTATCTAAATAAATGACCCTCAATTTTATCTATGCTTGTTTGTGTTGTTGTATGAAATATTCATGTGCTTAATGCTTTTGAATGCCTAGCCATCATTTAAATAATATATTTGTGGTTGTGTGATGGACCGAAAGGGGAAGCACACCATGTGTTCAATGGATATCTCAATACAAGTCTAGTAAGGTAGAGATACAGGAGGCTAGTTTGTAGGATTCATATTGTGTGCCATTAATCTTAATGAACTTATGTGTAATTCGGATAATCATCGAGAGATAGGTTATTGGTATGCATGAGTGTTGTCTTTATTGCTTGAGAGAGAATAAAGAATATTTTAGGGTTACACGAATCTACAACATTCATTTGCATAATTATATTTAGTTTGTGGGCTTGGACTAAAGATAGAATTGGTTGGGTGGATTCTAAGCCTTGGCTTATTTCGCATTTAGGTGGCGTTTGGTTAAATGGTGGAATGGTAATCAGAATGGTAATGGGAATGGAATGGAAAGCTGATTTCTTTGTTTGGTTGGGATTTTAGAATTAGCATCTGAATCAGTATTATTTTATTTGGTTAACAACTGAATGGAATGGAATTAACTGTATTTTGACCAAAATACCCCTAATTATAAAATATTCATAATAACATGATATATTATGGATAATAATAATAATAAAATATAAAAGTATATATAATATTATAATATATAACAAATCATATATAGATATATATATATTATTATAATATATAACATTATATTTTATAATAAAATAATATATATTACATATATAATATAAATATTATTATATATATTTTAATATATGTTTATATATAATATAATATATACAATATATATTATTTATTAGTAATATTATTATTATTATTTATTATATATTCGTAATATATAATATATATTTTGGATAATAATAAAAAAATATAAAATTATATATAATATATATTATTATCCAAAAAATATATTATATAAAAATATATATAATATATTATATTATATATAATAATATAATATATAATACATATAAATATATAATACATATAATAATATATATATATAATAATATAATATATAATATATATTGAAGCTGATGGATCTGCAATCTTTACAGATAAAATCAATGGTCACTTCATTTGAGACGTTGATCCTGATATGTGCGATGCAGATTGCGAATGCCGAGACTGTTTAAAAGGCTACTTATCACCTTGCAAACCCTCTCGCAAACCACGCAAACCTGATGACAAAAACAACCCTTGGATAGGCCTTCACCCCATCAAAAACAAACCTCTACCCATATATGACAGAGCTCTATAGATCTTACGATCTAAAGGACTACTGCCTCTTGAACCAGAACCACCGATTCATTCACTACCACATCCTCAACCTATTCCATGCTACATGGCCTCCAATTATGATCAAGATTTTCCTCCTCTGGAACCATCCTCCAACCTTGAAAAGAATAGATTTTCCCGACCTTTTATTCAATCCACTAAAGTTCTACTTGATGGATCTCTAAAACATCGCTCACAAGCTGAGCAAGTTCTCAACTGGCAAACACATAATGCCAGAATTCAAAATAGAGTTCTTAACTCTATTGATCAGAAGATTGATCGAGTCTCCCATCATGTTTCTCAACATGACCAAAGCCTCCAAAGAATGGATAATGTTTTCAGAGACTTATTCACTGATCTTCAGTCCAAGATCTCCAAATTAGATGATGATCTTCATAGGTACATTAATCATGGCTACTTTGGCCCTGATTTTGACAAAAAAGAAAGAGAGATCAAAAGACTCAGAGAACAGCTAGAACAATTAAACAGAGATCATTTCCATCCTACTCCACCTCCTTATGTGCCAAAACCTTACACTCAGACCTTGATGTTTCCCCCATCACCTCCATACTCTTCCTCCTCCAAACCACCAGATGATTCTCAATATTTTAAGTCCATCGGAGAACTTTTTCGAAAATATCCTCCTCTCTCTCCTCCCAAGAAGAAAAAACCAGTAAAAAGGTCCTCCCATACCCGAAAAGACAAACAACTAGCTACATACCAATACAGGTCTGCCTTGTATACTTCTTGCCATTCTCTCCCATCTTCCGACCCAGAATCAGACTCTACTTCCACTACTTTATCCCAGTCCTCCTGGAATACTATTCTAGACATTTCTATTCCAGATCCTGATCACACAGATCTTACCCAAGTTTTCATGGCTTTAAGGACAGATCCCCAGCCATCTGTTCACACTTACGATTCTCCTGATGATGCCTCCACCGGTCCAACTCCATATGTGCAAGATGTTAGGATTATGCTCAATAGCAAGAGTGTAATGGTGTAATTAACAATCTTTTTCATATCAATAAAGTGATTTCTGTTTTAAACAAATCTTATAGCATTTATAGTTTAATAATTGTTAAAGTAAATAATCATAAGGTCTAAAGACTATGAGAAAAGAAGAATTGTTCATACATCTGGATATGTATGTGGTAGACACAATTCTTTAGTTAGTCTTGAATATCGTTCACAACTTAAGTTAAAGGTTGGGCACCTTTATCTTGTTAAAGTTGTAGAATTCTTTTGCTAGCATTTGAGTGGGATCAAATGAGATATGATGAGTCGAAAATCATCGGAGTGTCTTCGAGCAAAAGGATCTAGTGCACTGGGTGCATTGAACAGGATCACAATGAAATACTTTATCTATAACCGTCAGTAGATAAAAGTAATTTCATTATCAGGACAATCGGAGAGTCTATCTTAATCCTGAGATAAATGATGGACTTATGGTTGTAGGTGATATCATTTGAGCTATCAATGAGTACGATTATATTGCATAGTCTATCCTCGATAGTTTGGTGATATTCATTTGTTAATCGATAGAGGACTTCATTTATAGATATGGACATCGTGACTCCATTTGTTAAATGAGAGTATAATATCATCATATGGATGTTTTGAGGTAATTGGATATTAAATCTCAACGTTGAGTTTTCAATAGTGTCTATTGAAAACATGGCTTCTGGACAAGTCAAAATATCCAAGTTCAAAATGTGGTCATATGAGTAAATATGGTAACTTGGAGAGTTATAGGCGGTCTATGAACTCTTGGCGATTACTGATATTAATCACGAGGATACATTATCTCCAATATGATTGTCTAGGGTATGAATGAGGAAGCATCTTCCTTTTCTGTCTTTATTTAAGAGTTCAATTTTAGCTCTTTAGTGGAATGAGCTAAAATTAATGGATCGGACCTAAGTGAATCATTTGTTGATTGTGATTAGGTTATGTCTATTGGAGCTTAAATTTAGATAGCCCGCCAAGATCCCCAATCCACACGGACTTGCATGGATCACTTGAAATATTCTACCGGACCAATTTAGGGTCCATCTAGAATTGCAATTTAATATATTAAGAATATAATTTGCACATTATTTATGTAATGGGCTGCACAATTATATTTATATATTAATGGATAACATGTGGGCTTGTTTCTTTTAGTAAGAATGGGTCTAGTTCACATGTGGGCTTTTTATTTAAAGTCCTATGGATTTAATGAAATAAGAAAAATAATATTTGGCCCAATACACATATGGGCCGGCAACATGCTATAATGGCATTTAATATTATTTTGTTTCATTATTTAGTTAAATAAGAATTAATTAATTTATTAATTAATTGTTTAATTAAAGTAACAAATCTTTTCTAAATAGGAAATATGATTCCTATTTTTATACTATTGGTAGTAGTATAATTAAATAGAAAGACTTGTTTGACAAGGAAAATAAATAATTAATTTTATTTATTTAATCAAATAGGAAGTCTTTTTATTTTAGTCCAATAAGGAATAAAAGATTATTGAGTTGGATTAGGGTTTGGAAATCTTAAACTAAATAGGAATTAGGGTGCAACTAAATCTCCAATATTTTAGGAGTGAAATTGCGGCAACCCTAATTTGATTTGGTAGAGATTTCGGCCACCCTAGGGCAAAAAGGAAGAGAAAAATTCGGCCACCTATATAAGACCACATATAGATTTCGGCCACCCCCTAGTGCTAATGTGCAGAATTTTTCTTCTTCTTCTTCTTCTAAACTCATAGCTAGAAATCTATTATTCTACTAAGAACAAAAAGAACATAGATTATTCTTTGATTGTATTCTAGTTGCTTATTCATCTATGAGCTTGTGAATACTATATCGATTAAGGTTCACGCGAGTTTCGATCATTAGATTGAGAACTCAAAAGTGACCGGAATAATCTTAGGTTCTTTTAGATTGTTTTTGGGACTAACGGATCAAGAAAAGTTTGTTGAATCCAATCACAGGTTTGCAATTCAAAGAAAGGGAGACCACGCTCCTAGGTGATCCACGTTCGTGCTAGGATTGAAGATCTTGCGGATTACCATCGACGCAAGTCAATCGGATCACGATACAAGAGGTATTAATATATTTTATTACTTTCTTATATATATATGTTTGATTAATCAAAAGGGTTTAAGGTTCATAATTGGAAAAAATTTAAAAGCTACCCAAAAACTATTTTTTGTCTCGCTTCCGCTGCGGGTACGTATATTTTTCCCTACAATTGGTATCAGAGCCTAGGTTGAACCCTTTTAATTAATTAACGTATATATACGTGGATCGATTTCTTTTTATTGTGATTAAACATGTTTAGAAAAAGATGGCACTCTAGGTATTCGCATATATTATTACATGTGATGTATGGATTAATATATGTTTTTATGTGGATTGTTATTGCTCGATTTTGGCTCTAGATTTTCAATGTATTTTTGGTTTCGGAATTGTAACAAGAAGGGTGGTCTATCATCGCCATAATTCCTTCTTGGTAGTTGCTAGTTTTTTTTTATGTATTAAATAGCTGCAGTTTTTTTTGTATTAAAATTTTTTTTAAGTGCAGTATTTTTTTCTGCAGTATTTTAGTGCAGTATTTTTACTGCTGTGATTAAAAAAAATATATATATATATATTTTCTGCAGTTATTTTTTTTGTTTAAATTAAATTGTAACACGTTCTACATCGAAGAATTGAAGACACGAAGAAAAACGAAGCAACCGGAACCGAGAACGAGCACCGTGCACACCCTAGGAGTGGATTGGGCTGCACATGGCAAGCCCAAAGCTTGGTGGGCTGCGCATGGCAGCCCCTTTGTGGGGTGGTGGGCCGTGCAATCCCAAGGGTGGAGGCCGAAGGATGAGCTTATGGTTGATGGGCCACTCGAAGATCTTGTATTTCTATTTCAATGTAATTTACTTGTTTTTCTAGGATGGGCCAAAATTGTTGCTATTTATTTTATGCTTAAATATTACAATATTTGTTATTGTATGATAACATGTCATATAGAATAGGAGTGCCACTCATATATCTCTTTTGGTATGAACATGCATTGAATGATTTAGGTATCTAAATTGGCATCTAGATAACTTGGTAAATCATTCTATGGGATTTAATCACATGCCTTAAATAATTGAGTGGGAGAAGGTGTTTTTGTAACACCTATGGCTTCCAAGATTAGTTGAGCTTAATTATTTTATGGTAATTCCCCAAAGGGACATCCATGAATGGAATTAAGCAATATACTTCCTTACAAGGATAGACTAGACAATGGACTCAACGAGATCTACTCCCAAAGGAGGGATTTTCGTGAGAGAAAATTGAGGGTCGATATCTTGGTAACACACTCAATGTAATTTTATTGATATCCTCCAAAGAGTTCTTGTCAGTAAAATTGCAAGGCTAAAATTGAAAACGCTGGTTGTTATGTTAACAATTAGGTGGGACCTAGTCTAACTAGTAAATGGGGCGAACTCCCAAAGGAGGCGTAACATTTATGGGTGTTAGATCACCGTTGAATTTTTATGATTGAGTTATTCATTTAATTCAAGATAAATATTTAAAGTGCTTTATAATGATTATTTACTTATATTAATTTTTGTTTAATTAAGAAATCATGACCCCATCACTTATGAACATCCTGAAAGATAAAACTTTAATCGGCAATAATTATGTCACATGGAAAAGGAAAATTGGGTTGTTGCTACAAAGTGAAAAATATAAATTTTGTTCTAACTACTCCTAAACCACCTGCTCTTACTAATGAATCTAATGCAATGAGACGAGTATGAGCAGTGGAAGACCTCTAATGAGATGGCCAAATGGCTACAATCTCCGACGTGTTGCAACAGCAGCATGAAAGAATAGGGTCTACTGCTGATATGATGATGTCTCTAGAAGAGATTCATATGGTTGGTAAAGTTGCTACTATTAAGACCCGTAAGAAGGTCAAGGAATAATAGAAGAAAAAGCAAATTGGGCCTACCAAGAAAGAGACTAAGAAAGTAACCAAGATCAAAAGGAAGTGCTTCTTTTGTGATGAAAAGAGACATTGGAAAAGTAATTGCCCAAAGTCTCAGAATAAGAAGGAACAAGGTAATGCGAATTATCTTGAAACATGTTTTTCTGGCAGATTCTACAGATTCTTGGATCGTAGACTCTGGAGCCAATAATCATGTTTGTTATTCCTTATGGGGGTTCCAAGAAAGGAGAAGGCTGAGTAAGAATGAAATCAATTTACACTTGGGCAATGAAACGTTAGTGTCTGCAAGTGCAGTGGGAGATATTAGAGTTTATTTGGATTCTAGAAGGCATTTAGATTTAATAGACGTTTATTATGTACCTCAATTCAAGAGGAATTTAATTTCAGTTTCTTGTTTGAATAAATTTGGATATTCGGTTACTTTTAATAAAGTTTTTATTATTAGTAAGAATGACAAAGTTATTTGCAAAGGTACATTGGAAAACGGTCTATACTTCTTGCATAGAAATATCTCTCACTCGTTAGACACAGAAATAACGGAACCTAATCATAAAAGAGTTAAATTATCAAAAGATGAAACCTGTTGGGGATAATGCCCTAAGAACATATGTTGTTAATCTTCTTGCTGAATTAATAATTAGATTGACATTCTATTACATATTTGTGTGCATTTAATGTTATTAATATTGTATTGATAACATAAAATTCCATGATTATTAAATGTAATATTAAACATAGTATATAAGTTGTTATATACATGAGGATTATGTTTAATATAATAATCTTAATTGTCTGTAATTGATAATTAAAGTTGGGATCTTTAATTAATTAAAATTACTAGTATGGTTCATTCCCATTAAGAATGGAACAGTTTTATCCGAACTGTTGATGTAGTGACATTAGAATGAAGGTACTTTGTATAATAAGATTATACAAGACATGGACGCGATAAATTGGAATCTTTAATAATCTCCGTATTGAAATAAAGTATTCCCTTTTATCAATCAGATGGTCATATATGGAACGATCTTAATCCTGAGTATTTAATAGACTCCTACTTATAAAGTTGTGTCTTTTGACTTACTCGGTATGGTTTGCTCTAATTGCCAAACCTAAAAACCTTGTATCTTAGAGACATGATGATATACTTAGCTGGGAATGATAATATACAAGATGGAATCCATTCCTTCTTAATTGAAGTAGACAAACAGTTCTCTTGAGTAAGTGATTCGGGTCTTGAACAATAGAGCGCTCAATTATGATAAGATCATAAATAATTGTTTATTAGAGAATCACGGGCACTCAAGGATAAAGACGTAATTGAGAGGTCAACGGATTTGAACCTAGCTCATATTACGAACTGTTTATGGAGGATTGATCTATATGTAATGATTATATCAATGGACTGTTCGATTCCTATTCGAGTAATTAATTCTATAATAACAAGAGTACAGTTCCAGTTTTTTAGTGGAATAAATCTGGAATTAATAAATCTAATATTTAATTAAAGAGTTTAATTAAATATTGAAGATTTATTGGAGCTTGAAATTATAGGTCCATGTGTCCCCATACCATCTCTATAATACTGTATTGAACATTAAGGTATACTGAGGCTTAGTGATTAATTTGGAATTAATCATCTATACATAAAGAAGTTTATGTATTGTTTTATTTATTAAATAATGTTTGATTATTTAATTATATGTATAAAATAATATTTTGATTATTTAATTTTATTTATTAAATAATGTTTGATTATTTAATTATATGTATTAAATAATATTTGATTATTTAATTATATGTATAAAATAATATTTTGATTATTTAATTATATGTATTAAATAATGTTTGATTATTTAATTATATGTATTAAATAATATTTGATTATTTAATTATATGTATTAAATAATATTTTGATTATTTAATTATATATATATGTTTTAATAATTGGGGTGGGTTGTGTTATTGTTACTTTTAGTCATGAATGGGGTGGGTGCAAATCAAGTACCCTTGTTTTCTTCAACTAGTGTTTTTTCTTTTGTTTTGTTTTTTCTTTCATCATTGCATTTAAAGCATAGTGGAATTCTAGCTCCTATTCTATGATTCTTTACACCACCCACCCTAGTACTATGATAGTGGAAAAATACTACACCACCCAATATATATATATATAGCTCTCTCTCTCACTCTCTTAAGAATGGAAGAAGCATAAGAAGAAAATATTTATTTTTGAGTTGATTCATATATTTTGAGCTTCATGAAAACAAGACAAGAAGAGTTCTTGTTTTGAGAAACACTAGTTCTAAACAAGAGAGTGATAACAAAAGAGAAAAATTATTTTTAAGGTCTAAGCCTCTAAAAATATTGTGAGATAGTCTCTTAATATTTTTCTAGTTGTCTCAAGTGTTGAGTACACAACTAGTACAGAAATTCAAGAGTTGAATTTTTCTGTTCAATACCGAGACGCCCACTCGTCGGTTCTTTGGTGTTGGAGATTCGGTGTGGAAGAACTTGGTTCGAGGGAATCACGAAGATTCTACAGTGGAGGAACTCGATTCGAGCGAATCACGGAAAGTCTACAAGGGTAACTATTTCCTTCCTTATTATTTATAGTTAAATATTAGAATCAATATAATCACAACGATCCGGCTAAAACGTTTTTTTTTTGTTGATGAAATTTTAAAAAGAAACCGGGCCCACCGCACTTCCGCTGCGCGGATACCGGTTCCGGTTCCGGTTCACGGAACCAACAAAACCTACCTTTGGCATTTACACTTAGGTCATATTAACCTTAATAGGATTAAAAGATTGGTAAGTGACGGACCTTTGAGTGACTTAAAGGTTGATGATCTACCAACTTATGAATCTTGTTTGGAAGGTAAAATGACCAAAATGACGTTCTCTGCCAAAAGTGCCAGAGCCACTGAATGTTTAGGATTGATACACACTGATGTATGTGGACCTATGAGCATTCAAGCTAGAGGTGGATATGAGTACTTCATCACTTTCACAGATGATTACTCAAGATTTGGCTATGTGTATCTCATGCGACATAAGTCGGATGCTTTTGACATGTTCAAAGCATTTAAAGCTGAAGTGGAAAATCAGCTTGAGAAACACATAAAAATCTTGAGATCTGATCGTGGTGGAGAATATCTATCTGGTGAGTTTCAGCAATATCTTATTGATAATGGGATAGTTTCTCAGTTTTCTGCACCTGGTACACCTCAACAAAATGGGGTAGCAGAAAGGAGAAATAGAACTCTTTTGGATATGGTTAGGTCTATGTTGAGTTATTCAACACTTCCTATTTCTTTCTGGGGATATGCTTTACAAACTGCAATATACATTCTAAACCGTGTACCATCTAAGTCTGTTCCTAAAACACCGCATGAGTTGTGGACTGGGCGCAAGCCTAGTTTACAACACTTAAGGATATTTGGATGTCCTGCCCACGTGTTAAAAGGAAAGACAGAAAAGATGGAGTCCCGTTCAGAAACATGTATATTTGTAGGGTATCCGAAAGAAACTAAAGGATATTATTTTTATAGTCCTTCAGATCTTAAAGTATTTGTTTCGACAAATGCTAAATTTCTGGATAAGGACTATATGAATGATTTTGTGCCTAAAAGTAGAATTGTCCTGAATGAGATGTCAGGAGATACAATTCCACGAGAGGTTACACAACCTAACCCAATTGTAAGTTCCGATCCAACACAAGGTCAACAACCTACCATTCCTCGTCGTAGTGGGAGGGTTAGAACACAACCCGAAAGATACATCGGTCTGGGAGAATCTGTAGAGAATCTCCCGGACGACGATGATCCCTATACGTACAAGGAAGCTATGGAGGATGTTGATAGTCGCCATTGGCAAAAGGCAATGCAATCTGAGATTGAATCTATGTTCAATAACAAAGTCTAGTCCCTTGTAGACTTGCCTAAAGGTATAAAACCCATTGGGTGCAAGTGGGTATACAAGAGGAAAAGAGGTATGGATGGAAAGGTGGAAACCTTTAAAGCTAGATTGGTAGCTAAAGGGTATACACAGAAAGAAGGTATCGATTACGAGGAAACCTTCTCTCCTGTGGCCATGCTTAAATCCATTAGGATACTCTTATCCATTGCAGCATCTTTAGATCTAGAGATTTGGCAAATGGACGTCAAGACAGCTTTCCTTAATGGAAGTCTTGACGAGAGCATCTACATGATGCAATCAGAGGGATTAATTGAAAAGGGCCAAAAGGAAAAGGTATGCAAGTTGCAGAAATCCATATATGGATTAAAGCAAGCATCCAGATCCTGGAACATAAGGTTCGATCAAGCTATCAAAGGTTTTGGATTTATTCAGAATCTTGACGAACCTTGTGTATACAAAAGGATTAAGGGCGACAAGTTGGTTTTCCTGATTCTTTATGTTGATGATATACTACTCATCGGAAACGATGTAGGTGTATTGACATCAGTAAAAGAATGGTTAGCAAAACAATTTGATATGAAGGACTTAGAAGAAGCAAGTTTTATTCTAGGTATCCAAGTTATAAGGGATAGAAAGAATAGAACGATTGCATTATTCCAAGCTTCATACATAGACAGAATCTTGTCTAGGTTTTCCATGCAGGATTCCAAGAAAGGTATGTTACCTTTCAGACATGGAATCAAGCTTTCTAAGGAACAAGTTCCTAAGAATGAGCATGAAGAGCAATTCATGAGTAGAGTTCCATATGCCTCGACGGTTGGAAGTCTCATGTATGCAATGCTCTGTACTAGACCAGATATTTGTTTTGCTGTTGGCATAGTTAGCAGGTTTCAATCGAAACCTGGTCCTGATCACTGGACGGCAGTCAAACATATTTTCAAGTATCTTAAGAGAACGAGAGATAATATGCTTGTATACTCTGGAGGGGATTTGATTCCCGTTGGGTATACAGATTCTGATTTTCAATCAGATTCTGACTCTAGAAAATCCACATCAGGGGCTGTGTTTACTATTGGAGGAGGAGCAGTTATATGGAGGAGTATCAAGCAATCTTGTATTGCTGATTCCATCATGGAAGCAGAGTATTTTGCTGCATGCGAGGCTGCCAAAGAGGCTGTTTGGCTCCGCCAATTCTTGATTGACTTGGAAGTGGTTCCTAGTGCGAATAAGCAGATCACTATCTACTGTGACAACAGTGGAGCAGTGGCTAATTCGAAAGAACCAAGAAGTCACAAGAGAGGTAAACACATTGAAAGAAAATATCATCTTTTAAGGGAGATTGTTCAAAGAGGTGACGTGACGATTACCAAAATCGCGTCAGCAGAAAATCTAGCAGATCCCTTCACAAAGGCTCTACCTCAGAAGAGTTTCGATGGGCACCTAGAGAATATGGGCTTGAGAGATATAACACATTTGCTATAGCGCAAGTGGGAGATTGTTAGGATTATGCTCAATAGCAAGAGTGTAATGGTGTAATTAACAATCTTTTTCATATCAATAAATTGATTTCTGTTTTAAACAAATCTTATAGCATTTATAGTTTAATAATTGTTAAAGTAAATAATCATAAGGTCTAAAGACTATGAGAAAAGAAGAATTGTTCATACATCTGGATATGTATGTGGTAGACACAATTCTTTAGTTAGTCTTGAATATCGTTCACAACTTAAGTTAAAGGTTGGGCACCTTTATCTTGTTAAAGTTGTAGAATTCTTTTGCTAGCATTTGAGTGGGATCAAATGAGATATGATGAGTCGAAAATCATCGGAGTGTCTTCGAGCAAAAGGATCTAGTGCACTGGGTGCATTGAACAGGATCACAATGAAATACTTTATCTATAACCGTCAGTAGATAAAAGTAATTTCATTATCAGGACAATCGGAGAGTCTATCTTAATCCTGAGATAAATGATGGACTTATGGTTGCAGGTGATATCATTTGAGCTATCAATGAGTACGATTATATTGCATAGTCTATCCTCGATAGTTTGGTGATATTCATTTGTTAATCGATAGAGGACTTCATTTATAGATATGGACATCGTGACTCCATTTGTTAAATGAGAGTATAATATCATCATATGGATGTTTTGAGGTAATTGGATATTAAATCTCAACGTTGAGTTTTCAATAGTGTCTATTGAAAACATGGCTTCTGGACAAGTCAAAATATCCAAGTTCAAAATGTGGTCATATGAGTAAATATGGTAACTTGGAGAGTTATAGGCGGTCTATGAACTCTTGGCGATTACTGATATTAATCACGAGGATACACTATCTCCAATATGATTGTCTAGGGTATGAATGAGGAAGCATCTTCCTTTTCTGTCTTTATTTAAGAGTTCAATTTTAGCTCTTTAGTGGAATGAGCTAAAATTAATGGATCGGACCTAAGTGAATCATTTGTTGATTGTGATTAGGTTATGTCTATTGGAGCTTAAATTTAGATAGCCCGCCAAGATCCCCAATCCACACGGACTTGCATGGATCACTTGAAATATTCTACCGGACCAATTTAGGGTCCATCTAGAATTGCAATTTAATATATTAAGAATATAATTTGCACATTATTTATGTAATGGGCTGCACAATTATATTTATATATTAATGGATAACATGTGGGCTTGTTTCTTTTAGTAAGAATGGGTCTAGTTCACATGTGGGCTTTTTATTTAAAGTCCTATGGATTTAATGAAATAAGAAAAATAATATTTGGCCCAATACACATATGGGCCGGCAACATGCTATAATGGCATTTAATATTATTTTGTTTCATTATTTAGTTAAATAAGAATTAATTAATTTATTAATTAATTGTTTAATTAAAGTAACAAATCTTTTCTAAATAGGAAATATGATTCCTATTTTTATACTATTGGTAGTAGTATAATTAAATAGAAAGACTTGTTTGACAAGGAAAATAAATAATTAATTTTATTTATTTAATCAAATAGGAAGTCTTTTTATTTTAGTCCAATAAGGAATAAAAGATTATTGAGTTGGATTAGGGTTTGGAAATCTTAAACTAAATAGGAATTAGGGTGCAACTAAATCTCCAATATTTTAGGAGTGAAATTGCGGCAACCCTAATTTGATTTGGTAGAGATTTCGGCCACCCTAGGGCAAAAAGGAAGAGAAAAATTCGGCCACCTATATAAGACCACATATAGATTTCGGCCACCCCCTAGTGCTAATGTGCAGAATTTTTCTTCTTCTTCTTCTTCTAAACTCATAGCTAGAAATCTATTATTCTACTAAGAACAAAAAGAACATAGATTATTCTTTGATTGTATTCTAGTTGCTTATTCATCTATGAGCTTGTGAATACTATATCGATTAAGGTTCACGCGAGTTTCGATCATTAGATTGAGAACTCAAAAGTGACCGGAATAATCTTAGGTTCTTTTAGATTGTTTTTGGGACTAACGGATCAAGAAAAGTTTGTTGAATCCAATCACAGGTTTGCAATTCAAAGAAAGGGAGACCACGCTCCTAGGTGATCCACGTTCGTGCTAGGATTGAAGATCTTGCGGATTACCATCGACGCAAGTCAATCGGATCACGATACAAGAGGTATTAATATATTTTATTACTTTCTTATATATATATGTTTGATTAATCAAAAGGGTTTAAGGTTCATAATTGGAAAAATTTTAAAAGCTACCCAAAAACTATTTTTTGTCTCGCTTCCGCTGCGGGTACGTATATTTTTCCCTACACAAGAACCACAAGAAAATGTCTCTGGTCAGCCTCATAATACCAAGCCTACTAATGGTCCTTAGTTCAACCTTGAAAACTCCTCTCCAGATTCTTGGAGAAAAAGAATTTCTGAAATAAGTGCATGGCTCGATTTACAAATGGCAAAATCAGAATAGAATCTCGAAGCTATTCTCAGAGAATTTGTTTCTCGCTTCACAGGCTCGCTAAGAGACTGGTACCAAGCCCTCGTAGAATACAGACAACTCCAATTTGTCAGAGCACCTCATGCCTCTCAGGCTATGGGTTACATATTCAGAGAATTTCTCGGTAATCTCGATCATTTCTACAAACAAGCCAGATAGGAATTCTTTGATATGCGCTGTTGCTCTCTCCGAAAGAAAGACATCATGTTCCACTACAAAAAGATGTCAAGCCGGTTCCACATTCTTGGTGGAATCAATGACCAAAGCCTCAAGCAAGTCTATATGAATTCTCTTCCAGAAGAACTTCACGATGAATTACAGAGAAAAATTGATGCTTCTGGAAGAACCCTCAATGATACTGTAGGGAAAAATATACCGTAAAGTACACGCAGCGGAAGCGAGACTAAAAAAAAAGATTTAGTAGCTTTTAAAAATTTTTCCATTTATGAACCTTTACCCTTTTAATCAATTAAAGATATATTTTATTTAACAAAAGAAGAATACCTTTTGTCGCATGATTCGATTGACTTACGTCGATGGTAATCCGCAAGATCTTCAATCCTAGCACGAACGTGGATCACCTAGGAGCGTGGTCTCCCTTTTCTTTGAATTGCAAGTCTGTGATTGGATAAAACAAACTTTTCTCTTCTTTGTTAGTCACAAAAACAATAAAAAAAAAACACTAAGATTATTCCGGTCACTTTTGAGTTCTCAATCTTATGATCGAAACTCGCGTGAACCTCGATCGATGTTATATACACAAGCTTATTGTTGAATAAGCAAATAGTATACCATCAAAGAATAATCTATGTCTCTTTTTGTTTTAGTAGAATAAAAGTTATCTTTCTATGAATTGAGAAGAAGAAGAAAATAGAATTAAGCACACCAAAACCCTAAGTGGCCGAAAATTATAAGTCCACTTATATATGTGGCAAAATTTTCTTTCTTCCTTTTTTTTTTTACTAGGGTGGCCGAATTCGCTAACCTAAAAGGGACTATGGTTGCCGCAATACTCAAGCCAAAAGGAGTTTGTATTGCACCCTAATTCCTATTTAGTTTAAGACTTCCAAACCCTAATCCAACTCATAAATCTTTTATTCTTTTATTTGACTAAATAAAAAGACTTCTTATTTGATTAAATAAATAAAATTAATTATTTATTTCCTTGTCAAACAAGTCTTTTAATTTAAGTATACTACTACCAATAGTATACCTTTAGGAATCATATTTCCTAATCAGAAAAGATTTGTTTCTTAATTAAACAATTAATTAATTCTTATTTAATTAAACAATGAAACAAAATAATATATAAGGTTAATTAATTCACCTTGCCGCCCCATATAAACATATTGGGCCATATATTATTTTCTTATTTCATTTAATCCATTGGACTTTAAATAAAAAGCCCACATGTGAACTACACCCATTCTTACTAAAAGAAACAAGCCCACATGTCATTCATTAATATATAAATATAATTGAGCAGCTCATTACATAAATAATGTGCAAATTATATTCTTAATATATTAAATGCAATTCTAGATGGACCCTTAAAATGGTCCGGTAGAATATATCAAGTGATCCATCCAAGTCCGTGTGGATTGGGGATCTTGGCGGGCTATCTAAATTTAAGCTTCAATAGACATAACCTAATCACAATCAACAAATGATTCACTTAGGTCCGATCCATTAATTTTAACTCATTCCACTAAAGAGCTAAAATTGAACTCTTAAATAAAGACAGAAAAGGAAGATGTTTCCTCATTCATACCCTAGACAATCATGTTGGAGATAGTGTATCCTCGTGATTAATATCAGTAATCGCCAAGAGTTCATAGACCGCCTATAACTCTCCAAGTTACCATATTTACTCATATGACCACGTTTTGAACTTTGATATTTTGACTTGTCCAGAAGCCATGTTTTCAATAGACACTATCGAAAACTCAACGTTGAGATTTAATATCCAATTACCTCAAAACATCCATATGATGATATTATACTCTCATTTGATAAATGGAGCCACAATGTCCATATCTATAAATGAAGTCCTCTATCGATTAACAAATGAATATCACCAAACTATCGAGGATAGACTATGCGATATAATCGTACTCATTGATAACTCAAATGATATCACTTGCAACCATAAGTCCATCATTTATCTCAGGATTAAGATAGACTCTCCGATTGTCCTGATAATGAAAAGACTTTTATCTACTGACGGTTATAGATAAAGTATTTCATTGTGATCCAGTTCAATGCACCCAGTGCACTAGATTCTTTTGCTCGAAGACACTCTGATGATTTTAGACTCATCATATCTCATTTGATCCCACTCAAATGCTAGCAAAAGAATTCTACAACTTTAACAAGATAAATGTGCCCAACCTTTAACTTAAGTTGTGAACAATATTCAAGACTAACTAAAGAATTGTGTCTACCACATACATATCCAGATGTACGAACAATTCTTCTTTTCTCATAGTCTTTAGACCTTATGATTATTTACTTTGACAATTATAATATTAAACTATAAATGCTATAAGATTTGTTTAAACCAGAAATCACTTTATTAATATGAAAAAAATTGTTAATTACAATATTACACTCTTGCTATTGAGCATAATCCTAACAGATACAACTCTTGGTGAAATCCACATGTACTCTTTGAGTGCATTAGAAAAACTCTGTGTCACACAGAAGGTTTTCTCCAAGATGTTACGAGAAGGACGAAGATATGAATCCAGTTGTAAACAACATTCTCTACAAATCAAGTGCAAATCCAAAGACAAATGCACCTGCAAGACAAAAAAGAAAAACCATTTTCATAACTCCAAACCCAAGCACAAGAACAACAAAAAGTTCAAATACTTCAAGAAGAAGTCCAAACGTGCATGAAACAAGTCTTAGAAATGTTTTATCTATGGACAAAAGGGTCATTATGCAAAGAAATGCCCCAAGAAAAAGGCAAAGTCAGCAAAATTAGTCCATCAGATTGAACAATTGGCCGATGACATTCCAACTGATGCTGATGTAGAATCCATCTATTCTGAACAAGAATGTGTTGATCAAAGCACAAGTTTTGTGCTTCAAGACACAGATGTTACAACAGATTCAGAATACTCGATCTCCTTAAACGTTGACTCAATCCATGAATCCTACCAGGCCTCATAGATCATTTCCCAATCAGGACCTCAAGCCTCAATTCACATCTTTCCTAACAAATATTCCAAACCAATTGATGCCATTGTCTACTTCGACACAGGATCTCATAACACCATGATGAATCCTAGGATCCTCTCTCCTGTTGCATGGAAACCCTACACCCGCTATTTCAAAGCAGCTGATGGGAAAATATTCACTACTAATTTGATTTCTACAAACAAGATTGGTATTAAGATTTTCCTGTCTTATACCATTTGGGTCCATGTTATTGGAACACCTTTGCCTGACAAAGATATCCTCATTGGATGAGATGTCTATTGCCAATGCAAATCCATCCGTCTTCTACCCACGGGGATTAGATACAAAAAAGAGTTCAAATCATTTTCAAATATTCATAAAATCTTCCCTTTGTTCGAAATCCAACCCTCATACGAAAACTAATTTAGTTCTGCTCCAATAGTCATGCTGATTTCCACCACCCTAATCCTTTATGGAAAAATCCAAACTTCTTCATCAAGCTACCCTTCAAGCTCAATGAAGATGTTAACCCTACAAAAGCCACCCATTCTGGCATGTCACCTTCTGACCTTAAACTAGCAAATGAAGAATGTGATATCTTGCTCCAACAAGGTCTTCTTGAACACACCTCTTCACCATGGGCATATCAAGCATTCTATGTTGAAAAACGTTCCAAACAGCTTAGAGGCAAGAAAAGATTGGTCATTGACTATAAGCCTCTCAATTTTTTTCTCCAAAGTGACAAATTCCCTGTTCCTCAAACCAACATGCTGTTTTCACATCTCCTAGGTGCCAACATTTTCTCCAAATTCGATCTCAAATGAGCTTTTTGGCAAATTGGTATCCATCCTAGTGATAGATACAAAACAGCTTTCTGTCTTCCTAATACCCAGTATCAATGGACCGTCCTACCATTTGGTCTCAAGACAGCCCCTTCCTTATTCCAAAAGGCCATCACCAGGATCTTTCATCCTATTCTCCATTCAGCCCTACTCTATATTGATGATATTCTCTTGTTCTCTACAGATGAGAATTCACACACCCAACTCCTTCATCATTTCCATGATTTACTGAATCAGTACGGTATTATGCAATCTGAAAATAAAAGTCTAATTGGCCGAAAAGAAATAGAATTCGTCGGCATGAACATTTCAAATGGACAATACCATCCTGGACCACACTTGGCTTCACAACTCCTTGATTTTTCTGACTCAAACCTTACACACAAACAAATTCAACAGTTCCTTGGAATTGTTAATTTTATCAGAGATTTCATCCCTTGAGTCAGCCATTACACTTCAGTTCTTTCTGTTCAACTAAAGAAGAACCCTCCTTCCTAGAGTACTCTACACATTGATGCAATAATTCAACTGAAGAAAATTACACAGTCTCCGCCGACTCTCACTATTCCATCTTCCGGCCAGCTAATCCTCCAGACTGATGCCAGTGACACCTTTTGGGGTGCCGTCCTTATCGAAAAAAAAATGGTCAAAGGAGATATTGTGGTCACGCTAGCGGTCAGTTCAAATCTGCCCAACAGCATTATCACACTATCTACAAAGAGATTCTCGCAGTGAAAAATGGAATCCAAAAGTTTGATTTCCACCTCAGGATAAAAAACTTTATTGTGGAAATGGACAACTCATCTTTTCCAAATATCCTCGAGTTCCGCAATAAGATTCCTCCTAATCCTCAACTGTTGAGACTCAAAGACTGGTTCTCCAAATACGACTTCACTGTTAAACATGTGAAAGGCCAACACAATACAATTGCAGACATGTTTTCTAGGCCTCAACCAGTCCATCTCATTACCTCAACTAAGCGAATTCCATTAGTCCTTATGGCTACCTCAGCCTCCTCCTCATCAGATCCTTCACCAAGTCTCACAGCTCTTACCAACCTAACCTTTCCACCAGAGCTACTACAATCTCTTCCCCTAGATCAACAACCCACGCCTGATCAAATCCAAGATTTTGAAATTCTCATCTCATTGTCTATTTGACACAACTTCAGAAAGGATGTCATCATACTCTCATCAACCCAACAAAACCTTTCCTGGACCTCTTCCTGATCCCCCCCTTTGATTATTTCACTCCCTGAGTTTTATGGTTCTTATGGTGTATGTCTGTTCTCCATCATCATGCCATCGTTTTCCCTCTTCAGGATTTATATGGTGATCTACATGATCCGGCCCAACAACACTCCCTCCTATGGACATTCCTTCAGTGGTTCGATTCCTTGTCCCATTGGAGAACTGAACTCACCAAACTCATGGGACAATATAACCTATGAAAGCTTGACCCTGATACAGCCTCTTCTATGTCCTGCATCTGGATATTTTACAGACCCTATCGCTACAATCCTCATAAAAAGCTTATTTGGACATCCAACATCAATTTTGAATGGCACATCACCTTTGACTACTCACAAATGTATCCCACTAAGCTCCAAATACCTCTGCTAAACTTTCTTTGTGATACTAATGATGTCTATACAAATGAATGTTTGATCCTCCCAGGGGTGCCCAGAGATTCCTCCCAAAGCTGGAATCCATTACCATATGCTTATTTGCAGGATTCACAGGACCCTATGGCCCTAGACACTCAGGCTTTTTAGCCCTATTGGATCTGTGGTGCTACAGATTCAGATGATGAGAATCATAATAATTGCAATCTGTCAAGCCCGTGATCCTATCCTGACGCTCTGCCTCTCCAGACCATGAATTTTCAAGGAACCAAGCTTATCACCTGTTTGTATAATATAATATATTAATAGGTGTGTTTCGTATGCTTTGTACTTTTCAGAAGACCAATCTACCACGAGATAATGGTAGAAAAAGTAGATAAAATAAAATAATATTACTTTTGCTTTTACTTTATTGTAAAATAATCACCATGTGTGATTATTGTGTTTGTTTTCTCTGCCATCTGTCCCGGCAGATTAGATAATTGTCATCCTTATGTCGACCACGTGAAGGTCATGTCTTCTGTATCATTCTGGTTGTATTCCTCTCACTTCTCCTATATAATGAGGAGCCCCTCTCTTGTAAAATTCATATCATATCAAATATAACAAAAAGCTTTGTGTTTTAAATGGCTTTCTAAATTTTCTCATCTTCTTCTTCAATATTTCTTTAGATGATGAATATCAATCTGTAATTATCTAAGTATGCTCTGTACTTGCCTCTAGTTGAGGATCCTACACATCAGAAAATGGATATTGATTATTTGGCTTAAGGTCCTTGTGTCCGTCTGTGGACAGTCATCCAATGAGTACCTTGTTTAGGCCATGGGAGTGCCGCTTTGTGGGAAAAACTCTAAGACTGAAAGTTAGACAGTGCAGTGTACCTGCCACCCGCCATGGTATAATATATAAGTATATTATATTATATATATTTATATATATAATATAATATAATATTATATATATTTATATATCGTTATATATATTATAATAATATTATATATAATAATATATATAATATATATAATACACATATATATTATATAATATATATTTATATATCATTAATATAATATATTATTTTTGGAAATGAGGGTATTTTTGGAATTAGAATGGAATGGGCATTCCATTGGTTTTTGGATGGAATTCTCATTCCACCAAAATGGTGGAATCACCATTCCAATAGTTAGCCCATTCCATTGTTTTTTTAACAAACCAAACAACTGGAATGAGACCTCCATTCCATTCCATTACACTGGATTCCGCCCAACCAAACGCCACCTTAAGGTACAACACTCTTATTCTTGTGTTTGTGTGTTTTAAGTAATTCCAACATTTTTGCAATAGTTAGTTAAGTTTAGTTTTAGTTCTTTTGAGATTGAAATTACATCCTTTTCGATTATTCAAATAATAACTTAATCAATCAATTTCAGTACTCAACTCCTCAATCCTCGTGAGAATGATTCCCTATTTACCATATACTACTCCACGGCCTCGTACAATTGCGTGTGCCTCTCTAGTTGGAGTAGGAATCACATCAACCTAAACTGTCATATGCATGTAATTATGTTAAATCTTAGGGACTATTTGTGCAATTAACCCTTCTAAATCACCCATTAATTTTCGGGCCAAATTCGGTAATTTCGCCCATATTGAATTATGGGAAATATAAGAAGATTAGAAGTTATACAGTGGTAAATGGAGAATGTAATGTCCCTCAACAATATCCACTGCAAACTTAAACTGAGTCCGAGCTGGAGATTCAACAGCAACATCAACGACCATGTCTTCTCCTCCAAAACCCTAATCACAAAACCCATCGCCTTTTCTTCTCTCTCCTCTCTGCAACACCCTTCAGCTCCACCACCACCACCTCTTCATAATCCATCAAAACACACAACCCTTCTCGTAGAGACCTACCATGAACACCACACACTCAGAGCTTTGATTCAAAGGCTCCAGCACGAACACTCTTGCCCTTTGCGAATTCTTCAACACGATGGAGATTGGACCAAAGACCAATTCTGGGCTGTCATCAAATTCCTCAAAAACGCCTCAAGGTCCACTCAAATCCACCAGGTATTTTTTTTTTCTCTAATTCTCTCCCTATTGGGTTTTTGTCTTTTCATTAATTGATTCTAGGGGATGTTTGAACAGGTGTTTGATATGTGGAAGAACATAGAAAAATCTCGAATCAATGAATTCAACTATAAAAAGATAATTGTGTTGTTAGGTGAAGAGGGTTTGATGGAAGAAGCTGTAAATTCCCTTCAGGAAATGAAGGCTCATGGTCTTAGACCTTGTTTACAGATTTATAATTCCATAATTCACGGTTATTCAAGAAATGGAAAGTTTGATGAGGCTTTGCTTTTCCTTGAGGAGATGAAGGAAATTAATTTGGCACGGCACACCGATACGTACGGTGGTCTAATTCAAGCTTATGGGAAACACAAAATGTATGATGAGATCAGTATCTGTTTGAAGAAAATGAAGTTAGATGGGTGTTCACCTGATTACATTACTTATAATTTGCTTATTCGAGAGTTTGCACATGGTGGTTTGCTTGAAAGAATGGAAAGATTACAGAAAAGCATGCTTTCGAAGAGAATGCATTTGCAGTCATCTACTTTGACTGCCATGCTCGAGGTTTACATGAAATTTGGGCTTTTAGAAAAGATGGAAAAGTGTTATAAAAGGTTATTAAACTCGAAACCTCCTTTGAAAGAGGATTTGATTAGGAAATTGGCCGGGGTTTATATTCAGAATTACATGTTTTCAAGACTAGATGACTTGGGAGATGATCTTGCTTCAAGAACTGGTAGGACGGAGCTTGTTTGGTGTCTACGCCTACTTTCTCATGCTTGTCTTTTGAGTCGAAGAGGCTTGGATTCCGTTATTCAGGAGATGGAAGAATCAAAAGTTTCATGGAATGTATCAGCTACAAACATTATCTTGCTAGCTTACTTGAAGATGAAAGATTTCAAGCAGTTGAGGGTCTTACTATCAGAACTACCAACGTGTCATGTGAAACCTGATTTAGTCACTGTTGGAGTTGTATTCGATGCAAGTAGATTCGGGTTTAATGAGACTGGGACTTTAGAAATGTGGAAAAGGATGGGCCTTCTTTACGAATCTGTAACAATGGACACCGATCCTCTGGTTCTTATTGCATATGGAAAGGGGCATTTCCTTAGAGATTGCGAAGAGGTTTTTACCTCCCTCGAGCCTTATGCTAGAGAAAAGAGGAGGTGGACATATCAGAATCTCATTGATTTAGTGATGAAGCACAATGCAAAGCAGCCTTAATAGAATCAACTCAAGATAAGCACTACAATTCTCTACATAGAGATCATGTCAGCTTTTCAATATATATTAGGGTGTCTTTTTTCGATTTCTATTGTTAAATCAAATGGCTATTGTTACCTATCATCCTCAACTGTTAAAAGTCCGGAAAAACATTTCTATCTCTTCTAACAATCTTTTATCTCCATTATCTACACACAATGACTGAGATGACATTAAGTGAATCAGAAACTGACGTACTTGCCCCAAATCATCCACTTTGGTGAACATCTTCTCTTCATGCTCATCGTCTTTACTAGTGTTGGTATACCTGTATTTTCTGCATGCCTGTAATTTTCAAAAGCAAAATCAAATACCAAGTGGACAAGGATATGATATAATATACTTCAAATGAATTTTCTTCTTTGTTTTATGAAATGGTACCTGGAGGACATGATTGAGACTAGCAATTTGTTCAGCATTCAACAATTCAGAATTAAGTAGTTCTCGGAATAGAAGTACCATCTCAGTGCTCAGATTACTAGGTCCAAGGTTTCCAATTATACCAGCTATGCAGGGATCATCAAAAACACTTCTCATCCACCCAGGAATTTTATCGAGTTTTAATAACGAGACAGCTACGTGTACAGCAGGCTTGTGATAATTAATGAAAGATTCAGATGCTAAAGATGGAGTTGCCAATGACATTGCCATCTCTTCTACAATTAACCTGCACCAATAATTCTTTGCAGTAGTGATTCTCCTCTCCTGCAAATCCAGTTTTTCCCATTCCAATATCATTGATAGGCAGAGTCCACAATTCATAGCCACTCTAATGTCACTATAGAATACAAGGCCTTCTAATATGGCCATGGTGGACACTAAGAACCCCATGGAGCATTCAAGCTCTTCATCTTCTTTATTCTTCTCGTTTGATAATATGGTAAACAATTCCAACAGGCAGTGTGAAGTGACAAGCTTGACTGAAGGGGACCCAAAATGTACCAACCTGCATAAGTCACGGCAGGGGATGTTGATCATGGGAAGTGACTGCTTCGAGTTCGATGGATTGAGCAAATTGTGCCAGTCCACAGCCCCTGGTAAAACAGTATGCAAACTAAGGCAACAGAAAAGTTAGAATCACAACTTGGAATCATACAGGTGCATTTAATCTAATGTACTTTACCTTCTTAAAGAGAAGTAGTGCAGTAAAAGTAAAAATATTAGAGTTTCTCCGGTGCATGTTCCCTCATCGCAGTCAATCAAAGCAGGTCCCTTTGAACAAGCTTCATCGATTGTGCTGTTGATAGTAGATACCAAGGAAGCACTTAAAACAATGGCTTTTGAAGCTTTTAGAAGTACTTTGTTGGTGGAGTGGTGCAAAATTAATGAAAAAATGTTGATTACTAGTACACTTTCATGAGTCCAGCCACATACAGCCACCATGGAGATCAAGTAATCAATTAACTACAAAGAAAGTGACATGAGTTCAATTAATCCTTGGAATGATGATAATACCCAAATGAGAAAGAGTTGAGATAGTTACCTTCATGGTCACTGCAAGCCAGGTTTCATCATCTGAAAGTATTTCAGGGTGCACTGAGCGTAAAATGTTAAACAATAAAAAAGAGACGGCTGTGAATGTCTGTGTGGAAGAAGAATAGCTTGAACTGTAAAAAAGAGCTTGGATCGCATTGCCTATGCCATGCAAACACAATTGATTTGAAGCAACGGGAAGCATGTTAATGGTGGTTTCCATGAAATTCACTACCGATATAATGTCATGTGCTGGGGCTTCTTGCTCTACTAGCTGTATCCATAAGCGTACCAAAAGAGCAGCTCCATAATTATCACCCGCTGCTACCAACTCTGCAATGACTTTATCATTTATAGTCTGACTACTTTTCCATTGGACAACATCGGTCCCATTTGAGCTATTGCTTCTGCAGAATTTCAGGATTTGATGAGACATCGCGTTGCTGATTTTCTCTTGTTGGAACAACCATCTCAGTGACAGTGGGTGAATCTCAGCAGAAGGCAAATCCCAATCATTTTGGGTCACTAGGTGGAACAGGATCCTTTCGGCTTCCTGGCTGTAGGGGATTTGGCAACTCATCTCAGCAAGACTCCTATATAAACTATAAAGATTCACCAGCCACATCATCGTCAATGAATCAGCAGCTCCACATTGGAAATTGCTACTATTGACAAGAATATATTGTTCCAAAGAAGCTAAAACTAATTTTTCATCTGCAAGCCTGAACAAGAAGATATAAAGAACCTGAGAAAAGACAGGCAATATATATGTAAATCCTACAAGAGAGTGATAATATCGAATTCAGAAATCAGGAGCTCAATTACCTGTCACCATATAAAGCAGCGGTATGTAAAATCAGTAAAACAGCAGAATGACAAGAAGACAATTCTAAATTATGGGAGCTCTTCTGGCCAAGTAGAAACAGCAAATCTAGAGGATCAGAAGGAATGCACAAAGCAGCATCTCTTATGGGTTGCCCAGTGTCAGTTCCCAAAAGAACATCAACAAGTGAACTGAGCATCAGGTATACTCTCCATTTTATCTTTTCTGTAGGAAACAACCCCAAACATCCAAATGATACACTGAACCAAGAAGAAGAAACCAGGGTCTTTGCGAATTCTGTGGCTTGGATAACAGAACACTGAAGGAGTATAGAATGAAAAGTTTCCAAGACCCCCAGTACAATTTCCTCATTTATCTCATTAATGACCATTATAAACCAAGGTAATAAATTTGATGTGCATATATCCACAATTGAGTTTCGTAGCTCCATGCAGCTAGTTTTGCAGGTGGAGTACTCCTCTAGACTGTATGCGTATGCCTCTTTAAGTAGGTACAAGGAATACAAAAGTTGACTAGGTTTTTTGGCAGAGATACTTAGACAAGCTAAAACAGCATGTTTTGATGCTTCTTGAACCGATGTTGCTAGATTTGAAGTCCCATGAAAAGATGGTAACTTCAAAAGAGTTACGAAGATTGAGCAAGCTGTTATGAATGTTTCTGGTAGCATGTCCACCTCACCATCAGTATGCCTTTTAAGCATCTTTGTCAAAACAGGAATAATTTCCTCAACTTGAGAAGTTGAGACTATTTCGGGGCTATCAGAAATGCAGTTAGCTATGAGCTTCAGTGTCTGACTTTGGACAGGGTGAAATGGAACTTCAGCTACATGATGCAGTACGGGAATCAGAGTAGTAAAACCAACTACCAGCCTTTTTCTAAATGCTTGCTCAGCTGTAGAAAAAATATTAAGCACCTCAAGGCAAGAGTTGACTGCTTGATCCTTGCATTCTGTTCACCAATTGAAGAAGTTTGTTAAACTTGAGAAAATCTGAAGTTATACCATCAATCTTATGAAAGTTTACTGACCTGACAATCTTAGCATTTCAAATACATAATCTACAACATTCTCTTCCACCAAAACCTGGATTTGCTTGGCTGGAGTGCCTTCGCATGACAAATAATGGAAGATCAAATCCAGTGTGCTGATTTGGACTTGGCTGTCTGACGAAAGGAGTGGGCCTTTGATGGCCTCGGCAAACAAGATATTCAGGCAAGGTCGATCTGCTATTTGCATGGAGTCATCTACCTCATTTGCATATGCATCTATGAAAGCACCTTTCTGAGCCAGGATTGTCAACAGTGCTAGGCAAATAAAATCGAAAACTGTTTATTGGACAATTATAATGTAATGCTTATACAAATATTGAGCTTTCAGAAATGAAACATACCAACACAGTTCAAGCGAACATCATCACTTTGAGTCTTGATCAAGGCCTCCAATGAAAGATGCAAGAGCTTAGGACAGAAAGCAAAAAGAATATCAGCTCCATCACCATCTGTATGCGTACACTGGAGTGATAATTTGTACAGAACAAACAGGATCTCCCCCCGGATTTCCTCACTGTAGTGCAAAGAAACACGACTTAGGCTATATAACAGTATATGCAAAGAAAATAATCTTTCCAAGTTTCTCCGTTTCTCACTTTGGTAACTCCAAACCTGTAACCAGATTGGATATGAGGGCATCTTTGTCTTTTATGTGGACATAGGGATTATTCGTTTGACAGTTCAAGAGGACCCCAAAGCAGTGAAGCTGCACTTGAACAAGACCACAAAACAAATCGTATTACTTAATCTCGGCAGTGGATTCGATATATAATCAGAAATTTACTTCAACAAGGTAATCAAACAGATAATCCAACTCAACTTGATTTATTTGACAAGTGAATGAATAAAATGACATTACCATATAGAGCTGCTTCCGGCTCCAGGCCAACGCACCGGAAGAGAGCTTATCAGAAACACGGAAGACAAATTCGGGAAAAACATCATGGGCGTGGCAGAGAGCAGTAATAACGTCGATGAGTTGGCAGGCGATAGGTTGGTCGTCGAAGGAGGAGAGCGCGTGGATGAGAGGAGAGACGATGAATTGCGCGTGGAAAGGGAGGAGGGGGTGCAGAGAGAGCTGGGAGAGAGCGTAGGAGACATGGACAGTGGGAGAGCGTGGCGTGTTCATGAGATTAGAGAGGCAGACTAAGCAGAAGAAACCGCCGCCTTCTTGGCTTTCAATAGAGAGATCGGATCTGTGGCCTTGACAACATGTTTCTTGTGACTGTGAATCCATCAACGTCTCTGTCTCTGTCGGCTCTGTGTGTTTTTGAATTTCGATTTTGGCGGGACTGATTTAGAATTAAATATACATATCTCTGAACCAGAATTTAGGAATTAGGATTAATTGCACCCACATATTCTGCATTTATCTCTTTTTGCAAAATTTTATAAACATATCGGATACCAGCACAAACGTACTAAGGGCTCGTTTAGTACGCCACATTGTATTGTATTAGGAGTTTAAAATGTATTAGAATAATACAATACAATGTTTGGTTTATTTTGCACTGTTTACTGTATTGTATTAGCTAATACATTTTAATTGGTCTAATACGATGGATATCGTATTATCTAATACAGAATATAAGGTTGTATTAGTTAATACAGCATAATACAATCTAATACAAAATATCACCAAACACATGATTGTATAAGAATAATACAGTTCAATACAATCCAATCCAATTCAATACAGTCCAATACAATCCAATACAATACAATACAATACAGCGGACCAAACGAGCCCTAACTGTTAAAAGCAATCTGTTCACTTTTAACATGAGAGGGGTATTTTGGTCTTTTTACTCATTAAGTAAAACAAACAATAACAATGAAACTGTTTGTAAATACAAATCTATCTAAAATCAATGTTAAAACAACCTAAAAAGATTCCATAAATATAAATTTATCACAAAGAGGAGACACTCTCCTCTTCTGTAGATCAAGCTCCTTGGCGAAGGAGACGATCTTGAGTTTCTCCTCTACAAATGAGAACCTCTCCTCCGTGAGGAGATGAAAGGAGATCGAAGATCTCTTTTGCAAGGAGATCATCTCCGCTATAAAAGAGAGGAGATCAAAGTACTCTATCGCCGGTGGAATGACTCCACCAATAGTGAAGGATTATATATATATACAGTCATTCTATTATCAGTTTGTCCTGACAATAAATATATCAGGACGTAGAATGTGGACCATAGATTATAAAGAAGTTTTTACAAGTGCATACACTTTGAGTCAAAGTATGTAAATCTAGTGGCCCACATTCTTCGTCATGATATATTTATTGTCAGGACGAACTGATAATAGAATATATATATATATATAGGGGACACAATTTTTAACACAATATTTGACAAGATTTTGCATCCATTGGATCCATTTTTTGAAAAATTGCGCCTAGGCGCCGTCTAGGAGGCCGCCTAGAGCCATTCCAATTAGGACAAAATCGGTCGTATTAGGCGGTGGGTAAAAAAAGGGGTAATTTGACCAATTTGTCGGTCGATTTTACCGATAAATCGGTTTAGACAGAATCAAAGTCATTTTTATATCATAGTTACACTCTTTAAAATTTGAATATTGAATATTTTGAAGACATTGAATATTAGTTTTGTATGTAGGAAAAATAATTAAAATAAATAAATAAATCTCCAACCGCCCGACTAGCGCCTAGCGTTTAATAGAACACTGATTGGATCTATGATTTTTAAATGGTTTAGATTTAATAAATTGATTTATATATATATATATATATATTTCCTACTTCTTTATCAATAGTTATTTATTTTTCTTTAAAAAAATAATTAATTTATTTTCTTTTCTCTCTTCTCCATCATAAATTCACTTTCCTAATTAAATCGATGATTATTTTCTCTTCTTTCTTGAGTTTTTTTTTTCTCACTTCCGTTAATTTTCTCTTCTCTCGTCTCTCAAGTTTTTCTCCTCTATGTGATGAATAATAAATCTTTCAATGGAGTAACAAATTCAAATGGGTCATGTGATTAAGATGTCAAGATGAATTGTACATACAGTCCTATATTCCTTGTATATTTCTTTTTTTTCTCTTATTTATTTATTTTATTGTTATATTCAATGTTTCAAATTGAGAAATCAATTTTTGCAGTGTTGTTGTAACAATGGTTGTTAACGGTGAAGAGAAAAAATAAATACAAAAGAGATGATTTAGATGCTAGTCTAAAAAAAGGGTGACAATATTGACATCCATAAAACTTATTAGTACATCCATATTTTATTAAAAATTTTAATTACAAAAAATATCTCAATAAGGACAAATTACTTTAATTACTATATGCATTCATTAATTACACTCATATCTTCAATTATATTTCTTTATTAAAAAAAAAAAAAAAAAAACTTATATAAACCCTAACATATGATAAACCCTAATTAAACTCTAATTTTATTTCAAGTATCAAACGTTCTTATCATCACATGAATATCATATTATTTTTGTCTTTCTTTTATGTATAGTCATGAACTCTATAATAAACAAAATATTTTTTTTAACAATAGCTATAAATATCAACAAGTTTATTTATTTATTTATTATTATTTTTTTTAAGATAGCCGTAGATATCAATAAGTTTTTTTTTTTTTTTTAATATAGCTGTATAAATAAAAGAATTCCAAATTAAAAATCTCTTAACCCCATATACAGTTCCATATATTCTCTTTTATAAGGCTTCTATATTCGAGATATTTCCAAAAGTAAATTGGACCATCATTAAAAGAGGATTTGATTCCAAAATAATATGATTTTTTTTTATAAATTGGATGTGGTAATAATTTAAAAGTGTTAATAAATAATATGTATTAAAATAAATAGAGCTTCTCCTTATAATCCACAAATTATCTATTCACACTCCAATTTAATTTTTTTTATAATTTTTTTTATTAATGACAATTTTAACCTAAATTAAAATTACTAAAAAAGACAAAAAAATTTAAAGACATTCCAAACTAATTAAATTATTAAAAAAAAAAACTACCCTAAATCATTATATTAAATATTACATATTAAACTCTCTATTCTATATCTGTTATTACTATATTAAACACTCTCTCCTAATTAATCTCTCTCCATTTTTCAAAAAAAAAAAGAATTATATTTCCATACTTTCTCTATCAATCTCTAATTAATAGTTAAAGAAAAAAAAAAAGCTTATGAATATTTTAATTTTTTACTAACAGTAATATATATATATATATATTGAAAAGTCAATTTTCAATATATATATATATATATGAAAGCTTGAATTATTT
Source organism: Acer campestre (assembly GCA_954870605.1). Classification (NCBI taxonomy): domain Eukaryota; kingdom Viridiplantae; phylum Streptophyta; class Magnoliopsida; order Sapindales; family Sapindaceae; genus Acer; species Acer campestre. The sequence goes on along the minus strand of OX940800.1, from coordinate 27,189,636 downwards.
CAACTATATTCGATTAAACTCAGAATTTATAAGACTAATGAAAGAATTAAAGTTCTCTAGGCAATCACATACCTACAAAAGTAACAAAAAACATTTTCATATTTCGATTTTTTTTTATAAAAAAAACAAAACAAAACAAGGTACTTATTTTTTGAGTATTTGTTTTAATATATATATATATATACACACACACACACACACACACATATGGTTCCTAAAATTCAAGCTTATATAAGTAAGTTTTTTTTTTTTTTTTTCTTAACTATTAGTCTTGCTTGAGAAAGAATGTAGATAGAAAATTAGAGATATATATTGGATGAGAGAGAGTTTAATATGGTAATTAAAAATTTAGGAGAGAGTATTTAATATGTAATAATTAATCTAATGATCTAGGAGAGATAATTTCTTTTTTTAATAATTTAATTCAAAAAAGATAAAAAGGATAATCTTGTAATAAAATGAAAATGTCTTTAGAATGTTTTTTAAAATTTAAATTTTGAGAAAGGAGTGTTTTTAGAAAATAAATGTAAAAATAAAAAATTGGATTGTCAAAAGAATCTCTCTAAAATAAATATATTTATTGCAATGAGGGTACTATTGACATTAAGATGGGTGTTTATAGTAATATTTATCTTTTAAATTTTAGACATGTGTGTACTTATAAAAATGGGTGTACTAATAAATTTTATGGGTCAATATCTGCACAAAAAAAAAAATGATTTAGATGAATAGGAAATTTAATTATATTTAATTAGGAAAGTGAATTTATGATAGATGAGAGAGAAAAGAAAATAAATTAACTATTGATAAAGGAGAAGGAAATAAAAAATAAATAAATTTATTAAACCTAAACCATTCAAATCTTATAGATCCGATGGCTATAAAATCATGTCAAATATTGTGTTAAAAATTATGTTCCCCGATCACTCCCTATATATATATATATATTGGGAGGTATGTAATTATCAAAAAACTATAGGGTCATTTTAGAATTAATTTTAGGTTAAAATATAATTATAAAAAGTTTTGGGTTAGTTTAAAATTTATATTTTTGTTTATAGTTAAAAAGACATTTTTACCCACCAACTATTATGTCTTAAGTTTTAAAGTTTGTATATCTAGGGTTTAAGTTTTATTTTGTTTGAAAAGATGAAACATGTTAGATAGCATCGAGTATGGATCACCTCAACCTAAATGGATTCGAGTCTAGGGCAAAAATCAAAAACCCCGTTCAAAGCACAGGTTTAGTATGGGGGCATCACCCAAACTAGGTTTCAATAGGAGGTATGTCAATCCGGTCCTGATCTAATTCATTGTCATCCCTACATAGAATAAAACTATTGCGTATACTCAAGAGAACCAAATCTCCGTTAATAGAGATCATCAATCTCCATTGGAGAAGACCATCTTATCTCCTTCGATTTTTTTTTTAAAAAAAATCAATATTTTATTATTTTAAGTTGAAATTAAAATAATTTTTTTATATAATAATTGACACATAGATGCAATTTAGACATTTTCGTAATATTTCACCGGTCAACCGTTAGCTCTAACGGTCAACTGGTTAGTCAACAATACTTTCCTATAATTCTACTAAAAGTACAATCATCTTGCACTTTCACGAAATATCGGGGTATATTATTATAATTTTCCTTTAATTTTTTTTAATTGTAATTTGCTTTTTAAATTTTAACAACCTTAACTTTATATATGTTGTCCAAATGCACATGAGCACATCACCTTTTAGTACGGGTGGTTGTGCACCTTTTTTCCATATTGGTGGTCAGGGATTCGAGTCCTACTATATGTATTTTAAAAACATATGAAGACTTTTCTCCTGATTTATGCGAATAGATATCTGAGCTGCATATGTATTGTCGGATCTTAGTATGTAGAGGCAAACCCAGGAAATATTTACCCTCCTCAATACTAATATAATAAAATATGGGCTAGACATGTTATAAATGGATTTTACACGTTATTCAAATTTACTATTAATGACTATGTCGAATTGTTTAATTTTCACTTGGAACAAAATGAAGTGAATCTAAATTGTGTAATCAAACAATTGAAATAAAATTAAGGAAATATTATATGTAAATTAAACATAAAATTACATATTTTTAAAAACTGTTTAACAAGTGCAATGTTTTGTATCTTGTTGTATAACATATTTAACTTCAAATATTACTTTTGTCAAATGTGATTGTTTGATTGTAATTTTTATTAGGGTTATTAGCACAAATCCCCCTTAAACTATACGCGAGTTTGCATTTTACCTCCTAAACTTTTTTTTAGGCGTTAAACCCCCTGAACTCATGAAAATTGGCAACTAGTGATGAAATGGGGACAGAACCTTGATTTCGTTTGGTTTCTCACCACGTGCCTTGCACATGTAAGGGCAAAATTGGAATTACATTTTTAAAAATTAAATTTAAATGGGGAGATCCATATTGGATCACCACCGTCCATCTTATTTAAATGGAAGGTGGATCTGGATCTCCACCTAATAAAAAAAACAAAAAAAAAAAAAACAAAAAATTTAAATAAATAAACCAGATTCATCTTCATCAAACACCACATTCATCTCATCAGTTCTAATTACAAACTATTAACCGCCAAAAATGGTCTAATAAATCAAAGGGGGGCTTTCTCCGGTATGCCGCCGGAGGATCGGAACAAGAGCAGAACTCTCCTAGGCCATTGAGAATGATCCTGATCCCGGAATAACTGGATCCATCGTGCCTCCCCCTCCACTTGTGGGACCCCTAAAAAATTTCCGTCTTCGAAACAACAAGGAACACCACCACCCCTCCCCCCCGAATCGGGATGGCAAGTTCTAGAACGACCTTACTCTAGCCTTCACCTTGGCCTCGGAAGACCATAATAACTCACCAGCGCTTCCAAGAGAAGCCGTTTAGACGGGATGCCAAGTCAAGAACCACTTGGGTCCCTCAACCTCCCCTCCCCGATGAAGTTACCCTAAGCACGCCAAAACTGTCTAGAACCACTGCTGAAGTCAACAAGTGATCCCGTGAAGGGCTGATGCAAGCCCTTATAGAGAAACCAGCCTAAATATGGAAGAAACCCAATAGAGAACATGGGGGTAGGTGGGCATTAATTTTGCCCAATTGACAATCAAAGAGAAAGAGGAAAGATCAAGGACTTCGACCGATCCCTACCAACCAACGTCAACAGCAACGGCCTGATTGGGGTCCAGCTTAGCCCGACAAAGGGTCAACCCTAATTATCACCACAGAGAGAACTTGAGTTCCAGCAGGCAGGTAGGATTCAAAAAGCACATAGGCAGAAAGGGGAAATCGTGGGAAGAAGCGCCTGATAGTGGCAGCATGACAGACGTTGCCATTGTCCCCTAATAGTCCCAACATGTGAAATCGACTTGTCTGTCCAACTCAGACATTCTCGGTCTACTAGAACCCGGGAAAACACCACATAACTACCTACGAAGTGCTTACACGGACACTAGGGCATAGGGGGCACCATCCCGGTCATCCAAGGCATGCGTACCACCCATGCCCAATGAGAACCAATGGTGGAGATCCCCTAACGGTTATCCCGCCTAAAAGAGGGTATCCCACCTACCCACCGGACTGCCACATTAGCCCTAGGGCCTAGCTGGAGAGATCCTGACCCTCTAAGGTGCATGTCGTGGTGGGCCTAGAACAAAGAAGCGGTGAGGATCATGCCAAGGGCTCCCTCAAGGGAAGATCATCCTTACCTACCACATTCTAGACCCTTTATAAATACCCCCACTTGAGATAAGAAAAGGGGTTGGATAGAAGAGAGAGTTGAGGAGATATAAGAGAGAGCATTTTTCTACTAAAGAATGACTAGTCTCCACTTAGAGACCAAGGAGAATTCTTTTGCTATCCTTTTTTTTCTACTATAGAACGACTAGTCTCCGCTTGGAGACCGGATAAGAGAGGGAAATTGTGTTATATTGTACCCCTTATTCCCTATAATTGAAAGTTGTAATCACATCACACATAAATGAGAAAATATCACCAATCGCCCTTCTGTGCAAGAGCCCTGTAAATTCCTCAAGTTTGATTGGCTTATTTCGGTGACAAACCACATTTGGGGTTTGATGTAAGGGTAGCTTAGGCATTTGATTGTTGGTGCTCATGTACAACAAAGGCCCTCTCAAGTCCTCAAGAGAATAAGCACATCAAAGGTAAAATTCTTGTGCTTACTTACAATGAAGAGACTTAGTTGCATACACTCACAACTCATGCATATCTCTAATTCTTGTATGTTGTGTGTTTTATATGTGTGCATTCATGATTCATTGATATCTCTTCATGCATGTTTAAATGATTGCATCTTGTGTGTTACTTGCCTTGATATGATTAGGCTTAAGGTTGCATGCATTTTGTGAAGGCGCTGTACAAAGCGCTGTTGAGAGCGCTGTTCGTACAACACCCATTTGAGACCTGATGGGGCTTGGGTTAGGCGTTGTACAAACCTGATCAATTTATTTTGATCGATGTACGGTCGTTGTACGTACAGCGCTATGTCAGCGACCCTCTGTTTCCCAAGAAGAACAGAGTTTTGGCGTTGTTGGGTCGCTTTATAGAAGCGTTGTTTGTAAAGCAACAATGAAGAATGTTCTTCATTTTCCTAGGTAGGCGATGTACAAGTTACTCTACATATAGCGACTCGTACAGCGCCCAAGGCAATTTTTGTGTAACTTGTCAAAACGCCATAATTTCATTTTGACACCCTATATATATGTCTCTTTGTCTTTAGGTCGTTTTAGGGAGTTCAAAATCATATTTTTGACTTAGCATATTTTTCCAAGAGAAAAATTTACAAAAGAACTCACCTTTGATTACTCAAACACTTACCCATGTGCATCAAACATGATCTAGCATCATCCATGATCATCTAGGTGCCATCTATGCATGGGTTTTTCAACACATTTTGCTTGGTAAAATTTTCACTAATATCTTACATATTTTGTGTCTTTCTTAACAAGCAATCTCATGTATCACAGTATCACTTGTATGCCAATAGAACATATTCTAGTTACAAGATTGAGATTATTGTGTTGATTGTTTGAGAGTTGTATTTTGATAGCTATACCTAGGATTGTTTAATCTATGTTAGCTATGCTTTATGCCATGACATATAGCAATTGATATCTAGGATTGATTTAATTGTTATCATATAATCCTAGATAAGCATTTAGAACCTAGCATTACTTGCTTTTTGGATATCATTTTATTCACATAGGTTGTTTAATTTCTTCATTGAGAAGTAAGTCTTGTGGCTAAGGTGGCTTAGTCCTGAAGCAAATTGGACTAGGTTTACTTTTAAAGGCCTGCGGGTAGAAGTGGTGGGTTAGTGATTGTAATGTTTGACGTGGTCAACATAGGTTGTGGACACCATTTCAATTAGTGGATGCAAGGTTCATGTGTGACACACATAACAGCCCGTGGTTTTTCCTTGTTGAAGGTTTCCACGTAAAAATCAAGTGTCTTTTAAATTCCGCATTATTACACTTAATTTTATTTTGTGACTAATTGGGTTTTAAATTTTTAATATTGACTAATCAAGAATTTGGTAATATAACTTGATTAAAATCTATTCACCCCCCCCCCCCCCCCCCCCCCCTCCCCCCCTTCTAGATAATATTTAGAACACGCCTTAATTGTTTTAAGCCAGCTTATAATTCCCCTAATATCTAGTGAATTGTGTTCAACCCCGGTTGAGATTGGTACCAGCACCCCTGGGAACCGATCTCGGTTAGCTTCTGGAACCGTCAGGTCCAGCTAAGGACAAACCTTCTGCTACTATCCCAGTACCTCTTTGCTGAGGTAGAAGCAGGACCTGGCCATCCCAGACCATGCTTGGGCCCCTTCGACCACGAAACACTACTCCACCTAGTCTAAGTATTGTTTGGAGTACGACACCTGATTTCTTAGATAACACAAACAAAACAAAATTTCCAAAGCCACAAATATCCATACTCAAATCAAACAGCATACACCAAAAATCTCAAATCCCAAATCAAACAAACAACAAAAATCTGAATCCTAAATCAAACAAACACCAACATAAACAAGAACACCAACAACAAAAACCCAGAACATGCATCCATCACCACCACCAAACACAGTACCTATCATCCATCACCACCACCAAAGACAACCCATAAAAAAAATAAAAAATAAAATAAAACCCCAAACCACCACCAAACACAGAACCGAGCCACCACCAAATCAAAAACAAATTATTTCCAGAAAACACCGACTTTTATCAGTCAATTGCCATCGTTAATTCTTCAACAATGCCGCCATGTGACAGTCGCGAAGGTCAACAGTTTTGGCGACTGTAGCTAGTCTTTCTCACACCAGTAGAAGCTAGTTGCTTTGCCACTACTTGATCGATTTCGATTTCGATTTTTTTTCTCTTTTGTTGGTGATTCGAAGACTTTTTCGACCATCCAAAAACTTCACACTCCAAACGGAAGGTATGTAATTGTTGGAAAAACGTTTGAGTAAAGTTGTTTGATATAAATTCAACATTTTAAATTAATTTTAATTTTAAATTTTGAATTTAAGACATGAAAAGTTGTGTCCTTATCAGACAGTTACAACTACCTATTACAACTGTTCATCTTCTTTAAATACAGTAAACGTTCAGAAATAAAATCAACCTTTAAGTTTTCATTATATCTTACATTCATTTTGAGAGAGAAAAACACACATTAAATTCACCAGAATTCAGAGTTCTTTGTGCTTAAGTTCTGAATTACAGACAAAGTATACTGGGAGGCCATCGGTCAAGGTTTTACAAGCATAGGAATAGAGGCCGATTTACTGTCTTAAGGTCATTGCAATTGCAAGCCTTTGTCTACTGTTTTTCACAGCATTGTTAATTTGGTATTTATACTTATTATTATTATTATTATTATTGTTATTATTATTATTACTACTTGATATTTTATAATGAAAGAACCCTAGGGAGAAAAAAAAAAAAAAGTGAATAGTGGTCGCTGCTACAGTGATTCCGCCGCTGCTACAGTGATTCCGCCGCTGCTACAGTGATTTCGTCGCTGCTACAGTGCCCGCTACAGTTCCGTCAATGCTACAGTGCTGTTACAGTGTTCCGTTACTGCTACAGTGTCCCGCTACAGTGTTCCATTGCCGCTACAGTGTTTCCGCTACAGTGTTTCCGCTACAGTTTCAGTCACTATTCCAGTCCGCTACAGTGATTCGCTACAGGATACCGCTACAGTGTTTCGCTACAGGATACCGCTACAGTGTTTCGCTACAGTATCCCGCTACAGTGTTTCGCTACAGTATCCCGCTACAGTGATTTTGCTACAGGATCCGCTACAGTGATTTTGCTACAGTAATTTTCTTCAGTATTTGATGGATCCTATGTGCATGGAGGCCGCTTTGTCTCTTTCATCTCCGGTGGCAGTGTCTTCCACCTCGAATAGTCTGGTTGGTCGGAGTACAGTGAGTGGAGTGAATTCCTCTTATCGGGTTGTTCCTCTTGCATCTGATGGGGTGTGTTCATTGGTTGGAGAGTTGATTCCTTCTCAGCCTGAGGGGGATGTTTCGATGATCGTTTCGGATTCTGTTACAGGTCTCATTCAGAGTCCAACGCCTATGGTCCAGGGTGGTAAGTCTTTTGCAGGTCTTTTCAAATCTTCTCCTGTTGAGACTTTACCGGTGCCATCAGTTCCCTCTAAGAAGGGGGGGTATGTTTCTGTTCGGGTGGATCCGATTGCTTATCAGGCTCGTCTTGAGTTGTGTAAGAATGCTCTTATTGGTCGTGTGGTGCTTTCCAGTGGTGAGCGGCCTTGGAAGCTTATGGATCTTAAGGTAAGGCTTAGCAAGCATTGGATGCTAAACTCCGATTGGCGACTTATCTCTCTAGGGAGAGGATATTATCAGATTCTTTTGAAGTCTCCTACTGAGAAGACTCATGTTTGGGGGTTAGGTTCAGTTCATCTGAAGCCAGGTATTCTTCGCTTACAGCCTTGGGTCCCGGATTTTAACCCATCGCTACAAAAGTCCACCAATGCTCAGGTTTGGGTTAGGCTCTTTGATTTATCGTGGGAATACTGGCATCCAAAAATTATTTCTGACTTGGCTAGAGGGATTGGGGTGCCATTGCGGTTGGACAAGGCTACTAGTGATGGGGATTTTGGTCATTATGCTAGAGTTCTAGTTGATGTGGATGTGTCATCTGTGCTACCTACTTCAGTGTTGCTAGAGAGGGATGAATTTCATAGTTCTTTTATAGCTATTGAGTATGAGAATCTCCCAGTTTTTTGCTCTACTTGCTCTTCTATAGGTCATTTGCCTAGTTCTTGTCGTTGGAACAAGTCTTCTAAGGTTCCTCTAACTAGTTCTGCAAAATCAACCCAGGATATAGCGGAGGATTCTAGAGTTTTTGGAGCTGATGGTTTTCAGCCTGTTCGGACCCGCTCTTCTAAATCAGTTTATCGCCCTGTTATTGCACCTCAGGAGGAGGTCCCGTTATCCAATGTTTTTACAGCTATTCATCAGGATATAGGTGGTCAAGATTCGGTGGTTATCCATACTTCAGTAGGGTCTACTTTGATTTCAGGATCCATTCCGTCCGCTAGTTTGGTTCTTTCTTCGGATCCATCTTCGTCTACCGTGTCAGCTATTTCTGAAGTGGTTTCGAGTTCAGTTCCTCCAATGATTTCCCAGGCATTACAGATTTGCAAGGGTTCAGGATTTGATTATGAGGGCACTGATTCAGTTTTGGTTTCTAGTTCTTCGGTTGTTAATCCTTCTATTAGTTCTGTCAGTTCGACTGTAGGGGTACTGCATGATGCTAAGACTGTTGTTCAGGGTTCTTCGTTGGTCAATCAGGTTCGTCCTATGGTCTCTACCATTTTATCCAGGTCATCTTCTCGTCCGGGTCAGACAGCTCGTCGGCAAGTTAGGGTTCATGAGGTTTCAGGCAATCAATCTTCTGAGGAGGCGGTTGTGTCTTCAATTTCGAATGTCAATGTGGATCAGAGTAGTAATGGATCTGGTGTTTCTTGTTCTTCGGTTGTGGTTCCTAGGGGGCTTATTCGGACCTCGGGTCCGTTGTCAGAATCTCAGGCCGAGCTTCACCTCATTGCAAATTCCTCATGGGCTTCCCAAATGGAGGAGGGTGAGTTCGCCGATGATGAGATTACTCAGAGAGCTTTGAGGGTTGAGCGTAGGCTGGCTTCTTTAAAGTCCGGATATCGGGCTCCTCCGACGGTTTCCGATGATTAATGTTCTCTTTTGGAACTGTCGTGGGATCCGGGGAGAGCCCACGAGGCGGGTACTTAAAGAGTTGTGTCATTTACATAGACCTGCTTTGGTTTGTATTGCAGAGCCTATGGTTGATTTTTCCTCTATCTCTTCAGGTTTCTGGTCTTCTCTCGATCTTCGTCTGGTGGGCATGAATGATAGGGGTGGGTTGATTCCGACTATTTGGGTTTTCGCTTGTGTTTCTTTTCCTGAGGTTCAGATAGTTCATTGTCATGAGCAACATCTTACTGTTTCACTTTCGATCGGTTCTCGGGTGCATTGGTACACTTTTGTTTATGCGAGCACTTCTACAGTGGTTCGTAGGTCTCTTTGGCAGTCTCTTCGTGATATGGTTAGTTTGGTTTCTTCTTCCTGGTTGGTTGTTGGGGATTTTAATGCGGTTCTGGGTGCTCATGAGGCTTTGGGTTCTCGTTCTCCTGCCCGTGGTTCTTGTGAGGATTTCAGGTCGATGATTGAGGATTGTGATTTGGTTGGTATTCGTTCTCAGGGTGCCCGATTCACTTGGGTTAGAGGTCGCAGTAACCGCACTAGAGTTGAGAGACGATTAGATAGAGTTTTGGTTTCTAATGGTTGCATTTCCTGTTGGCGGGAAATTTCGTGTGTGGCTCTTCCCCGTATCTGTTCAGATCACTGCCCGTTGTTGGTTCGGTTGTCAGATTTTGAGGTCTCTAGTCATAGACCGTTTCGGTTTCAGAGCATGTGGTTAGAGCATCCTGATTTTATTGCTATTGTTCGTAGGATTTGAAGCTCTCATGTTGTGGGTAGGCCTCCTCAGGTTGTTATCTATAAGCTGAGAAGCTTGAAGAAGGCTCTCAAGTCTTGGAATTGGGAGGTTTTTGGTGATCTTAACTCTACCATTGCTGGGAAGTGTGCGGAGCTTCATTCTATTCAGCTAGATTTGTCTAACCGGGGTTTTTCAGATGATCTTTTTATGGCCGAGGCGAGTGTTCATTCTGAGCTTGATGTGTTGTTACAGAGACAGGAGTGTTTTTTTCGGGATCGGTCTAGAGTTAGGTGGCTTCGTGATGGGGATCGGAACACATCATTCTTTCATGCCTCTATCAAACGTAGGCAGTATCGTAATGTTATTTCAGCCCTTTCGATTAATGGGGTTATCTCGGAGGATCGACCTACCATCAGGGATCATATCATTAGTTATTATTCTGACCTTTTTTCCTCGGATGTTTCTCAAGTTGGAAGAGATTTATCTATTGTAGATGATGTGATTCCTTCCTTGGTAACTGCCGTAGAGAACGTTTTCTTGACTAGCGTTCCATCTGCAGATGAAATTCACGATGCAGTCTTTGCTATGGATGCTGCTTCTGCCCCTGGGCCAGATGGGTTTTCTGGTAGATTTTATCAAAGATGTTGGGATGTTGTTGGTAGTGACGTGGTCCTTGCTGTTCAGGATTTTTTCATCACCGGAGTTATTTTCCCGGGTCTTAATTCCAGTTTCATTATTCTTCTTCCGAAGCTGAGGGAATCTATTTCGGTTGATCAGTTTCGTCTGATTGTTCTTAGCAACTTTCTATTTAAAATTTCTTCGAAGATTTTGGCTGATCGTTTAGCTCTTGTTGCCTCCAGGATTATTTCTCCTCAGCAGTTCGGTTTCATTCGAGACCGGCATATCGAGGATTGTATTGCTTTGGCTTCTGACTGTGTGAATGTGTTGCATAAGAAGTGCTATGGGGGTAACTTGGCCATGAAGATTGATATTCGTAAGGCTTTTGACACCCTGGATTGGTCTTTCCTTTGCAGAGTGCTTCAGGCTTTTGGGTTCTCTTCTATTTTTGTGGATTGGATGAACAGTATTCTTCGTTCGTCTAGGCTTTCAGTTCTTTTGAATGGGGTCCCAGAGGGATATTTCGGTTGCTCTAGAGGGGTTCGTCAGGGAGATCCGCTCTCTCCGCTTTTGTTTGGTATTGCAGAGGACTTCCTTAGTAGATTATTAACGAGGTTGGTGGGTTCTTCTCAGATTCTGCCGATTTCCTCCCCAAGGGGTTTTTTGGCTCCAACTCATTTGCTCTATGCAGATGATGTTTTGATCTTTTGCAGAGGCACTCAAAAGAATCTAAAACATATCATGGGTGCTTTTGGCAATTATGGTGATATTTCAGGCCAGTTGGTTAACTGGGGTAAGTCTTCGATTTATTTCGGATCTTCTATCTCCCCCTCTAGCATTGGTAGTTTGCAGTCTTTGGTTGGTATGCAGATTGGGCATCTTCCGTTTTCTTATTTGGGAGTCCCTTTATTTCGAGGTAAGCCTCGAAAAGCAGTGCTACGCCCTATTGCGGATAAGATCTTGTCTAAATTCGCTAAATGGAAGGGCAAGTCTCTCTCTCTGGCCGGTCGTGCTACTCTGATCAGGTCAGTCATCACTGGTTCATTTGTGCACTCTTTCATGATTTACAAGTGGCCTTCTTCTCTTCTGTCACTAATTAACCGCAAGTTGAGAAACTTTTTGTGGACCGGTTCCTGTGAGGAGACTAAGTTGGTTCGGGTTGCATGGGATCGTTGTTGTAGGCCTTACTCACAGGGTGGTCTTGGTCTGAAAGATATTGGGTTGCTGAATGACTCACTATTGCGGAAATTCACATGGAAGTTTATGACCTCTGATGGTTTTGCTTTCTCTTTTCTTCGGGAGAGGTATCTCAGGCATTTACAGAAGCCTCATGGAGGGTATGTCACCTCCTCGATTTGGTCTTCTCTTCGGTCTAATTATAGTTCCCTTCTTAAGGAAGGTATCTGGCTAATTGGCGAGAACTCTCAGAGGGACTTTTGGCGGGATAATTGGTTGGGGGTTCCCATTTTGGACCTTTTAGGGATTCCTGATTATTTAGCTAATCCGCTCCGGGCGAGGGTTTCGGATTTTATTCATCAGGGTAGATGGGTGCTAGCCGATTGTTTTCGAGCGCGTTTCCCGGATCTGTGTTTTCGGATTGATCGTATTGCAATTTCTCCTGTTGTGGATTCTCTGGTTTGGGCTAATTCTCGGGATGGTCGTGTTTCTTGCAAGGCTGCTTATTCCCAGTTTTTCCGTGATATTCCTCAGGTTGTTTGGTGGAGAGATGTTTGGTCCCGTTTTATTCCCCCCTCTCGCTCTGCTTTGACTTGGCGTTTGATGTTGAACAGGCTTCCTACTGAGGATCGCCTTTGTAGGTCTGGGTTCCAGTTGGCTTCTCGTTGCAGTATTTGTGGGGTTAGTAGTGAATCTGCAGATCATCTTTTTCTTCATTGTCCCCTGGCGGTTGCTCTTTGGGAGGCGGTTTTCTCGACTTTCCAGCGACGTGTCTCTACCGACACTTGGCAATCCTTCTTCTTGCAAGCCATGTCAGTTTCCTTTAGTGAGCAGGTCAGGATTTTGTGGAAAGCGGTTATCCATGCAGTGGTATGAGGGGTGTGGACTGCTCGTAATCAGTGGATCTTTGAAGGGAAGTCGGTGGACTTTAAATCCGTCCTTTCTTTGGTCTGGTGTGCGGTTTCAGAGGCTAATCGCCTAGGGATTGGTTGTATGCGTAACTGTATGGATGACCTTTTGATTCTTCGTCGATTTGGTCTTCAGGGTCGCCCTTCTAAAGCCCCAGTTATCAAGAGTGTGGTTTGGTCGCCTCCGGCCTCCGGCCCCCGGCTGGATCAAAGTGAATACTGATGGCGCTGCTATGGGCTCTCCGGGGGTTGGTGGTTGTGGTGGTATCTTTCGGAACTGTAGAGCATTTGTGAAGGGTTGCTTTGCTATTCCTCTTGGTCAGGTTTTCGCTTTTGAGGCTGAGCTTCTGGCGGCCTCATTGGCCATTAATTTTGCTTGGAAGTATGGGTGGCATCGAATCTGGCTTGAGAGCGATTCTTCTTATGTGGTTCAGCTTCTCTCTTCTCGTTCTGAGTTGGTTCCTTGGAGGGTTCGTCAGGCGTGGCAGCGCTGCATCTTCCAAATCTCACATATGGATTTTCAGGTTTCACATATTTTTAGGGAGGGTAATCAAGTTGCAGATACGCTTTCTAAGCATGCTTTGGAGCTTCAGACAGATTCTTGGTGGTTCTCTGCCCCGCCATTCTGTTCTTCTTTAGTTGGCAATGACTGCATGGGCCGCGAGTCTTTTCGTTTTTCTTGATGTTTTCTTTTTCTTTTTGGTGTGGCCTACGTGCCTCTTTTTGTTTGGGGTTGTTTTCCCTGGCTCTTTGTGCTTTGTTGCTTTTTGTCACTTTTTACTTTCTTTTATCTCTTTTATATACGGATACTGTCTAGGGGTTTTTCAGCATATGATCGCTTGTGATGCTTTTTCCCCTTAGATCAGTCCAATTTTATTAAAAAAATATTATTATTACTTTATTTTTGTTTCATTGTATTATATATATACCTATATATTTTGTTTGTTATTCTATTTTGTTTCTTCCCTTTTCTGATTGTTGTTGTATATGATTGTTGTATCACTAACAATCTTAAGACATTAATTCATGGATCAACAATCTGTTTCTGGCAAGAATCCTTATGCCGAGAAGCCTGAGAAGTTCAAGGGTGTGGACTTTAGAAGATGACAACAGAAGATGTTATTCTGAATTTGGCACATGTTGTCAAAGAAGATGCTCAAAAAATGAGTGACAATCCAACAAAGAAGGCTCTCAGTGCTCTGAAGGCCTGGACTCATTCAGAGTTTTGCTATAGAAACTACATAGTAAACAGTTTGGATAATACTCTTTATGATATCTATTCTAATTGTAAAACAACAAAGGAATTGTGGGAGTCTCTTGAGAAAAAAAAAAAACATAATTGAAGATGCTGGATCAAAAAGATTCGTTATTAGAAATTTTTTAAAATTTAACATGGTTGATTTTAAGTATGTGATTAAGCAAGTTGAAGAATTGCAGATTCTTATTCATAAAATGCATCTTGAAGACTGTTCGATCGGTGAACGTTTTCAAGTTGGTGCCATCATTGAAAAACTGCCACCGTCTTGGAATGATTTCAAGATTTATCTCAAGCATAAAAGAAGAGAAATGTTTGTTGAAGATTTAATCTTAATGCTTCGAGTTGAAGAGGATCACATGAAAGGTGATAAAAATGACAGTACTTCTTTCCAAGCCAATGCAAACAATGCAGAAGAAGGGACATCAAAGCAAAAGAGCCAATTCCATAAGAAAAATGCAAAGAAGCATGCTACTATTCATGTACGAAAGGGAAAGAACTTTAAGAAAATTAAAGGATCATGTTAGGTGTGTGAGAAAATCAGCCACAAGGCTCAAGACTGCCGCAACAAGAAGAATAATAATTTTGCCTTGTCAAAAAAAAATAATAATCAGGCCAATGTGATAGAGATAGATGGCAATAATCTTGCTTCTATTGTTTCATAAGCAAATATGGTGTCAAATAGCAAAGATTGTTGGATTGATACTAGTGCTACAAAGCAAATATGTGTAGACAAAAACATGTTTTCAGAATATAAACTAGTCTCAAATGAAGGAAAATTGTACATGGGCAATGATTCTATTGCAGATGTAATTGGCAAGGGCAAAGTCATATTGAAGTTTACTTCTGGAAAGGTGCTTATGTTGCTGGATGTGTTACATGTTCCTGACATGAGGAAGAATTTGGTGTCTGGTCCACTTCTTAGCAATAAGGGGTTTAAACTTGTATTTGAATCAAACCAATTCATCCTTACAAAATGGGGAATGTATGTAGGCAAAGGCTATTTGGCTGATGGATTGTTTAAGTTAAATGTAATGATTACTAATAATAAAAATAATGGTTCTGCTTATTTTTGTGACTCTTTTAATTTATGGCATTCTAGATTAGGACACATTAATTTTCGTTTTCTTTATAGAATGGTTAATTTAGGATTGCTTCCACAGTTTGCTATTGATTTTAATAAAAAATATATATATATATATATATATGAAACATGTATGGAATCAAAGTTTGCTAGACAAACTTTCAAATAAGTTTTGGAAAGATCAAACGAATTACTTGGTTTAATTCATAATGATTTTTGTGACTTTAAATCTACACCAACACGTGGAGGAAAGAATTATTATATTTATTTCATAGATGATTGCAGTAAATTTTTTTTATGTTTATTTAGTACATAATAAGGATGAAGCCTTAAATGTTTTCAAACAATATAAGGCAGAAATTGAAAATCATCTTGCTAGAAAAATCAAAACATTAAGATCAGATAGAGGAGGAGAATATAATTCTTCAATCTTTTCTGATTTTGTGCTACACATGGAATTATTCATCAAATGACAGCCCCGTACACGCCACAACAAAACGGAGTGGCTGAAAGGAAAAACAGAACTTTTAAAGACATGATAAATTCTACGCTGAATAGTTCTGTACTTCCTCATAATTTATGGGGTGAAGCTATACTTATTGCAAATAAAATATTAAATAGAGTTCCACATAAGAAAACAAATAAGTCTCCTTATGAAATGTGGAAAGGTAGATTATCGTCGTACAAAATTTTGAAAGTGTAGGGTTGCCTAGCAAAGGTTCAGGTTCCTCTACCAAAGAGAACCAAACTTGGACCAAAAACTATTGATTGTGTATTTATTGGATATGCAAACAATTGTGTTGCATATAGATTTCTTGTTGTGAAATCTCAAGTTCCGGAAATACATGTGAATACTATAATAGAATCAGTTGATGCTGAATTCTTTGAAGATGTTTTTCCTTATAAGAAGTAAACAATTGATTCTAACAAAAAGAGAACTTATAATGAAGTTCAAGTAGAATCTTCTTCAAGAGTTCAAGAAGAAAATTTAGAACCTAGAAGAAGTAAAAGAGTAAAAATTCAAAAGATTTTTGGTCCTAATTTTCTTACTCTCTTGGCAGAAAATAAGCCTCATACATATAAAGAAGTTATGGCTTCTCTAGATGCTTCTATGTGGAAGGAAGCAATTAAAAGTAAAATTGATTCCATTTTGCAAAACCATATCTGGGAATTGGTTGATTTACCACCCGGTAATAAACCAATTGGATACAAATTGATTTTCAAAAAGAAATTAAAGGCAGATGGAACTATAGACAAATATAAAGCTCGATTAGTAGCTAAAGGATACCGCCAGAAAAAAGGTCTGAATTATTTCGACACTTATTTGCCAGTATCTAGAATTACATCCATTAGAATGTTAATTGCTATTGTTGCAATTAAAAATCTAAAAATACATCAAATGGATGTGAAAATGACATTTTTAAATGGAGAATTAGAGGAAGAAATTTATATGGAACAACCTGAGGGTTCATAGTTAAAGGTCAAGAGAATAAGGTGTGCGGGCTTGTTAAATCACTGTATAGACTTAAACAAGCTCTAAAGCAATGGCATGAGAAGTTTAACCACACAATGTTGTCAAATGGTTTTAAAATTAATGAATGTGATAAATGTGTGTATGTGAAAAGTGATGACAATTTTTATGCTATAGTTTGCTTATATGTTGATGATATGTTGATTTTGGGATCAAACAAAGATGTAATCAACAACACAAAACTGATGTTGAAATCCAAGTTTGATATGAAGGACATAGGTCTAACTGACGTCATTCTTGGAATTCAAATAAAAAGAGATGATGAAGGATATGTCCTTACACAATCTCATTATGTGGAAAAGAATTTGAAAAGGTTTGGTCACTTTGATTGCAAACCTGCATTTACTCCATATGATATGATTATCAAATTGAAGAAACATACTGGTGATGCTGTTTCTCAACTTGAATATTCACAAATCATTGGAAGTTTAATGTATTTAAGGAATTCTACCATGCCTGATATAGCTTATTTTGTAAGTAGGCTTAGTAGATATACAAGTAATCCTGGAAAAGAACATTGGAATGCACTTATAAGAGTATTAAGGTATTTGAAGTTTACTCACTCTAATGGTTTGCATTACACAAGATATCCACCAGTGTTAGAGGGTTATAGTGATGCGAATTGGATATCAGATAGTACAGAAACCAAGTCTACAAGTGGATATGTGTTCACTTTAGGAGGAGTAGCAATATCATGAAAATCCTCTAAACAAACATGTATAGCAAGATTAACTATGGAATTTGAGTTTATAGCACTAGATAAAGCAGCTGAAGAAAGCAGAATGACAAAATAATTTTTTAGAGGATATTCCAATATGGCCTAAGCTTGTGATAGTTGTTTGCATACATTATGATAATATAGCTACACAAATGCAAGCTAAGAGCAATATTTACAATGGTAAATCATGTCATATCAGGTGCAGGCATAATACTATTAAACTATTACTCTCTAATGGAGTTATCTCTATTGACTATGTAAAGTCAAAAGAAAATTTGGTAGATCCATTGACAAAAGGTCTACCAAAAGAGCAAATAAAGTATACATCAAAGGGAATGGGTCTTAAGCCAATTTTACAATGAGTCTGTTAGTTTTGGCTCGTATTCTCAAATGAACTAAATGTGAACCAAATGAGACTCAACTGATGTGGAGCTTCCTGGAGACGTGGGATACGTTTGGAAGTTGAATGGTGGTGTTTTAAGGGAGATTGAAGATTGAAGAAGAACTGAAGAAGCGTAATCTGGTAGATACCGCTGCGTAGGACCGCGGCATAGGCAAGTGCCTAGGCAGCGGCACATGGAGCGGTAAAGTCCAGAGGATCAGGCGCAGCAGGACCGCGGTGTAGGCAAGTGCCTGAGCCGCGGCACATGGAGCGGTCATGAGCAGAAATTGTTTCATGGTGTTGGAAGTGGGGTGCACACCGTAACCTATACAGCGGAGACAATGTATTGCTGAGATCGGGAATATTGCGCAGAATAGGAAAAGGTATTCTTCTGGAAGTTCTTGTGCTTGATGGAAAAGGATTTACTCCCTACAAGAAGACTTGTCATAAAAGGAAATAGTATTTATATGGAACAAGTAAGTCTTGTACGTTTAGGAGTAGGATTTCCTTTTATCTTAAACTCCCTGTAACTAGTATAAATAGTCCTAATATTTATGTTATTAGATTGAAGGCTGTGGAGCAAAAAGAACACCATGTAAACATCAGAGAGTGTGAGTGAGATCCGAGGAGACCCAATGGGAATATCCAAGGAGGGATCCAAGGGAATATCGGTGGATCTAATTAGAGATCCGTGGGTGATATTTAGGGGAGACCTAGGGGATATTGTAGGGGTTCTTGGTGAGGATCTTGTGAGTGGAGTTTGGGTTAGGTGTGAGAGAGAATCCTGGAGTATATGGTTGTAACAATTTATCATATAGTGGAACTTTCTCTGTCGTCCTGACGGCCCGTGGTTTTTTACCCGTTTTGGGTTTTCCATGTATATCTTGTGTTGTGATTGTTTTATTCTCTCTCATCTATTTTTCTACTTATTGACGTTATTATTTGCTATGAGTTATGGGCATATATTAGGCACGGCGATTCCGCGTTCATCGGGTTTATAATATCATAATCAAAATAAAAAACCAAAAAAACGAATTTTTATTTGGTGACATAAGATTTAATTGTAGAAAGAATCATGCGGATAATCGTTGTTTTTTTACCGATATTGCTGATTAGTAATATCGGTAAAAAAACAACAACATAAACAGCGAATTCTTCCTTCGAATTAGGAGGCAAGGCAAATAAAACGAATTTCGTGTTCTGTTCGCCTCTTCTATATGTATATATTTCAAATATAGAAAATATAGAATATAGAAAATATAGAATCTTGCATCTTTCTATATCTCCCAAGAAGTCCCCCTTTTATAAGAATTCCTGCTCTTGGGTCGGATTCTAACGAATCTTTCGGGTATTTTTAAATTTATCCCCAACAGAGTCGAACCATGTGGAAACCTAACTTAGCTAATTAGAGATCTCATGGTCTAAGTTCAATAGGAAAACTAGTTTGGTTTAATTCAAGATTGAACACACCAAGACCTATTCTAGTTATAAGGTGTGTTGTCTGCAGAAGTGTATAGGGTATGTTATTACATTTAATGACATTAACATCTTTTTATCAAGAGGAATATGGCAGAATATTCTACGTTAATGTCACCTATATAGGGGTGAATGTGGGGTCACATTTATGAGAGCATGGCCGAATTCTCTAAAGCTCCTATGAATCCGGTATTTTGTTCAGGACCAAAATGAACACAACCATATAAATTGAAGTGTGTAAGATTTGATATGTGTGCGACATATTATCTTTTTCTTCTACAACAGTGAACAGTTCAAGATCATAAATCCACTGTGTCACTTAGGAGTTCCGATATATTTACACTAATGGAAGTTCAAGTCCAAAAGACACTTACCTTGATGCATATCATATCTATTTTTCTCTCAGTTAGTCATTCATCATCTGCATTTAATCAGACATGTAGGATAAACAACTTTTGACTCAAATGTGGGGTATTGTTGGAAAAACGTTTGAGTAAAGTTGTTTGATATAAATTCAACTTTTTAAATTTATTTTAATTTTAAATTTTGAATTTAAGACATGAAAAGTTGTGTCCTTATCAGATAGTTACAACTGTTCATCTTCTTTAAATACAGTAAACGTTCAAAAATAAAATCAACTTTTAAGTTTTCATTATATCTTGCATTCATTCTAAGAGAGAAAAACACACATTAAATTCGCTAGAATTCAAAGTTCTTTGTGTTTAAGTTCTGAATTACAGACAGAGTATCCTGGGAGTCAGTTGGTCAAGGTTTTACAAGCACAACAGTAGAGGCCGATTTACTGTCTTAAGGCCATTACAAATGCAAGCCTCTGTCTACTGTTTTTCACTGCATTGTTAATCTGGTATTTATACTTATTATTATTATTATTATTATTATTATTATTATTATTTTGTTTCACTGTATTATATATATACCTATATATTTTGTTTGTTATTCTATTTAGTTTCTTCCCTTTTCTGATTGTTGTATCACTAACAGTAATTTCCATTGAAAAGTTTTCAAGTCGACCCATAATCACATTACAAATATAAAAATTTTGATTTTTATGACAGAAGTTGTGGTGGTACTTTGATAAGATTCTAGGTTCAATTTTTTTTTTTTTGGTTGAATCTGTTTAATATATATATTGCAATAGCTGTATAATTTGATTGATTTGGTTTACAATGGTGTTTACTCAAGCTGGGTTGCTAGCAAATTGTCTAGGTTTGGTTTCTTTGTGTTACTTTGCTTTTTCAAAATATTAATATTTGTATATTGTTTTTGATGATAACATTGTCTTTGTTGTATTCATGATATGTGTAATTTGATTCTCTATAGGTCTAGTTCTTTTTCATAAGCATAAAATACCACCATTTCGAATTCAGATAGGTAATAGGTCTAGTTCTCTCTCTAACCGGCGTCGATTGGGTTTAATTGGTTTTATGTTTGATCACATGAGGATTGGCTTGGGTTTGCTGAAGATGAATCTAGATTTTGGTTTGATGAATCTGGATGATGATAATGGTTTGGCTGGGTTTCTTTTGGCGTTGGCTTGAATTGAATTTGATATGGTGTTTTTGATTTTTCAATTTTTGATTTGGTATTGAATCTGAATAGAATCTGATGTTGATGGTGTTTTTGTTTTTGTTTTTCAATTTTTTCTTACAAAAACAATACTGGTTTTTATATTTTAATATATTTAAATTCTTTTTAATTCATTGAATTTCTTTAATAATAATTATTTTTTAAATAACTTTTAAGATTTTGATACATTTATAAGATTTTTTTTTTAAAAAAAAAAAAAAAACAAAAGCAAAAAAAATTATAGTATTTGCAACATACCGCCCAACAAATAACCTTGAAATGCCTAAATTGACATTAATCATTTGACATGTGAGGCGCACATGTCTAGGTCAAAAGACGAAATAAGGGTTCTGTCCCCATACCGTCACTAGTTGCCAATTTTCATGAGTTCAGGGTGGGGGGTGGTGATTTTAAGTTAGGATAGGTAAATGAAATAAATTACATTATCTATAACCATTTTCAGATTTTATTTATTTATTATGTAATTACTTATAATTTTCTAAGTAAAAAAAAAAAAAACTAATTATATATAAGGTTTTATAATTTTTATTTAAAGAAATATATATGTAGAAAAGGTTTTGCACCTTACCCTATCAAATGCTTCCATTACATTATAAACAATTATTAATTATATATAGTAAAAAAAATTCTAGAAAAAAAATAAAGCTAATTACACCAAGCTCCCCTGAGGTTTGCTCTTTTACAACCGGAAACAACTTTATCGTTAATTAACATTGACCTCCCCTGATGTTAGTCAATCTTGGTCAAACTTAATTGTTGACCAAGTTTGACTGTCAATATACCAAAATACCCTAAAAATTATTATTTAAATTAAGAGCAATGCTATTTTGTCAAAATTTGGTGTTCAAATTTAGAACAAATGATATGGCATCTCTAAAATCCAATCATTTCAATTATTCAATTCTAAATCAAAGAAATCAAAGATCTACATTACTTGGGCAATTTGGATAAAGTAGCATTATTGTTGAATTTTTTTTTTTTTAAAAAAAAAATCTGCATTTTTTAATGGATCTCCACCATCCATTCAAAATGGATGGTGGAGATCAATTTTATTTTATTTTTTATAATAAAGGTAATACATAATCATAATCAAAAAATAAAACCATTTCTTAAAAAAATTGACCTCCACCATCCATATCAAGATGGATAGTGGCGATGAACTGAAAATTAAAAGGGAATTGATAGAGATCCAACTAAATTCCAAAAATAAAATTGTAAGTGCCTCACTTTTTAATTGGCTAATTTCGGTGACAAAATCACAATGAAGTTTAATCTTGTAAGGGTAGTTTAGAATTGAAGAAATTCTACTCAAATGCTTAAGGACCTCATTGTGGATCTCAAGAGCTTCAAGGAAGGTAACTTCTTGACCTTGACTCTTAATTGAAGAGATTTAGAGTGCACACACATACAACTCATGCATTTTAGTATTTGTGTTTTTTTTTTGTATGATTGGTAAAATCTCTTTGTATTTTATAGAAATATATTTTTGAAAATTTTCATATTTTTACGAGTCCAACTTTGTGTGGATTTGTCCCTAGATGAGTTCCGAGTGATTCAGAGACTTGTCTATATGTTTCAGATGATTTTCGAGACATTTGGGACATTCTGTGTTTTTATCGGAAACCGAAATTCAATTCCGAGCTTAGAGTGGAAAGTTATATATTTTTCCATATTTGTGATTGAATCCGGATTCATATTCCGAAGATGGAATCGAATTCTAAGTTCTGAGGTCAACTGGACCAAAGGTCACTCGAATCGGGAGCCGGCTTAGTGTGGCATGATAGAAAAAAAAAAAAGAAAAAGCTAGAGGTGGCGTGTGAGGCCGTGCACCACACGGGAAAAAGGTGCCTCTGTCCTCATGTGGCGCACGGCACTGCAATGCGCTCACACCCCAAAATTTCATTCTTTTAATTTGCTTTTTATTTTGTTTTGACTTTGATTTGTTTTATTTTTTTTATTGCTTTTGATTGTTTTGTCTTTTGTTGTTTGTTAGTCAATATATATATATATTTATATTGTATCTTTGTTGGTGCATGAATATATATATAGTATATATAAAACCTTATTGTTTTTTTTTTCTTCATGTTTGTTTGTGTTAATATATATATATTTTTATAATCGTGCCCTTTTTTTTTGCCTTTTGTTAGCGAGACCTGATACATATATATATATATATATTTCTTTCTTCTTCACTTTAGATAGACACACATAATTTGAGAGCAAAAAATTTACTTTAGAGAGAGAAAAATATTTTTCAAGAGAGAGACTTCCAAGATCCCATTTTTACTCATCCAAATCAAAAACCCATCATCTTCACATATCATCTAGCATGTTCTAGGTATGATTTCTCATGGGTTTTTATATTTGCTCACATGACTTGTAGACTTGTAGTTAGAACATCCTTGCGTCCTTCACATGTTCTTTCTCTACAAAATTGCTCTTTTATTACTTGACTAGTTTCAAGATTGCTCTTTTATGACTTGACTTAGTTTCAAGATTGTGTTTATTGTGTTTTGAGAGTTGTATTGTGGTAGATATTACATATATGACTTTGTTTGTCTATTTTGTTATGTTATATGCATGTCATTTAGTAAAATGATATCTATGAATGTCTAACATGTTCATCCATGCCTAGATAGGTTTAAATGTCTAACCTTGCATTTTAGCATCTTGAATATTGTTAATATTCACACTAGGTTGTTTTCTCTCTTCAATTAGAGTCAAGTTTTGTATTTGCCTTTTGGGTAGTTTGCAAACATGAACTAGATTCACTCCTAAAGGCCCATGGGTAGCAAAGACGGATTAGTAATCTTAGGTGTGATGCGGTCAACCTAGATTGTAATCGTATTTGCAAGTAGTGGATTGAGGTTCTAGTGTGGCGCACAAAACAGCTCGTGGTTTTTCCACATGTGGGTTTCCACGTAAAAATCATGTGTTATTTACTTTCCGCATTTCCTACACTTGATTTTATTTGGTGACTAGTTGGGGTTGTTTTTTGTAATCTTGATTAATCTCGAAAAATTGGTAAAAAGGGATTAAAATCTATTCACCCCCTCTCTAGATTATATTAGGACTCGTTAATATATATTTTCAATAATAAATCACAAATCTATCACAAAAACAAAATCCACAAATCTTATCTAACAATCATATTTTCTTCTTCAATCAATTACAAAATAATAATAATAATAATATGGGGAAAAAAAATGAGATCCAAATAGACATTCATCACTCAAAATCCATCTTCAATCTTCTTCCAAAAAAAAAAAAAAAACCAATCGATTGAGTAGGAGATGGAGCTCCATCTACGATGGAACTCATCTCCATCGCAAATGAAGACCCATTGTCATGGATGCTGCTGACATTTGTAGTGGCGAGGATGACGTAGATGGGCCTCTCGGCAAAAAATGACTCGAAGTCAGATTGGTGAGTGAGGTCGAGCTCCGAGTGCATCTAGAGAAACAGGTTGGTGAATGCAAGAGTGATGAACTTACAGACTATGGCCAACCTGACGAGTCCATTGTGGCTGGCAACGAAGATCTTTCGGAGGAGAAGGAGGAGGAGGAATCTGTGTTGAGAAAGGGAATTTGGAGTCAAGATTTAGAGATACGAGAAAATAAAAAGTTTTGAGATTTTGTCAGTCACCAAACAGAAAATGAGAAAAAGAGAAAGGAGAAAACTAGCATTGTTTAGGTCTCCATCGTAGACCTCTCCATCTGAGATGAAGGTTGCTCCATCTCAGATGGAGGTGAGAAGAATTTCCAGATCTCTTCCAATTTTTCCTTCTAATTTTTTTTTTCATTTTTGTTTTCTAATTTTTTTATTCAATTTTTAAATAAGCTTGAAATGCAAAACTACCCTTACTCTTGATGGTAAAATTTAGTCAACTGTTAAGTTTGACCAAGCGTGACTAATGTCAGGGGAGGTGAATGTCAATTAATGATAAAGTTGTATCTGCATGTAAAAGAGCAAATCTTAGGGGAGTTTTGTGTAATTAGCTCAAAAAAAAAATGATAATAAGACATCATTTCTTATAAATAAATAAAAACAGTATAAATTTCCAACAAAAACTTAACAAATAACATATGTCACAAAATTAAGAAAAAAAAAAAAACTTAAAATGGTAAAATAAGTTGAAAAGAAACCTTAAAAAGATACGTCTAAATAACCTAGGGGGGGTAAATGGGTTGTTAATCCGATTATTACCAAATTTTTCGAATTAGTAACAAATAACATATGTCACAAAATTAAGAAAAAAAAAAACTTAAAATGGTAAAATAAGTTGAAAAGAAACCTTAAAAAGATACGTCTAAACAACCTGGGGCAGGGGGGCTAAATGGGTTGTTAATCTGATTATTACCAAATTTTTCGAATTAGTCAATATTCAAAATTAAACCCAATTCAACAAATAATAAAATCAAGTATAAAGTGCGAAAATTAAAGAACACTTGATTTTTACGTGGAAACCTTCAACAAGGAAAAACCACGAGCTATTATGCTAGTCACACATGGTCACCAAAATCAACTATATGAATAAAAGGTTACACCCTCAAATGATACACGGACTCCCACTTTATACAACCTCAGGCTATGGACACTACCACTTACGACTCTTGGTTCAATCCCTAGTGATATCCCTTGATTCACTACTCTTGGCGTGAGCACCTCCTACTTTACCCACATACCTTTTATAGTGGCACTTGACCAATCTTGCTTGCGCACTAAGCAACTTAGTCACAAGACTTAACTCTCACGAAGAGATCAACAACCTATGTGAATATGCAATGATATTCAATATGCAAATAATGCTAGGTTACACTAAATGCTTATCTAGGATTTCAAGATGTCAATAAGAACAATCATAGATATCAATATTGCTATATGACACAACATACAACTTAGCTATGCAGAGGATAACCAATCCTAGATACAATAGCTATCACAAATAATCTCAATCAAACAATGAGATAAATTAGCTAGATGTTATATAAACTTGGAATCCTAGCTATAACAAAAACAACTCAATCAATCAACATATAATCTCAATCTTGTATATAAAATCTAATCTAGATGGATACAAGTAATAAATGAAATTTCTTCTTAAGTAAGAACACAAAAATGAATAGATAGTGTTCAACTTACCAAGTCATGTGTGTTGAAGAAGACCCATGCATAGATACATCCTAGATGATCCCAGATGATGTTTAGATGATGTTTGATGCACATGGAATTGAGTTTGTGTAATCAAAGATGAGTTCTTGGATGATTTTCTCTCATGGAATATGTTCTAAGTTAAAAATATGATTTTGAACTCTCTTAGTTGGCCAAAGAAAGATGAAGATGAATATATGGAAGCCTTAGACTAAGCTACATCGTTTTGATTAAAAAATCAGAAACAGTACGTTTCGTGGTACATTTCGCGGTACACTTTGACGAGTGTACCGCGGAATTACACAGGGACACCTCTGCCAACATTCGCGGTACAATTTCGTGGTTCACTTTGACGAGCGTACTGTCAAAACACACTAGATAGTTTTGCGATTGGCAACATACACAGTACGCTACGATGACTCAGGGTTCACGAAACCAAAGGGCGCGGTATGCTTAGACGAACTGTACCATAGAAACCCAAAAGATTTGAGTTTCCAAGGGGAACTTTGGCTATTCACCATGGACCAAACCCTTATGACCCTAGACCAAACTTAAAGAAGAAATAGGCCTTCTGTAGAGGTCAACCATCGCGTTATGACAAGCAAACAATCATGCATGCGCAAACGTTTTCGATCACAACCGGAAACGAATTGCTAGACACACTATCACACAACACAAACCAACAAAGAGGTGCAAGTATGAAGTGTGAAGAGAACGCACACATGAGCAATGAACACATATGCAATCATGAGAAGTATGTGTGTGCAACTAGTCTCTTCAATGGAATTAAGTACAAGTGATTTACCTTTGAAGTGTTTATCATCTTGACATCTTGAGAGGGTCTTTGTTGAGCTTGATCACCAACAATTATGAGCCTAAGCTACCCTTACAATACAAACCTCAAATGTGGTTTGTCACTGAAAAAAGCTAGTAAAAATGAGGAACTTACAAACTTAATTATGCTAAACACTTATAAAAATATAATTGAAATTACCAGAGTTAATTGCACTAAAGTACCATGTATTTATGTTTTTAGGCAAAATATCTTTAGGTTTCAGAAAATTAACATAAATATACCCTGCTGTTAAAATCAAACCATTAAATTTAACGGTTGACCAACCAAATATTTGAAAAGACAAATCTACCCCTACCACATCATCTAAAATATATTTATTTATTATTTCAAACAATTAAATTTATTTTATTTTATATTTTCTATTAAAAAATTATATACATATATATTATATATATAACAACATATATTAGTCAAAATAAAAAATGTTTTAATAAAAAAAAAATCTCCCAAGATCTCCAAACCAGATCCATTGAGATATTTAATTTATGCACTTTTTTTTCCATCTTTAATCCATGGTGATGGATAACAAATTTCTTCCCATCCATGGATCTCAAATCTTCCTCCAAAAACTAAATTCATCTCTTAGAACATCAAAAATACTTCTTTAACACAATTTTTATCTTCAAATCCATCCATAAAATCTTGAAAACTAACTCAAGAAAGTCAAAAACAACAAAAGTAAAAAAGTTGATGAGGGTTGTGGCGGTAAAAGAAGGGAGGGAGACACCCGGAGATGGAGGAGAGAGGGAGATGGCCGAAAAAGGAAGGAGTGATTTGGTGGAGCTTGGAGGATGGGTTCCATGGAGGAGATCTAGATTGGTGGAGGTTGGTCATTGGTGGTTCATGAGATTTTGAACAGATAAATCTATAGGCTGTAGCTTTATTTTTTCTTTTTTTATTAGATGATGATCTCCTCCATTCATTTGAAATGACTCCATCCAATCTCCGCCATCCATTTTTTTTTTATTATTTTTTTTATATAATGGTTTATTATTTAAATAATTAGTTATAATTGGAAAAACAATTTGACCAAAATACCCTTCAGTTGTTAAAAACTAACAGATAAAATTTAACGGCAGGGTATGTTTGTGTTGATTTTCTCAAACCTAAGGATATTTTGCCTAAAGACATAAATACAGGGTACTTTAGTGCAACTAACCCAAATTACCATGCATAACTAACAATAATTTTTTTTTTTTACAAAACTTAAAACAATTAATAACTTAAAATTAAATGGTAAATTGCACAAACAGTCCCTGATTTAAGATATAATTACAGCTATATACAACTTTCACTCGAAATTACACAAACAGTCCCTAAGTTTAGATATAATTACAGCTATATACAACTTTTACTCGAAATTGCACAAACATACCCTACTGTTAGTGATGTTCCGTTTGAACTTAACGGTTGAGGGGTAAAAAGGTCTTTTGACATACTAATAAGATAAACTTATTATTAATTATTTATTTAATAGTTAATTAATTGTTTTTAAAAATAAAATTGGATGGTCATATGAACTGCTTCATCTCTTGATCTCACCATAACCTCAATCAATAGTGGAGTCTCCAACAAAACTCCACCAAAATCTCAAGCTTTGTTTGAAAAAAGAAGCAAAACCTCAACCTGCGGGTCCTCCAATCTGCGTCGGTCTCATTCGACTTAAGGAGACCGATGCAGATTGGAAGACTATGCCAAATCTTTTTAAAATGGAGGAGATCTACATAGGATTTCCTTCAAACTCCTCCTTGATAGATCTCTTCAAAATAAAGGAGATCGATAGACCGAAGGCAACCGACATAAAAGGGTGTGGTGGTGGAGGCCGACTTGAAAGGGCGACGGTGGAGGCCGATTTGAAAAGGGTGTCGGTGGAGGTAAAGATCATAGATTACAATTTGTAGATTTTTTATATATTTTTATTTTTAAAAAGTTCTAGATACTTGTTTTGATGTTAAAAAAAAAGGGAAAATCGTATTTTAGTTCTTGTAGTTTGCCTTAATCTGCTTTTAGTTGACAGTTTTTTAGAATTATGATTTTTAATCCATCATTATTCTGACAATAGGGATTGTAGTCCCTATCATCCAATTCTGTTAGGGTTCCGTCAAGTCAACGACGGTAAATAGGTAAATTCATCAATGGGGACATGAAAGGTAATTAGGGCTGAAGTCTATAAAGTAATTTGATATATATAATTAATAATATATTATATAAAAATATATATTAAATAAAAAAAATTAAAAATAAAATAAAAATTAAAAACAAAATCAATAAATATTAAAAATTAAAAAACAAAAAACAAAATAAAATCCTCACAATCTCTAATCTCTCATGATCACTCATCCCCAAATCACCCAAACCACTGAATCAATCAAAACTGAAACAAATATTATATGCGTGTCTGAACAACCTAGATGGGGGGGGGGGGGGGGGGGGGTGGTGAATGGGTTGTTAACTGATTATTACCAATTTTTTGATAGTCAATATTAACATATAAAACTCAAACACAAAAAAAATATAAATCAAGTGTAAAGTGCGAAAATTAAAGAACACTTGATTTTTACGTGGTTGTTAACCGATTATTACCAATTTTTTGATTAGTCAATATTAACATATAAAACTCAAACACAAAAAAATATAAATCAAGTGTAAAGTGCGGAAATTAAAAAACACTTGATTTTTACGTGAAAACCTTCAATAAGGAAAAACCACGGGCTAATATGTGTGCCACACACGGTCCTCAAATCCACTAAATGTAATGATCATTACAACCCTATGTTGACCTCTAGTCACACCATTCTCGGTTGCATACCCACCACTACTACCCATAGGCCTTTTATAGTGATTTTAGACCAAAAGTGCTTGAGCACTACACATCAGTAGTCACAAGACTTAACTCTCAATGAAGAGATCAATAACCTATGTGAATATGATAATATTCTAAGTGCAAATAATGCTATGCTTCACCAAATGCTTATCTAGGAATTTAAGATGTCAATGTGGACAATCCTAGATATCATGATGTCTATATGAATGCTCATAAAGACTTAACTAGATAAAGACATGCAAGTCTAAGACCTAGTCATCAACCAAAGCCAACTCAACACAAGTTGTCAATAAACATGGCAAGGACAACAAATATGCAATTAACAAATGCAATCAAGGAATTTTTAATCAAAAGGCAATCAACACAAATTGTCAATGAACATGGCAAGGACAATAAATGTAATTAACAAATACAATCAATGAGTCATACACATCAATGTCTAAATGTAAATCATATAGACTTTGCTAGAGGGCAAAATGGTTCTAAATACTAGCTATCAACAAACAACTCATCTCGACCAAAAATCAAAGACTCAATCATGCTAGAATCAACATTAAGTAAATAGTCATGCATTTAATCAACAACTAAATGCTAATCCTAGGAAAACATGTCATAAAGATGAAACAAAAAGATCTAGAACATGTAGAGATTAAGTCAAAGAAATCAAGAAAACCCATGTTTGGATGATGCTAGGAAGATATTAGATGCTCATGGGAAGGTGTTTGGTTGAGTAAAGGTGAGTTATTGGGAGCTTTTCTCTCTAGGGTTTGAGTTTCTCTCACTATAATCTGATTTTGATCTCTCTAAAATGATCACGAAAGTAGAAAATACTTATATAGAAGCCCTAGATAAAGTGATGACGTTTTGGAAAAGAACAGCCCCAAAACCCGTCAAGTGCGTTAGTTGTGCGCTGATTGAGTTGCGCACAACTAGCGTATGCCCTATGAGCCAACCAGTGCATGACGACCAGCACAAGACCAACGGTGATCCTCTGCCCAAGTTGCGCTGATGTGGCGCATGTTGACCGGCGTATGTTGACTAGCGCTAAACCAACGCAATGCCCGGGTGATGTGCGGGTAAAAGGATCAGTGCACACCACAACAATGCACAAGAAACATCAAAAAAAATGTGCAAGTGTGAAGAGTGAAATGAGTACACACAAAAAGCAATGAACATACATGCATGCAAGAGAAGTGTGTGTGTATGTGTGCAACTAATCTCTTCAACAAGGGTTAAGCACAAGTGATTATACCTTCAATGAGCTCTTATGCTTGAGGGCTTGAAAATCAAATAAGCTTAATCACGAACAAGGAAGCCCTAAACTACCCTTACATATTAAGCCCCACAATGTGATTTGTCATGAAATAAGCCAATAAAAATTAAGGAATTTACAATCTCCTCCTTTGGCTATTTCATGACAAAACAACCACTCACAAAATAATCCTTACAAAACACAAAATAAAGCTATTGGTCAACAAATGTATATTCTACGTTATAATGAGAGTTTTCTAAGAATCTAAGTCTTCAAGGTTTTCAATCTCTTCGTAAATCATCATACCTACACACAATAGCAAGAAAGCACTTTCCAAGAACAAGTGCATGTGGGGTGATCAAACATAAAAGGCATTTGCACTCAATAAAGCAATACAAATTAATGCATGTGCAATGCTCCCCCTAAAAGGTTACTCTCTCTCAAGGCTTCTCCCCCTATATTTCTCAAGACTTCTCCCCATTTTTGTCATGAGATAGGAAAAGGAGCTCCCCCTATCGGTTTGCTTTAGCAAAGAGAGTTATTAGCACAAAAGGCATGTTCATAATCATATAAACGAACTTTATGCAACTCAAGAAATTGAGAGAGATTCAAGGATTTTTTTTCTTTTTTGAATGTGTGACAAAGATGCTTTGCATACAAGACATGTTGCATTCAAGTCCAAAATCAATGGTATTTGGCAAAGCAAACATCAAAAAGGGTTCCAAGAGAATTCAAACCAATTTGTACCCTTTTGTCATAAACAAGCAAGATATAGTTTTTCAAAAGATATTTTTGAGCTAAGAGCAACTATATCAATCCTTAAAGGCAAATCAAGACATGGATATTTATAATCCTATTTGATTTTTCCGAATGAAACATTCGTATGATAGTAGCCTTGGTTACATACCTTTAAGAAGAGAGAGAAGACTAATTTGGATATAAAATCCTTATTGATCACGTGGATACTAGATCCTTTTTTATTTTAGTCTTCTCATTTGCTTTTCACACAAAATTTTCATATACACAATCAAAAACATTTCATGCATATTATTTTAAGCACGTCATAAAATTCTCATGTCATAGAGATAAATTATGGGTCATTCATATGTACTTTCCCAAATAATTCTCCTAGTCCAAAAATGCATGTTTGAACATAAATATGACATGGATTATAAGTAAAGCAATTGTGCACACTTATTATGAAAAAGGAATATATAAGCATATATGTGCAACCAACAATCTCAAGCAATTATCAAAATAGCATAAATTTGATCAACTTTTTGCATATGACAATTCATGCAAGTTTGCTCTTTTTGCTTGAGCTCCCCACAAGGGGTCAAATCCAACCAAGTCAAAGAGAGGCATGAGCCCCTATAGACTTACCAAGTCCATTGGACCTAATTGCATCTACGGGTATCACATTGGCACAATGGCAAGTGGGTTCATTCTATTTAACCCACCTAGGTTCCACTTTATCATTTTTAGTGGTCATAGACATGTTTCTAAGTTTCCTAGGTTTATGCAAACTTGCCCTCTTTTTCAACTGTTTTTCTTTCATGCTTTTTAACCTACACATCTTGATGTAATCAAAACAATTTAGTCTTAAGTCACCAATCATACAACAAAAATGACAAGTAGGTACAAAGTAAAAATTTATACCATTGTATTGAGATCTCATCGAAGCATTACCATGTTGATGAGGTTTCTTTGATGGTGCATCAGTTTGCTTCTCTTTGAAGCTTGAGTCAATTGGTGGCACCTTTGTGGTCTAGCTTATTGAGGTGGTTGAGCCGGTTGAACATGCCTCCTTGGTTGTCAAAGCTTGGGTATGGAGCTCTTGTAAGTTGAGGTTGAACTTCAACCTTTGTTGGCATCTTCATTTGGCCATTCTTGGATGACTCTCTAAGATCAATCTTCCTCCTAGGGTGTTGAGGAGGTGAAGCTAACTTCTAGATACCTCATCTCTTTGTCATTGACAATCTTCAAAGGAGCACTCTTAGAGGATTCACCCACTTCAAGTGTCTTCTTGTGGTAAAAGGATTGAGGAGGCAACTTAGAAACAATTTCCTTCACAAAAGTTGTCTTGTTGGATGACGGTGTAACATCCTCATCAACAAACCCTAGGCCTCTCTTGTCACTAGGCATCTTCCCACAACCTAGCTTAATGTTGAGCCTCTTCATAAATAAAGTGAATTTAGCAAGTGACATATTTGCTTCTTTAAGCTCTTTCTTCAACTTGTCCTCATTTTCTTTGACAAGTTTTACTTCCTCATCTAAGAGAATCACCTTTTCTCTTAGTTGAAGATTATCTTCCTTCAATACAAAAATCTCCTTCTTTTTCTTCTTCGAGTCATGAAAGAATGTCATAAAATCCTCATAACTCATTCTTTCCTTGTTGTCAAAACTCTCCAAGTAGGAGTTATCGTCGTCACATGAGTATGAGCAACACTCATCACAATGCCTCCCATTAATCGAGTCAACTTCCTCATCAAGATCTTTGCCTTGGTCTTTTGATGTCATACAAGTAACTTCCCTTTGCATAGCTACATCAATCACACTTCTAGGTACCTTTTCATCTACTCAATAGAGGCATTTTTTCTTTCTTCTCCAACATCCACATGAGAGGCTTCAAAGGCTGTGTAGTAAACTGCAAGCTCTTCATCACTTGAAGAATCTTCTACACTCTCACTATCACTTGATGAGGTGGCCATCTCCTTTCCATTTCTCTTGTTCTTCAAGTTACCACAAACCTTGGAGATATGACTGTTGTTAGGATTATGCTCAATAGCAAGAGTGTAATATTGTAATTAACAATCTTTTTTTCATATTAATAAAGTGATTTCTGGTTTAAACAAATTTTATAGCATTTATAGTTTAACATTATAATTGTCAAAGTAAATAATCATAAGGTCTAAAGACTATGAGAAAAGAAGAATTGTTCGTACATTTGGATATGTATGTGGTAGACACAATTCTTTAGTTAGTCTTGAATATTGTTCACAACTTAAGTTAAAGGTTGGGCACCTTTATCTTGTTAAAGTTGTAGAATTCTTTTGCTAGCATTTGAGTGGGATCAAATGAGATATGATGAGTCTAAAATCATCGGAGTGTCTTCGAGCAAAAGAATCTAGTGCACTGGGTGCATTGAACTGGATCACAATGAAATACTTTATCTATAACCGTCAGTAGATAAAAGTCATTTATTATCAGGACAATCGGAGAGTCTATCTTAATCCTGAGATAAATGATGGACTTATGGTTGCAAGTGATATCATTTGAGTTATCAATGAGTACGATTATATCGCATAGTCTATCCTCGATAGTTTGGTGATATTCATTTGTTAATCGATAGAGGACTTCATTTATAGATATGGACATCGTGGCTCCATTTATCAAATGAGAGTATAATATCATCATATGGATGTTTTGAGGTAATTGGATATTAAATCTCAACGTTGAGTTTTCAATAGTGTCTATTGAAAACATGGCTTCTGGACAAGTCAAAATATCCAAGTTCAAAACGTGGTCATATGAGTAAATATGGTAACTTGGAGAGTTATATGCGGTCTATGAACTCTTGGCGATTATTGATATTAATCACGAGGATACACTATCTCCAACATGATTTTCTAGGGTATGAATGAGGAAACATCTTCCTTTTCTGTCTTTATTTAAGAGTTCAATTTTAGCTCTTTAGTGGAATGAGTTAAAATTAATGGATCGGACCTAAGTGAATCATTTGATGATTGTGATTAGGTTATGTCTATTGAAGCTTTTATTAATTGTGTTCTCACATGTTTAGGTCTAGTTGTTCCATAGAATGTCTTGATCACATGTTCTATGTTGTGTTGATTGTGATTTGCATCATTTGCATCACCTAGATCATTTGCCTTGAGGAAAGGTTGAAGTCTTTTGTTAAAGTGAGTGAAGCTTTAACTTGAGCAAGAAAACTTGGCTAGGAATAAGTTCCGGATAGCCAAGCAAAAGTCTTAGTAAGGAGTTTAGTACTCTAGATAGTTGAGCTAGGGGAGCTTGACTAGGATCCTTGTGATCTAGATTGCTAAGCAAGAGAATCTTCCTAGAGGCTTGAGAGCCTTGGATAGGAAGTTGCTTCCTAGAGATGTAAGACACACCTTGGATAGGGAGTAGGCTTAGTGGTTCACTAGCCCAAGGGTAGATTATGAGATGATAGCTTGAGGTGGATATCATCGTGTTGGTAGCCTTGAGTGTGTAAGTCCTTTTTCATATAGTGGATTGCTTTGCCGGTGGTTGTGGATTCAACCCATGGATGTTTCCTCTTCGGAGGTTTATCATGTTAAAAAATCTTTGTGTCCATTATCTCTTTATCTATCTCTTTTATTTTTATATATGTGTATGTTGTTATCTTGTTGAATATCATTCACTTGTGTTGTATATTTGAACAAATATTTGTAAAATGTGATTTGTAGAACAATCAACTTTAAATCATTTTTGTATTTGTAATTCTTCATATATTGATTATCTTTGTGTATAGCTAAATTTGTTCTCTCTTGTAATACATTGAACAATATTGATATACTAAGTATTCTTTGATATTGTGTTTTATTGCTATTATACCTCATACAACAATTTGATATATGTAGACAATGCCTAAATGATAAATGTTTATATTGTCTATGTATGAATGTTCCATTTATATGTTGTATATAAAGCTACCTTGAGGGACAAACGTAAGTTTGTTCAAGGGATTGAAAATAGGCGAAAAATCAATTCACCCACCCCCCTAGGTACGTTTTAAGCAATTTAACTTTGTTTGTATACTTTCAGGTTGTTAATCGATTATTACAAATTTTTCGATTAGTCAATATTAACATATAAAACCCAAACACACAAAAATATAAATCAAGTGTAAAGTGCGGAAATTAAAGAATACTTGATTTTTACGTGGAAACCTTTAATAAGGAAAAACCACGAGCTGATATGTGCGCCACACATGATCCTCAAATCCACTATATGTAATGATGATTACAACTCTAAGTTGACCTCTAGTCACACCATTCTCGGTTACATACCCACCACTACTACCCGTAGGCATTTTATAGTGATTCTAAACCAAAGGTGCTTGAGCACTATACACTGGTAGTCACAAGACTAAACTCTCAATGAAGAGATCAATAACCTATGTGAATATGATAATATTCTAAATGCAAATAATGTTAGGCTACACTAAATGCTTATCTAGGAATTTAAGATGTCAATGTGGACAATCCTAGATATCATGATGTCTATATGAATGCTCATAAAAACTTAACTAGATGAAGACATGCAAGTCTAAGACCTAGTCATCAACCAAATCCAACTCAACACAAGTTGTCAGTAAACATGACAAAGACAATCAATATGCAATTAACAAATGAAATCCAGGAATTGTCAATCAAAAGGCAATCAACACAAGTTGTCAACAATAAATGCAATTAACAAATGCATTCAATAAGTCCTACACATCAATGTTTAAATGCAAATCATATAGACTTCGCTAGAGGGCAAAATGGTCCTAAATGCTAGCTATCAACAAACAACTCATCTCAACCAAAAATCAAAGACTCAATCATGTTAGAAACAACATTAAGTAAAGAGTCATGCATTTAATCAACAACTAAATGCTAATCCTAGGAAAACATGTCATAAAAATGAAACAAAAAGATCTAGAACATGTAGAGATTACCTAGTCAAAGAAATCAAGAAAACTTATGTTTGGATGATGCTAGGAAGATGCTAGATGCTTATGGGAAGGTGTTTGGTTGAGTAAAGGTGAGTTCTTAGGAGTATCTCTCACTATAATATGATTTTAAGCTCTCTAAAACGAGCAAGGAAGAAGAGAATACTTATATAAAAGCACTAGATGAAGTGATGACGTCTTGGAAAAGAACAACCCCAAAACTCGTCAAGTGCGCTGGTTCTGCACTGGTCGAGTAGCGCACGACCATCGCATGCCCTCTGAGCCAACCAGCGCATGACGACCGGCGTAGACGACCAACGCAAGACCAATGGTGATCCTTTGCCCAAGTTGTGCTGGTGTGGTGCATGTCGACTAGCGCTAGACCAGCGCAATGCGCAGGTGATGTGCGGGTAAGAGGATCAGTGCACACCACAACAATGCACAAGAAACATAAAAAATAAAATAAAAAAATGTGCAAGTGTGAAGAGTGAAATGAGTACACACAAAAAGCAATGAACATACATACATGCACGAGAAGTGTGTGCGGTGCAACTAATCTCTTCAACAAGGGTTAAGCACAAGTGATTATACCTTTAATGAGCTCTTGTGCTTGAGGGCTTGAAAACCAAATAAGCTTGATCACGAACAGGGAAGCCCTAAACTACCCATACATATTAAGCCCCACAATGTGGTTTGTCATGAAATAAGCCAATAAAAATTAAGGAACTTACAAAAACCACCCATCTCCAAATCACTCAAATCACAACATCAAACTGCCGCTGTCGTGAATCAATCTCCGTCGTTGTCGCACAACATCGCACCAAATCACAATTAAACCTAGAAATCACACTGCCGCCGTGGCGAATCACACCACCACCCATCCTCTCTTCTTGCTCTCTCTGGTTTATCTGGATCGAGTCTCTGTTCTCGAACCGTCGCCACTCTCTCTTCTCATTCTCTCTTGTCCATTTCAAATCGCCACAATTCTTTCAACCAAAACCACCCATCTCCAAATCACATGAAACAAATATACGCATGCGTCTAATACAACCTATAAGGGGTGAATGGGTTGTTAATCCAATTATTACCAATTTTTCGGATTATTCAATTTTACCAAATTAACACAATTCAGCAATCAATAAAATCAAGTATAAAATGCAGAAATGAAAGAACACTTGATTTTACGTGGAAACCTTCAACAAGGAAAAACCATGAGCTATTCAGCTAGCCACACTCGATCCTTGAATCCACTACTTGTAATGATGTTTACCACCTAGGTTGACCACCGTCAAACCGTACACGGTTACTAACCCACCACTACTACCCTACGGGCCTTTAATAGCTAACCTAGATCACTTGCTTGCGCACTAAGCCACCTTAGTCACAAGACTTATGTCTCAATTAAGAGATCAATGACCTATGTGAATATTATGATATTCAATTATGCAATTAATACTATGTTACTTACTAAATGCTTATCTAGGATTAAATATGTCAATAATAACAATCATAAATATCAATAATGCTATACGTCATGGCATACAACATATCTATCATATATAAAGCAATCCTAGGTTATAACTATCACAATACAACTCATAATCAATCAACACAATAATCTCAATCTTGTAAATAGAATATAATCTAAATGAATACAAGTTAAAAATGAGATTTCTTACTAAGTAAGAACACAAAAATGAATAGATGGTGTTTAACTTACCAAGTCATGGTATATTTATAGAGATCAAGAAAATGAGATTTCTTACTAAGTAAGAACACAAAAATGAGATAATGGTATATTTATAGAGAGCAAGAAAAGGCTAGGTGAAAAGACAAGTTTGCCCTTGAAATGCATCGATCGGCGGTTTCATTCGACGGTTTTTAAACCACCGATCCAACCGCCGAATTGAACCCGAGAGCATCAGGTATCAACGACGGTTTCATTCGGCAGTTTCATAACCAACGATCACAACTGCACGTTTGAACCAGAGAGATCAAAATCAATCAAGTAAAAATGGCTGTTTCATTCGGCGGTCAGGCCGCCGATCATAACTGTAGAATTTCATCCAGAACCTACTGGAATCAAATGGCGGTTCCATTCGGTGGTCAGGGCCACTGATCATAACTGTCGTTTCACCAATTAAGGTGAAACCAAAGGAGAAGCCAAGTGCTATCTCCAGTGGCGATCCTTGCGGTAAACCAAGCACACCAACATGCATACACGAACGTTTCCAAACAATCTTCGGGAAATGAATTACACGACACACTAACTACACAGCACAAATCATCAAAGATGTGCAAGTGTGAATTGTGAAGTGAATGCATCCTAATGCCTAAATGACAAGGCAATTATCAAACAAGAAGCAAGCATATATAATATGCATGAAGAGAGTATAAGAACATGAATGTGCACAACATGAAAACACATAAGAACACAGGAGGCATAGAAATGCATGAGTTGTGTTTGTGTGCAACTAAGTCTCTTCAAAGGAAATAAGCACTAGTGATTTACCTTTGAAGTACTTATCCTTTTAAGGTCTTGAGAAGGCCTTTGTTGAGCATGATCACCAACAATAAAGCACCTAAGCTACCCTTACATTTCAAAACCTCAAATGTTGTTTGTCACAGAAATAAGCAAATCAAAACTTGAGGAACTTACATCATCCAATGGCGGCGAGAATCTCAGTGATAAAAATGACGATTGCTACGGCCTTTCTCTTCTGGGCATCTTTTGCTAGAGCTTTTGAGACAAACCCTGATGCTGCTTAGTCAAAAAGACCATCTCTTCCCACAAGATCATCATCTTCTCCAAGTCTTATTGCCCTTACGACTTTTCCTCTCTATTTCATTATCTGAATCATATTTATACAATACTTTCTTTTTGAGATTTGAATTTCATTTCAGGGTTCTGCTAGTTGTTTGAAATTGATATGTGCTTGCTTAGGTTTGCATTTCTTGTGAATGCATATCTAATTTGTAGAAAATTAGTAATTTCTTATCTGCCTGATTATCAACACTTGATGAAGAGATTTTAAATTTTTTTCCAAAAAAAATTCCAGATTTGAAGAGATTTTAAATTTATGTATTTTTATATTTGATTTCATTTTTAGGTTATTTTCATATAACTTTTTCGATGGTTTTTAGGTTTTCAAATGCATTCATAATACCTTAAAAATAAATTATACGTTTTCTATTTCATTTAAAATTTGTTTTTCAAAAACAATTTATAAAATAATGCTACTAGCCACGTACTTTAAAATTCCAGATTTGAAGAGATTTTAAATATTTTTCCAAATTTTCCAGATCTGGAAAATAGTTATAACAAAATTATTTGTGCTTGAAAGAGATCTGGTCTCTCAAAATCTTTTTTTTTTAAAAAAAAAAATCAATATTTATTTATATTATAATTAGTGCTTAGTTTTAAATAGTTTAAAATGTATAGTTTTATTTGAATTGTGTTTTGGTTCTTGGAATTAATTTATGTTTTGTGTTGGTTGTTTGTGATGAAGAAATTGATGGATTGGTGATGGTATTGAAGATGAAGATGAAGATGAAGATGGAAATTTGGATATAGTTTTTATTTTAAT
The DNA here is from genome assembly GCA_954870605.1 of Acer campestre. NCBI lineage: Eukaryota > Viridiplantae > Streptophyta > Magnoliopsida > Sapindales > Sapindaceae > Acer > Acer campestre. The sequence continues at coordinate 27,149,471 of OX940800.1, read as the reverse complement.
TTTTTATTAATGTCGTTAATTTTTTTGTTTATAATTTGTAATAAAATATTTTTTGTTTTAATTAAAATGGTCTTTTTAGTTAAAATTTAAATAAGTCACACATAAGACAAATTTAAGGGTAAAATGGTCTTTCAAAGGGGATCAACAAGTTGTAGGGGCTTTATAGTAATTTAATATGTCTAACATGGTAGAATCTGTCTTTTGACGGATTCTGTCACAGAAGAATTAAAAATTACAATTCTAAAAAATCATGGACTAATCGCAGATTAAGGCAAACTACGAGGACTAAAAGACAATTCTCCCTAAAAAATGGTGACTGACTCCCAATTTCTTAGATTTTTTTTTTTTTTTTTTTTTTTTGAAAGTGCGTGACTCCCAATTTGTTTGTTTCAATTTTTAATTTTTTTTTATTATATTGTTTAATTGAATTTATTCTTACCTAATAAATGATAAAGTAAAAGCAAGGGGAATTTTAGACTTTTCCAACCAATAAGATAATCAAAGGTTAAAAATAACCGTTGACTACTATCAGTGAGGTATGTTTATGTAATTTTGTGTAAAAGTTAAATATAATTGTAATTACACCAAATTTTGGGAGTATTGTGCAATTTACCTAAAATTAAAAAAAAAAAAAAAAAAAAAAAACATGTAAAATATAAAAAATAAATAAATCTGAAAATTAGTAGAGGTTTAGGTAAAATGGTTTCATGGGAGCCAACATCAACATAGCTCACTATCAGAAGATGGACTGTAAAGATGAGGCGGTGTCTTTTAATTCAATATTTAACTACCAAAAGGATGATACTACGACATCATCCACAGCCTCTTCCCTCTATTTGGCTCTTTTACTTAGATTAAGGAAGAAAATATCGGTATTGATATCGATATCGGACTTCTAAATTTATAGATATTTCAGAGATAATATCGATATCAGTGGATATTCTATCAAAAAAAAATTATATATATATAAAGATGGATATTTGTATCTAAAGTTAGAAATTGTTTGTAAAATTTAGGACTATCTTAAACAAGTAATTATACATCAGATGAATCATATTTTAATAATAAATTAACATAGTTTTGAGCTTATTATAAATTATAACATAGATATAGTCTGTTTATACTTTTTAAAATTAAGTATTTAATATAATAATATCTTGTTTCACTTTTACAGTATTATATACAATATCAAGAAATTAAATATTTAATAAACAAAATTATCATAAGAAATATATACTTCCATGATTCATACATAATACATTGCATGTTTGAAATTTAATACCTACATAAATTCCTTGGTGGTTCAAAGACATAAGATACATTTCCATTTTAATTTGAACAATAATTTTTCTAGGAAAATGTGATTGCATAGTTTTCAAGATAGTTATTAATATGTCATGTGTATGGCGTTTGATCTCTTCCAATTGATCCATGAATTGAGTAATTTGGATTTACCCAATTTGGTGGATATTAAAAAAAAATGGTTAGGGGTAGAAATGTCATTTTGTTTTTTCTCTGTGGGTTGACCTTTAAAAATCTGGTTAAAGGGACCAAATTGATGGGTTTTTGAAAATATAGACCACGCAAGTGAAAAAGGGAAAGACGGTTAAAAAAAAAAAACATAAAGACCCAAATGATAATTGCCCTAATTTTTAAGTTATCTTCAATTTTTTTAGGGAGAAAATAAAATAAAAAATAGGCCATCAAAGCATCATATAATACAAAAGTTTAAAGGTTTTTATTTTATTTTATTTTTTTTAAACATCGAAAATTTATAGGTTAATAACCAAGTTTAAACGGTTTAAGATGTCACATTTTCTTCAAGATGCCGCATTTTATTTTTCAAGATTTTACGGTTTTTCCAGAATGAAAAAAGTTTGTAGGTATATTTTTATAATTTATTATAATTCCTGATTATGGACTATATTTTTGTTTACAATCTAGATATCAACTGTGGTAGCCAAAAATGGCCCATAGGCCTAAAGGTGCAAAGCCCAGACTTATTTTACTTTGGCCCAAACTTGAGTAGCCCAACGAGAAAGGCAACAGCATGACTTGGTCGTCTGAAGACCAAGTCAGCCAGGAGTGTCAAGTAACGAGATTCTGGGGGAGAAAATCTCTCCTAGAATCTCGCCCACAATCAGCCCATGATTCTACCTATTTGTTTCAAACGGTAACCTGGTTTTGCCTATAAATAGCAAAGCATTTTCTCAACAAGGGGGATTGGGAAAAAGCTTACTAGAGCGTACTGAAATTCTGAATTAAAGAATCACGGCCACCGGAATCCAAAATTCACAATCATTGCAACCGTTGCTCAGCCCAAGCATACCTAAGGCTAACGATCTAAATCACTTTCTTTCCTTTTCTTTCATTTCATTCATCTTCTTTTTCTATTCTTGTTCGTTTTTTGCAGGTTAATAGGTCGATTGACCAAGTTTATTTGCAGGACAATTAACCTAACGACAACAGCATTTAAACGGTTCAACCCAAGTTGCATTGGGCTTAGCAAAACACGACCCGATCCACATTGATTGTAGGTCGACCTCCCTACATCAACCATTAAAACTTTTATACGTGATCAAAAAATATTTATATAATTTAGAAGGGTGTTATCACTAAAGTCCCTATTTTTTCATGAATTGTCACCTTTTTAAACGTTTTTACCATATTAGTCACTTTAGTCCATTGTTTTTTCAAAATACATCACTTTAGTCCATTTGACCAAAAAACTAACGGTCAACTATAACGGAATGTGTAAAAATATAATTTTACCATTTATTGTTATTTTTTAATTTTTTCTTTTAGTCTCTCTAGTTTCAATAATAGCTGATTAACCCCTAAAAAAATTAAAATGCCTCCAACAGGAATAGAACTTCAACCTTAAGGTTAAAAACCACTAGCTTTAACTAGCTAAGCTACTCTAGCTCATCATTGAAGGTTTGTTGATATAAATGTATATATAGTTATATAATTTGTTTCAACTAATTTAAATCTATTTATATAATTTAAAATAAACTCATATTTTAGTAATAATATATAAAAACATATTTATGAAAATGAAAAAGAAAATAACAAAAAAAAAAAAAAAACCTAGAAAATCAAAGCCCGTAATTTATTTTCTTTCTTTTATTGGATTTTTTTTCCTTTTCAAAAAATATATTATTTCAATTTGATAAAAAAAAAAAAAAAAAAAAACCCAGAAAATCAAATCTCATAAATTGAAAAGGAAAAAAAATTAACAAAAAAAAAAAAAAAAACTCATATTTATATAATTTAAAATAAACTCATATATAATAATAATATATAAAAACATATTTATGAAAATGAAAAAGAAAATAACAAAACAAAAGGAAAAAAAAAAAAGGAAATTTTCAATTTATAGGATTTGATTTTCTGGGTTTTTTTTATTTTTTATTTTTTTATTTATTATTATTTTTTTTATCAAATTGAAATAATATATATTTTTTGAAAAGAAAAAAAATCTAAAAAAAAAAAATAAAGAAAAAAAATTACGAGCTTTGATTTTCTAGATTTTTTGGGTTTCATTTTGTTTGTTATTTTCTTTTTCATTTTCATAAATATGTTTTTATATATTAGTATTAAGGGGTCAAAAATTAAATAGCACTATATGGGGCGCCTTTTGTAAGAGTGTCAGTGGTTTAGTAACTTAAGTTTAAAAGGCACCAATTTCGGTTACCAGACAAAAATACCCTTTTTTGTCGCTTTGCTTTGTTTTCAAACGTTGACAGAAAAACCCAAGAGAGAGAAAACCAGGCGGCGCTCAGACCTAAAGGCGACCAAAATCCGACGGAAAGTTGACCGGCGACGAAGCTACAGTGATGGCATCTAACAGAGTTCAGCGGCGAAGTGTTTCTACGGTTAGTTATCTTCGTCGATGCCTTTTGATCTTTGATTCATGATTATTGCCTGCGATTTCGATGATATAGATTAGGTTTTATTTGATTTTTGTTTGTTGATTATGTTTGTTTGAAAAGGCTCGGGTAGGTTAGGTTAGGGTTTAGGTTTCTGAAAAAAAGTTATGTAGACGATGATGTTCTGGGTTTCCGAGCCTTTTATAACTGTTCCCGAGCCTTTTAAAAAATTTCCGAGCCTTTTATAACTATCCCCGAGCCTTTTAAAACATTTTCGAGCCTTTTATAACTGTCCCCGAGCCTTTTACAACTGTTCTCGAGCCTTTTAAAAAATTTCCGAGCCTTTTATAACTATCCCCGAGCCTTTTAAAACATTTTCGAGCCTTTTATAACTGTCCGAGCCTTTTAGTGTCCCCGAGCCTTTTATAACTGTTCCCGAGCCTTTTAAAAAATTTCCGAGCCTTTTATAACTATCTCCGAGCCTTTTAAAACATTTTCGAGCCTTTTATAACTGTCCCCGAGCCTTTTAAAACATTTTTGAGCCTTTTATAACTGTCCCTGAGCTTTTTATTTTCCCCGAGCCTTTTATAACTGTCTCCGAGCCTTTTATAATTTTCCCCGAGCCTTTTACAACTGTCCTCGAGCTTTTTTAAATGTTACCAAACTTTTGTTAACTCCGAGCCTTTTTACACTAGCTCCGAGCCTTTTAATACGTTACCCGAGCCTTTTGACACTATACCCGAGCCTTTTGACCCGAGCCTTTTAATACGTTACCCGAGCCTTTTGACACTCTACCCGAGCCTTTTGATACTCTACCCGAGCCTTTTAATATGTTACCCGAGCCTTTTGATACTTTACCCGAGCCTTTTAATATGTTATCCGAGCCTTTTGATACTCTACCCGAGCCTTTTGATACACTGCCGTGCCTTTTTATTCGAGCCTTTTAATGAACTAATATGTTTGTTTTCTGTGTTTTCTGTGTATATGCAGGCAAAGAAACAGGATTTGCTTAAAACTCCTGTGGGAGCATGGTACAAGGGAAAACTTACAAGGCATGACCATTTTGATGACCTGAAAGATATCGACAACGCCCTTGACAGTGTACCTGACGATCTAAAGATCGAAGACCGTTGTCGGTATGCCGAGTCGTGTTTTGGGCATTTCCTTCATATGCATCGGGAGATTCAGTTTTCTGCTGGGATTGTCCATCGGCTGCTTTTGCGTGAGTTACATCACGATGGCCCGGAAGACGAGATGAGATTTTTGTTGGGCAAGCATGAGGTCCGGTTCTCAAAGGTTGAGTTCTGCCTAATCACCGGATTGAAGTTCAGAGTGATTCCCGACACGGCGAGCTATGCTATGGTAGAGAATGGCATACATGAGCGCTACTTTCAGGGTCGAGAAATTGAGTTCGAAGAGCTGAGAGCAGTGGTGCGGAGTGGTGTTTTTGCTGAGCAGTACGATGCGGTGAAGTTGTGCCTGTTGTTTATGCTCAACTGGATACTAATGGGGGTGGATGAGAGAGATAAAGTCCCAGTATGGCAGTTTCGCCTGGTTGAGGACTTGGACGCTTTTGATGCGTTCTCGTGGGGCGCACACTTGTATAGGCGATCCATACATAGTTGGAAGCATGCGTTGGATGGTCGACGGGAGCGGTTCGAAAAAAGGTAGCAAGAAAAGGGCGCATCACACACCGTCAAGACCTATAACTTATACGGTGTATCGCACGCATTGTTGGTGAGAATTTAAAATTAGAAGCTGTACTTTAATTGATTTTTTTTTTCATTGATGTTGTTACTTATTATCGTACTTATCTATTATGCAGATATTTGCTTTTGAGGTTATCCCTGAACTTCGTAACAAAAACTGTGGGACCCGCAGGGGGAACGATCTCCCCCCCCCACGTATTCTGAAATGGGAGTTGACTAAGCGACCGAGGGGGGATAAGCTGGATTCCATTTTCATCGAAAGGGTAAGTATTATTGAACTTAATATTTATAATTATTAGTATGTACACTATTAAACTAATGTAACTCCGATTTCAGATGTTTGCGCGGACTGAACTGGTCCAGACGGCTGCTGAAAGGGCTCAACGATACTACGAAGGCATAGACCTGGGCGGCAGTCTATATGATTCCGATGCATCCGATATAGCTGGTCACCGTCCGGATCCTAGTGACGATGAGGGTCAGTATTCCGGACCCAGTGACGATGAGGGTCAGTATTCCGGACCCAGTGACCAGGAGGGTCGGACTTTCGGACCCAGTGATATGGATGTTTCAGACCAGCAGGGTCGTAGTGGGAGACCCTTGAAGAGGCGTAGGCGGGTACGATTCACTTTACCCAGACAGCCTCGCCCTGAAGCTGATCCAGTAGGTGGCGTTGGAGGGCATCATCAGGTACGTAAAAATATTTGAACCGCATTATTTTATTTAAATTAAATGCTCATTTTAGTACTGATAGAGTTCGAAATCATTTCAGGATGGTGGGTATACAGAACTGATGGCTGCGTTCCGAGATTTACGGGCGGAAGTGCGCAAGACTGATGAGAAACGAGATCAACAACATCGGGAGTTGCTGGATCTGATTAAGGGTCTTCAGGGTTCGAGGCCGACGCCGCAGGCCCGTAGTTCAGGTCCTTCATTCGAGGACCCACCGGAGGATGACCATGACCATTACTTCAGTCCCAGGGACGAGTCCGGTAGTCATCAGGACGGGGCAGACCCACAGAGTGGGCGTGAGCAGCAGCGGTCCGGGCTGACACCAGGTGAAGATGTTACTAGTGGTACCGGTGCTGCAGGGACAGCACCTATGGAGATAGAGCCGGTACCTCAGGTTGACCAGGTTGTCTCCTTACAACGGACCCCTCTGCTCGATCCTACTTCAGCGCAGCTGTCCACTCAGTCTACAAGGGTAGAGTTCCACAGTCGCGGACCACACATAGGGTCTACCCCAGCTGAGCTGACACCTGCAGTAGATCTTCTGGGTGCCTCCTCCCCGCACACACCTGCAGCAGATCTTATGGGTACCTCCTCCCAGCACACTCCTGCAGATCATCCACGGGGACCGAGTTCCTCTGTACAGCACACCCCTACACGGGATACATCGGGCCACGCTTCCTCCTCAGAGCGCAGCGATTCAGATCAGACTCCCCCACCTGTTGGGCGTCAGGCCCGGGGTCGCAAGCCAGGTTGGCAGCAGCGGACCCCATACACTGACCCATGTCGGCCGAAGAGGCCAAGGATGATGCCACCGCCAACACATGTATGGGCGCCCAACGCATTGGTAGATGGTGAACACCTGCAGACGTACCTAGCCTACAAGAAGAACTCGACAGGGGAATTGTAAGTAAAATCGTAGAGTTCCACAATCTTTTTATTGTATTTTGAAAGACCTGAGTACAATTGACTTGGTTATCTAACTTTTTTACCAAATATGCAGACGTGATGTGGATCTACCGGAAGCAGTTGCTGCCCCTTGGTTCCACCGGTTTCAAACCAACTTCATGGAATTGGAGGATACGGTACGTACTTGACAAAAACTCTCTGTTTATGTTGTTTCATAAATGGTTAAATCCTAACAATACAAAATTGGCATATTTTCAGCACATAGACGCGTACTTGCATATTCTTCGGAAGCGTCAGCGAACATACTCCAGTGTCTACGGTGCAAGGATCAACATACTGGATTCACAGTTCTATGTAAGTGTTTAAATAATACGGTATAAAATTGGGTTATGCATTGCATTGTTAATATTTACACAACGATTTCGTACAGTCATACTTACTTTACCGGTGGGAGAAAATGATGGGAACTGGGGCCAGTGGACCTCGTAGACGTTGGTCTATTGTGAAGCAGAAGTGGTCTGAAGATGACCTTACCGTCGTACGTGGATTGCTCCCGCCAGGGTGCATACCGTGGCACAATGCTGACGCCGTAAGTGTTTATTTTACATGGTTATGTTTTGTATAATATTAAAAGTTGACACTGATAACACGTTGTCCAAAAACCTTCAGGTTATGATTCCCTGTAACCTTGGGCGTACACATTGGGCCCTGGCCAGCGTTGACCTCACAGTAGGGCATATTTACCTGTTCGATCCGTGGAGACAGGAGGTCCCTCTTCGCCACAGGAAAATGCAGCTCGCTTGCTTGAGGTATTTTTTACCCTCGATGCTGCATGCGGTGGACTTTCATGGGCACAGACGGAGGGGTGATACGACGTATCGGGAGAAGAATAGGCCATTCACTTTTTTTTATGTCTCCGCAGACCGTGTGCCCCAACAGGCTAAAGGGTATGACTGTCTCAAAAACTTAAGCCCTTCCAATTGGTTTTAATAACTTTATCTTATAACGTATTTGATGTGGTGAATTGCAGGGGTAACTGTGGTGCCCATAATTTGAGGTTGACAGAGAACCTCACGGCCAACCGGGATACGTTCGACTGGACGGAAAGCGATATGGCTACCATCCGGGAGAAGATGGCCGTGGAGGTTTTTGTTAACTCGAAGGCGTTGGTTCGCAGATAGTTTATGTGAACATTTGATTTATTTTCTGTACATAACATTTGATTTATTTTCTGTACATAACATCATTTGAGTAATGAAATTATTTATTTTTTAAAATTTTAAACGTTTTTTAGTAACAATTGAACAGACAGTTCCTACATTAAAATCCATAAACAATACAACGAAATCTAATAACTATAACAAAGGATCCAGACTGACATTAAACGAAGAACTAAATTAAACAAAAACCATAACACAACTATATCTGTTGAGGTTAAATAAGTCTGAACGATGTTGGAATACATTAGCAATCAAAAGATCTTTTCCGCTCACCTTCCTCAACGGGCTCACTTCATTCAACGGTAGAGTCCTTCTGAGGACACGTTTGTTTGTTGTGTCCAATTTGATGACAGATGCTGCACCTGCGACGGTATTCCTCGGGGACAATTGTGTTGGGACCTTCATTAACCATAGGCGGGTTGGAACACCTCCTGCTATTATGTCCTGATTGTCCACATCTTCTACACGATTGTGTAATTGTCCTCTCCGAAGAGGAGGCATGTCGACCCTCCATCGGGCGACCTGATTGTCTCTTCGACTTTGGATTTAAAACAACCCGTGCTGTTATGTCAGATGGCACTACCCATGAAGAAGGATGGCCAACAAGCATAATAGGAACTGAGTATGCATCAGTAAGTGTTTCTGTCTTGTAGTAGTCTGAACACAACGATGTGAAATCCAAGTTTCGCTCCCTACAACAATAAAAACAGTCAGATTTATCCAAACGGTAATATAAAGGGTTTGACTGTAACTTGTCATGTACCTTGCCGCTGCGAGTGCATGTGAGCATGGAAATAAATCCATTTGGAATTTGTTGCATGTGCAAGTCTTCCGGGCTAAGTTAACTGTCCACTGTTCTCCCTTGTGTTTGACGGAGAATATGTTCCAATCAACTGGATTTACGGTCATATAACTGCACTTCTCGACACGTTTCAGGATCACAATATGTGCAGCGTTGGTCAATCGATGACGCATGGACTGTGCAGCTGCATGACGATCGTGAAACCACTTTTGTAGCATATTCCTAATGAACTCTGCCAGTGTCATCAGTGGCAGTTGCCGTGCGAATTTTAGGCATGAGTTTATGCACTCTGCAACATTTGTGGTCATCAGCCTGTACCTTCTTTGGGGACAGTGTACGCGGGACCACTTCTGTGGATCGGCAGCAATGGCATAATCGAATGCACCCTTGTGCAGCTTACGTAACTCCTCCATGTGGCAATTATACTTTATTTCACTGTACGACCTAGCTGCTGCATCCATTATGTGGGCGACATCCTTCCTGTGGAATCGCTTCTTCATATTTTCACCAAAATGCCAGCAACATAGGGTATGGGTTGCATAAGGGAACACTTTAGAAATCCCTGCTTCAATGCTTGCATGACGATCGGAAATAAAAACCAGATCATCTATATGACCAAGGGCACCCCTCAAGCATTCCAAAAACCACTCCCAGGAAAGGTTGTTTTCTGAGTCACCGTACCCAAAGGCAATTGGATACACCTGTTCGTTTCCATCTTGTGCAGTTGCAACAAACATTGTACCCCCGAATCTTCCCTTCAAATGGGTACCATCAACTGCAATCACAGGACGCATACACCTCCGGAAACCTCTAATTGAGGACCCTAACGACATGAAAAAGTAGAGGAATTTACCATCGTCTGTGCACTGTAAGTCAGTGATTGTGCCAGGATTTTGCTCTTCCAGAACGTATGCAAAAGATGGCAGCAGTTGGAAAGTTTCTTCATGCGTTCCATAGGTCAAAGACAATGCATATTGCAGGGCATCATGTGCCTTACTGTACATGATTTGGATGCCATACATTGTTTTCATATAGGCGATTATGTCCTTCGGACGCATGAGACGACCATCGTGTTGTTGAAGTCTAGGTGCAACCACTTCTCCGATTATGACTGCACTAGCTTGTCGGTGGCGACGGTGAATCTCCTCCAAGGGACAACTGTGTTCGTTCACAAAACTTCTGACTTGGAAGTAAGTCCCTTCATATCTCCTCACCGCTCTTAATTTCCACGTACACCCATCAACGATGCAAACCAGATGTAACGTTGTCTTATTAGACCTTTTCACCTTCCATTCAAAGTTCTGCCGCATTGAAAATAGGCCAACGAGCCTCTTCAAATCCTTTTTACTTGGAAAAAATTGACCTTTATAAATCATGCTTCTAGGTTCTTGCGATGCTAATGTGCTGCTTCTACCAATACCAAATGAGTATGAATCTGCTCCGGGAATAACCCACGTTCTCGCATTATCAGAATCAGATGCAATTACATGATGTCGTACCTCGGAAGTCCCAGGCATATCTGGTGCAGAGCAACTAACTCCTTCTACATGTCTTCCACGTCTTTGAATTTGTGCAGGGTCTTCATCCACATTTTCTAGATCATCAACCTGTACATTATTTGCCTCATTATCCACCTGATGGTTCTGCTCAGTGTACTGCTCGTTGTATTGCTCAATTGGACAACCAAACACATCGCCAAATTCAGGTTCAACTACATTTGCATGGTCGACCGCTACCGGTGGGACACCGCATACGTTTTCCCCACCTTCGGTGGCACTCCTTTGGGTGAACACTCGGTTGCTACCGGAAAATGATCCTAATTGTTGGGTATTTTCAGCAGGATGAATATCATTCCCTATCAGATCTTTAGCTGTCCTCTCGGTTAGACTGACACATACTTGAGGGATCACCCGATCTTCCCCTAGCATAAACTGAACATCATCGTCATTTCTTATAAATGTGCGACATGTACTGCCAGGAACGATTGATATTGATGCTAGATCAACATTGAATTTGTTTACATCATACTTGACAATGGTATGCACGATCGCCACCAATTCTTCGTAAGTCATATTCCTTGACACATACATTCCCTGGTTATCGGATCCAACAAACCTCTGACTTCCGTCGGGTAACTGCTCCCATCGACCGTTGTAAGATATTACTATTCTAACCCGATTCATGATGCTGTCAAATTAATCATCACAAACCATTAATAAAAACTCACCTAAAAAAAATTTTCTTTCAAATATTACATTCACAAAGGCTCGGGTGAGGATATTGAAAAGGCTCGGAGAAGACATGGAAAGGCTCGGGTAAGCACCCAAAAGGCTCGGGTAAGCCTTCAAAAGGCTCGGGAAAGGCATTACATGAAAAGGCTCGGGAAAGGCATTACATGAAAAGGCTCGGGAAAGGCATTACATGAAAAGGCTCGGGAAGGCATGAAAAGGCTCGGGAAAGGCATGAAAAGGCTCGGGAAAGGCATTACATGAAAAGGCTCGGGAATGGCATGAAAAGGCTCGGGAAAGGCATGAAAAGGCTCGGGAAAGGCATTACATGAAAAGGCTCGGGAAAGGCATGAAAAGGCTCGGGAAAGGCATTACATGAAAAGGCTCGAGAAAGGCATGAAAAGGCTCGAAAAAGGCTTCAAAAGGCTCGGAGATCTAAAAAAAATACTCCGATAACATATGAAAATGAAGAAATGAAAATGTGAACAAATTCAAAGAATTTGTGGGAAAAAATATTACCTTATTGAATGAAGCACGTCGGAGGTTTATAAGTTAAAGAAGAAAGTCGAGGCAACGTTGAACTTTTATTTGCAGAGAGAGAGAGAGAGACTGAGTTAAGCCTAGTGGAGAGAGAAAAGTACAAAGAGAATAACATAAACTCAAATTTAAGGGCAATTTTGGTAGTTCACCATAATAGGTGCCTTTTAAACTTAACTTATTAAACCACTGACAACATCACCAACTCACTTTAAAAAGGTGACATTTCTCACCATTTCCACTATTATTAAATCTGAGTTTATTTTATTTTATTTTATTTTGTTGATTTTTTTCCCTTTTCAATTTATGGGATTTGATTTTCTAGGTTTTTTTATTTTTTATTTTTTATCATATTGAAATAATATATTTTTTGAAAAGGAAAAATATCCAAAAAAAAAAAAATAAAAAAAAAAAATTATGGGCTTTGATTTTCTGGATTTTCTAGGTTTCATTTTGTTTTGTTATTTTCTTTTTTCATTTTCATAAATATGTTTTTATTAATTAATATTAAATATGTGTTTATCTTAAATTATATAAACAGATTTAAATTAGTTTAAACAAATTATATTTATATATATATATATATATTTAAATCAACAAACCTTCAACAATGAGCTAGTGTAACTTAGCTGGTAAAAGCTTGTGGCTTTTAAACTTAAGGTTGAAGGTTTGATTTCTATTGGAGGCGTTTTAATTTTTTTTAGGGGTTAACCAACTATTATTGAAACTAGAGGGACTAAAAGAAAAAAATTAAAAAAATAACAATAAAGGGTAAAATTGTATTTTTTTACATATTCTATTATAGTTGACGGTTAGTTTTTTGGTCAAATTGACTAAAATGATGTATTTTGAAAAAATAAGGGACTAAAGTGACTAATATGACAAAGACATTTAAAAACGTGACAATTCATGACAAAGTAGGGACTTTAGTGATAATACCCCTAATTTAGATGATCATTTTTTACAATTTTCACTTTTTAAAAAACATTCTAATTTCATGATTTGATTGCACATTAAAAGATTATAGGGTAAAATCATACTTTTAACCCCTTCAATTAAAGCTAAGGGCAAAAGGGAAGATTTTCAAAAGAAAAGGATTGAATCTTGGTGAATTTACATATTGTATCACCTTTACCGGTTAAAATTTAGGTCAAGGGATCAAATTGGTGTGTTTTAAGAAATTTAGGTGCCGTCCTGCAGTGCGTTTTCAGCCTGTTTTCGTTTTTGTTTTCCAAAAACGATTTCGAATACGCGTCCTGTAAACCGTTTTTCATTTTATTTTCGAAATACAAAAACAAAATGAAAAACAAAAGCAGTGTTAAAAGTGGAAGTTTTTAAAAACAAAAAAAAGTTGTTTTTGTTTTTGTTTTTGTTTTTGTTTTTCATTAAAGTGGGTCCCATATTATTAATAATATTTCTTTTTTCTTTTTTCTTTTTTCTTTTTCTCTTGAACCAGGCAATCAGGCATCATCTTCTTTCTTCTTGGTCACCGGTCCCTTCCTTCTCGCCGCCGGTCGCTGCAGCCTCGCCGCCGCCTTCCGCCGGTCGCCGGTCGCTGCAGCCTCACCGCCGTCTTCTTCTTCTTCCTCTTCCTCTTCCTCTTCTTCCTCTTCTTCTTCTTCTTCTTCCTTTTCTTCTTCTTCTTCCCGCCGAGATCGGCCTTCCTCCCGCCGACGAGATCTCTTCTTCTTCCTGCCGAGATCGGCTCTGCATCTCGCCGCCGTCTTCTTCTTCTTCCTCTTCTTCCTCCCGCCGACGAGATCTCTTCTTCTTCTCTCCCTCTTCCTCCCGCCGACGAGATCGGTTCTTCTTCTCTCCCTCTTCCTCCCGCCGACGAGATCTCTTCTTCTTCTTCTTCCTCCTCTTCCTCTTCCTCTTCCTCTTCCTTCCGCCGCTGATCGCCGCCGATCTGATCTTCTGCTGCTGCTTGCTCTTCCGCCGGAAATTAGAAAATGTTTTTTTTTTTAATTATTTAATCATTTATTTATAATTATTATAATATAAAACAAAATTTAAAATTTGATATTTCGATTTTCGAAAGTTTTCGGTTTCCTACCGGACGCGTTTTTTCCGTTTTTATTTTCAAAATACGGAATCCAGTAAATGCTACCAGACGCGTATTCGGAATTCAAAAACAAAACCAAAAACACTGTTTTCATTTTCATTTTTATTTTCGAAAAACAAAAACAAAAAACGGCTTAGGGTCCGTTGGGTATTGTGTTTTGTTTTCTGTTTTTTCAGAACGAAATTAGAAAATGAAAATAATGAAAACAATTCGATGTTTTCAAGATCAACGAGATTGAACATGCGTATGGTAGAATTTGTTGAAAATTGTTTTCTAAAATTTAAAATAATAAAAATTACAACAAGTAATAAAACTTATTTATATGAATCAAATAAATTATTATTTTTAAAAAATGGCAGTTGTCAGGCAATAACCATTAAAAAAATATTATTATATATATATTTGCATCGACACGTATTCCTTATCTTCTCTTCTTTATCAAAGATATTCATGATTTCCATTACCTATTTGAAAAGCTCTTTCTAACTCAAAGATCTGGATTCTTTAAATAATAATAATTTATTTTTTTGGTATTATGTTTGGATGGTTTGGTGTCAAACAGAGTCGACTGTCGAGAAGCAAAAGAGATGGAAAATAAATCTGAATGGTTTTAATCTACTAATCTAGTCCATTACTGGGTTTCAGGTTTGTAGCCAAGAGAAGGATTTCTATGTGTTTATTAAGCCCATATTTCTGTGCAACCGAAGATATATGGGAAGAAAATAATGAAAACATCATTTGGATGTTTTTTGCCTTTACATTATAAATGGTAAAAACGGTGTTTTCATTTTCAGCGGAATGAAAATAAAATTCTTGTAACGAACACGACGTGTATTTTTTAAATTGAAAAAACGAAAAATGCATCTACAAAGCGGTACCGAACTCAGCCTTAGGGACCAGGCATTCCAAAATACAAACATATGACCAAAATGATAATCTCCCTAAGAAAAGAAGAAAAATACCTGAAATAATGAAATATGAAAACAAATAACTAACAAAATCAACATTACAGCTTTCGCACAAGTCTAAATAATTTTATATAACCTCTTAACATAATATAAACAAGCCACATGTACAATATTTATGATTTTGTGATTGATTTTTTTTTTCTCCATTCATCAAACAAAAATATAATTTGAAAAAAAATTAAAAGCAAATCAGATATCATAGTCAAGATAAAACTACAAGCCTTCCCTTTCTGAACTTTTTAACCATTTTCAGTGTATAACTTAAAAAAAAAAAAAAAAAAAAAAAAAAAGTGATTACACGACACACATCCCTGACCTGACTGTTGCTGCTGCTGCTGGATACAAAAAAGAAAGTAAAATTAAAACAAAAAATAAAAAATCCTGTCAAAATATGATTGACCTTCTGGTCACTTTTAACTTACTTTCCTTCCTTTCCCTATAAACTTTAAACTCATCTAATTTCTTATTCTATAAAGGAAGCAAATCCAACACTTCCCGGCACCCCATAAAAATAATGATATTTGCTCTACTTATTTTTCGAATAATGTGGGGTCCCACCTCTCATCAACTTAAAAACAATGGAAAGGAAGGAAAATTACCGAACGTACGTAACACTATAAAAAGGAGATACACAATTCACACTAAGGGGAATTTCCCCACAACAAAACCAGCCTATAACCTTTTTACGACTCTCAAGATTGCACAGCCAGCCTTTGGAGATGCTCGATGAATACTTGAAGACTCACATCATCTGTGAAGATCACATCAGATCCAGCAGCAATCTCGTTGGTGTTATTATACGTAGCTGACGGGTTCAACTTTGCCAATAAGAACCTCGCCTGCTCAGAATGTCATGAAACAATCAAACACAATAAGTTTATACCGGTTCTACATGTCAAATATATGATTGACAATTCGCAAAAATAAATTTAGTGAACAACAAAAAAAGCGAAGTAAAGGAAAAAGGGTTCGAAACCACATTTTAAATTCTTCAGCATACTGGAATTAAGTGACACCCATCCACCAAAAGGGGATGGCATATTAGTCCAAAAAATTCGACAATCCTTTTGAGGCAAAGACAACCTACTAATATTATACATATTATAGATATAAATAATAATTAGGACTCCAAATTTAACACACACAGATCACAAGGGCAGCTTCAAGAAAATATTTAACCATGACAAACTGACATTTTGAAAATCATTGGACCAATGGCATGTTTTATCATAATCCTATAGTAACAATAACTATATAAACAAGAAAGAAATGTAACCAGCAATTACAATGTAGTATAAAAAAACTAAGGTTTAAACATGTACGGACCTGGGATCCATGTTGATCACAAACCACTAGTCTAGGAACAGGAAAACGATCACGAATGATCATCTGGGCATCATCATGAGGGGCTTGCAACAGCTGTGCAAATGCCTGTAAAGCATATATACATATAAATATAAAAATAGATATGTGCTTTATGAACATCAATATTTGATACCAGTCTAAAGATAATGCTTAAGCCCATGAAAGAATCCATTAAAATTTTACAAAATAACAATCAAAGTTTCATAGTAAATGGCCAGCATCCCGTTTAGAACATGTGGACCCATTGATTTTACATGCATAATGCATGTCAAATTAAGCTCCAGATCCGAAGCAGTACAAAGAAGGATAAGAATACCTGGTGTTCTGGCTGATTTTGATAACCCATGTTACGCCACTGTGCTATTGTCATTCCATGAAAAATGACAACACTGAAATACGAATCCAGCAAGAGAATACGATCGGCTGCAATGGAAGCCACGTCCAATAATGCTGGTTGGGGCAGCGTATTGAATGAATATGATATTAAAGATGGTTGAATCATGACAGCAGCATTGGTAATATTTTCCCGGTTTAACAACATGCGAAAAGAGGCAGTCTCATCCGGACTGTTATTAAAAACCTGTCACGGAATCACCCCCACCCCATAAGAAAAAAAAGAGAAGTGTAAACAAGAAGAATCATTAAGCATGCACATTTACAGAAGTCGATTAGTTATAAAAGAGAAGGGAACATTAATTGGAAATAAATATTACCTGTACAAATTGTGATCGCCGCAGATTAAACATAAATTGAGGGAACAATGAAAAACTAGGATTTAATGTAAAGGATGTTGGATCATCCTTCCTATAATCACCAAATTTGGTACATAGTCGAATGAGTGACCGATCCAACCACCGAGTGGCATCAAAACCCTCCTGTTTAAGACAAAATTCAGAATAAGGTGAGCAACTTTGTTACTGAAACTGAAAATAACTTATAGTTTTTTAAAGAAAAAGTTAAAAAAAAAAATAAAAAATTAAACTATGATCCTTAATGTTTAGCAACAATATGGAGAAACAAGAAATACAGCAAATAGTAAAAATTAAACTATGATCCTTAACGTTTGGCAACAATATGGAAAGACAATAATTACAGAAACAGTGAATTGGGTTATATTAATGAAGAATTGAATAAATAGCCAAAAGGCGAGCTCTGTCAAATACCTCCATTTCCATTTTTAAGGAAGTTAATCTTGCCATTACCACAGCTGCAGTCTCTTGATCAAAACCTTGTACTAACTCCTGCAAAAATAAGTTTACCCCATCAATGTTAACACTCATTCTAGAATATCTAACAAAATCTAGATCGACAAACCACAACTATTTTAGGACCACAATGAACCAGTTGCACACACTCAATTTAGCTCACATTAATCAGTTGCACTCACTCTATCTAGCTCCCGCATTAATAGTTAGTTTGCATAAAACATTACATAAACATGATGATTTATCAGGTAACCAGACTCCATATATAGCTGAAAAATAGATAGCAAATTTATCATGTTAGTAACCACCAGATAAAAAAGCTTAAGCTGCTAGAAATGGTTCCAACACTAATAGTTAAGCACTCTAATACACCCCTTCACATGCAAGACCAACGGGCTTGTCACATGGCTCAAGCCCAAACCAAACACACAAAAAATACATATGGCCATGTGAGGAGACTCAAACCCAGGCAATCTTGGTAAAACAAGACACTGATACTACATCAGTAACTGCTGGACCTAAAAGAGCTGTTAAGAAAGGACCCAACAATAGTATTTAAAGCACTCCAGCATAACTAAAAAGGAAAGAAAAAAGTCTGGTCATTTTTTGAGAGAAGAAAATAAATTGACAATAAATCTTGTATGCAATGCATGTATATATTGGGCGCACAACATAAGCAAATAGTTTATCTAGAAAGTGGTATGTTTCCATCATGAATACACAAGGTATTCAAGAGAAAAAGGAAGAAGAAACTCAAGAAAGCCATAAAAAATAAAATAAAATAGAACTTCCGATACACAATCAATCCATAAATAGGTATATTTTATTACATGGAAAGGCTTGAAGAATCAAAATTCAAACAATTAACATGACTGAAAAATTTCCAACCCACACAAATCTTAAGCTCTCCAAATCTAATCTCCAAAAAGCTAGCAAGTTGACGACACTTCTAGTTATTGGCAATAACTAAGACATTACCAACACAGCACGAACTGAAGTAAGGATGATCCTTTATGTGTGTGTGTGTGTGTATATATATATTGAATGAAAATGAGAAACCATCATTAAAACAAAATTACCATGAGGTGTAGACCAAGATATATGAGGTGAGGGTTGAGTATTAGCAATCCCAAACTGCCTAGTTAGGGAAAGTCACTAGGTTATATATATGTACGGACTACGGACTCTCCCCAAACTAGTATGAAGTCACCTAGGTCATTACAAATGGTAACACAATCACCTACTTTCAAATGTTGGGTCAAACATATTAAAGATTAGACTAGATCAATTCCACATAAAGATGTGTGGCCCCTAAGACAGGTTGATTGAGATAAGTAGATAACCCATACCCAGATCCAGATCCACGACTCCTGACGTACAAAGGCCAAGACAGATGAAGTGAGAATAAAAAATAAGAAATCTCACATCGCCTTGTAGAGAAGGTCAGTGGATTCCATAAGTAGAGACACTTTAAATTAGTAAGAGGTCTGTTAGGTGGAAATCAAAGAGCCAAACTGTATGGGCCTAGGCCCAAAATGGGTAGAATTATAGAAATTGGTAGTGGGTTGTTATGAAAGTTCTAGCTATGAAGCACTGAATTATGAGGAAAACCACAATCTCACCATTGCAATTGAACATACAATAATTAAAAAACATCAACTTGTCTCTTAATAGTTAATAGGGCCTTTTGACCTTTGACGCAAGCTGCCTAAATGAACACCATATCAACCATGTAAGTGGCCATTATTGCAATACACTTATACACCAATGCAAAAGAGCTGGTGAAGAAAATCCTAAAGACACCTCCTCATACCAAACTAGTCAAACCCAAATAAGTATCTCCCATTGCCAATACTAATAATAAAACTTGAGAACGCATCGACTCCACATCTAACAATTTCTTTCTCATTCAATATAAAAATTTATATAGCGTCCTAAGGCTTTATTGTCTCCATGCCATGTCATGAACCGGTCATGGAAAACCTATTTTGAAGTTTTTCATCCAGAACATGCATGTGTAAATCATGTCAAGCATGGAAACAAATGGATCTTTAGAAGAGTTAAGAGTCAGTCATATGAATAAACAGACACTATAACAGATAGCTATTATAATATTCAGCAGAGAACTTTGGATATGATACTGTATAATTTGTGACATCAAATCAAAAATATTCTGCCTAGATTTTCTCAATTGAGAACCACTGTTTTGCAAAAAAAAATCGAACTAAACAAATTGAGAGATGCTCTACTATTTTGGAAAAGGAAATACAACATCGAAAGGATGAATGTAGATGAATAACATACAAGCTTCATCATCACATGTACATATATGTAAAAATTTACAAACATGGAACCATATTGAAAATTAAGATAGAGAAATTGAACTAACCTCTGAGCTAACTGTACTATCTACCCATTGCCTACTCACAGTTGTAACTCGCAGCATCAGTTTACCTTCAGGGTTTTGATAACTGCAATATGACATTAAGAAACAATAACATCACAAACAAATTCAGCTACAGAGGAGCGTTAAAATTAGAGAAACAAGTAATGGCAATAATAGGATTGTCTAGCACTCTAATGTACCTTGTAAGAAACTGTAGATACAACTGAGGGTTATTAGTTCCTGGAGCATTCGACCGCTCACTTGATGAAAGATCAAAAAATACTGTCAAGCAAGTACTCTTGTCAAGGCCGCACAATTTCCAAGCAGTAGTATTCCCCTCTCCGACAACTGTATCAGCAACATTAGGTCCTTTCTGCAAGGTGTTGCAATAATCAGTGTCAGAATCCATGGACAGAAAATAAATCCAGTCTTCAGCTATGGACAAAAATGAAGAACAACAAATTATCTATCAAACTATAGAAAATCAGATTTTTAATGTGTTCCAACCTTTTCCAAAGATGTACAAGGTCCAATAACTCCCTGAACTTTGATGTCTTTTGAACAATTAATCTCAAGTGTGCCACTGGAGAGAGAAGAAAACAAATGGCAATGAGTTTGGAAATTGTTATAGAGAATATTAACAGAATAAAGTCAAATGGTACAGTAGCGGAAAAAAAAAAAGAACAATTGTTGTATGTGTTTGGCCATGCATATAACCATATGGTACCAATATTGTGTACAGAATAAAAGTTAAGAAAAGACCACCACAAGCACCATAACTCAAGTTTAGACAATAGCAAAGACAGGTAGCAAGTAGCAACCAAGCTCACAGTCCATTGCAGGAAAACTTAAAGCAATTTCTCGGCAAGTAAATTCGCATAGTGAAATGATGTGGCTCCCACGATGTCAAAGTGTTTACACTGTTTGTCACAAAGGGTTTACTTACATTTGCTACATTTTCGATTTCTGTACTGCTAGGAAAATGTCAAATTCTCTAAAATAACTTCAGTAATGCAGAAGCTCCATAGGATGACTCAACATCCTAACTTATATTAACATATCAATAGGAGGTGCCACTATGGGTCATTTTCAAGCAATTAATCAAGTATGTTTCAGGTTTCTTCTTCTGGGTCTGGGCAATCAACCTTCATACTTCATAGGAAGGCTAAAGATCAATTGCAAATATATACTTAGCTTTTAATTGTTTAACAACATTCTCCTTTTCCTTTCTTTGCTTTTCAAAAAACCTATACTTATCCATGTTCCCTTACAAAGAAAAACTAAGCAGTGTTTGTTGTTCTGTCTTAAATCTTATTAGGTCTTAATTTAGCATAAACCTTAATAATTTAGATGCTCAAGTGTTGGTAAAATGTTTGTTCTTTTTAATGTGATGTCTTAATATAAATATTAAGTGTTTGTTTTTCACATTTATACCCTTATAACATCATATGTATTTATATTTGATATTTAAACCAAATTTATTTTGATTTGTATCATTTTTTTATTACATAAAATAAGTTTTAAGTTTGTTTTGCTTTTAAATACAAACATTTTATCAATTCTTAAAAAATGATGCAGAATGGAGGAGGCCAGTGAAAGGAGGCCACCTGAGGCCCCTGTTAATCACAGTTTCCTCCTGGCTTGGAGAAGGAGTGGCCAGGAGGCTGCAGCCTTCTCAATGGATAAAGAAAGGAGGAGACAATTGCCCTCCATCTGCTGCCACCTCCATTCCATGGAATTTTAGGGCTAGGTTAGGTTAAGGTTTGGGTTTTCTTATGGATTTAGGGAATTTTTTGTGATTGGGGTATTTTTGGTAATTACTTAATTCCATGAAGCTTTTTAAGAAAATAATAATTAAATTTTATTTTTAGACCTTTTCATCAAGTGAAAAGATAAAAATAAAAAAAATAAAAACTTTTTGGATCAAGATGTTATGATCTTATTCTAAAACTTTCCAAAAAATAAACAATAAAAAATTACTTAATTAAAGTGTTAGGTCAAATTATGACTTAAGTGGATAAAAGCAAACAACCCCTGAGTCAGTTAATTTTTTCCTCATGAGAAAACAGCTAAGTCTACAAGCTCTAGAGTTAAAACAGAGACCAGAATTCTGAAGCAGCTACACCACCAAGGCACCAACTACAAGAAGTTCCTGCCACCAATCTAAGGGTGCACTAAAGAAAAGCACGAGTTCACAAATTACACATGCATCGTTGAAACAAAGATATAGAAACATGAAAAAAAGCAACTTCTAATCATTCATAATCAACTTAAGGAACTATCATCATTGAATTTAAACAAGAAACCTGAATCATTCAAGAAAGGACTCACTTAAAACAGAGGCCAAGGGATTGTTCCCCTTCTTCAAATACACGCTTGAAAGAGTCTTTAAATACAGAATGTCCAAAACTCTCAGCTAGAACAACAAGCCCACCAGATTTTTCAACTATGACTTTCATTTCTGCAACCCCAACCTAAAAGATTATAATGCCCAAAGGTTAAAACAGAATTGAAGTAAACTTCAATGCATAAAAATTTTATGTTTACTCGATAAAACTGCTAGCATTTCTAAAGCAGCAATTATTTCAACTTATGAATGAAGGCATGCAACAGGATTTCTTCGTAGCACTCATAAGCATAAATTAAGTCTATATATAACCCATAATATTTCTAGTGTTTATAAACATACATATTAAAATTTATGTTGCAGAAAATCACACAAAAAAATAGAAGTGGCTTCATATATTAGTGACAACATTGATAACTGACCGCAGGACTGATCATAAATTAAACTTGAAAGTTAATTTCTCTATAAGGTGGAACTCATGGCTTTCAATACTGGGAAGAAGCAAACAACCCAGGATATTTTTCTTAAATTTCTTTCACAAATCTCTTTATAAAGTTTACAGCAACTCAGAATTTTTAGGAAAAAGAAGCTACTGTACATTACAAAAATATCTACTAAATCTTATCTATACTCACTCCCTATACATGAGTGAATCAATGATTTATAGCTAAGGTCAATCCAATAATGTATTTTACAGACTCACAGTTATAACAGTATAATATGAATTTTACTACCTCAACTGGAAGTGACACATTACATGAAATAAGTATTTATAGATAGTTGATCAAAGAGAAAGAACACAAACACCACAAGACAAACAATTAATTAAGAAAACGACAATTTATTTTCTGCATGTAAGAAATATACAGATTTATGAATTACCAAGGGTGTCCAGATGTGAAACTGGACCTGAAGACTGACAAATACAAACCTGATCCAGTGCTGAAGCAAAAAGGTCTAGGACATGTCCTTGACCGACCAACTGCTTTGCAAGAGTCTCATAAAATTTCACTGCTTTCTTAAAGTATGGTGCAGCATCCTTATCAAGATCTTTATGTGAACGCACTGGATCAGATAGATCCTTTGACACAATCTGCAAAACACAATAAATTAACATCTTCATGGTAATCAAAGTCTATTTCACAAGAAGAAAAGTAAGGCCAATTCTCAACTTGAGAGACTTATAGTACACCTCTACACACATCCCCACCCCAACTCCAATTACTCATATCCAATTAACACAAATAATAACAGCATAAAGGCCAGAGAAGTGGATATAGAATACAAACGGCATATGATCCAAAAATGCAAAAAGTTGACTTCAAAATGAAATAGGTCACATAAAATGTATTAATGTAGTAAAAGATGGGACCAAAAGTGCAATTTTAACATTAGTTCCAAAAATCTGCAGAAAGACTACTGGCAGGGGGAGATATACCTAAAATAATTTAATCCTAGAAATTAACAATATTAAAGTTTTGTATTTTACTCCATAAAAGAGTAGCAAGTTGAAAAGCCATTACCAAGACCTGAGCCAACCAAATTGGGATCCATTGCGAGTCAAAAACTGAATTCTGGATGAGAAAAATATTCTCATCTTTAAACAATAGATCATAAACCAATTTACAGAAATGAGTAATAAAAGAAGATAGCAGCACTCTTGTCTAGCATTGTGGCTTTATTTGCAACCTCAGTCTGGTTTTGTTCCTAAAAATAACCTACCTTACAAAGTATGTTCAGTGCAGCATCCGGTAGAAGTTAGCTAATCAATCAAAATCAAGAACATAGATGCCCTTGAAAGGTTTATAGAAATTAATAAATAATACACTCAAAGAAATGGAATTATATGCTAGAATTGCCAATTGGAAACTACAATGACCACAGATAAAGATTAGTTAAACTCCGAAATAAGAAATTATCATGTCACAAAAAAAAAAAAAAAAAAAAAAAAAAAAAAAAAAAAAAACGGAAAGAAAGAAAAGAAAAGAAATTAGCATCAAAAGCTGGGCAATACGTTAATATCTTCTTTTGCAGTTAACTGTAAAATAAGTACAAAACTATTAGCCAATGACAAAGCTACCATTGATTTATTTCGGAATCACACTAAAAGGTAAACGGACAAGTGTAACCGTAGAGAGACACATTAATATATATGGCAAGAAATTCAAGGAATGCACCCTAAAACTCTTATAACATATCCAGTAACTCGTAGAAAAAAATATATATTAATGTGTCTGGATCAAGATTATAAACATTGAGGATGAAATGAATGCACAAAATAACATCTTATTACCACCGCCTAAGTTCAGGCATGATGATATGACGTGACAATGATTTCATTTGCTTTGCTACCAAAATTTATTTCAGCATTCCTAGCATCAGAGAATTTAAATTGACTTTTACTCAACACCAACTTAAAACATTCTTAATAGCGCAAAAAAGAATATAAAAGGAATGGCTTTACCGTTCCCGGCCCTTCGGTACATGGACCTCCAACCAAAGCAATAATTCTAGCCCCAGTACCCGGCAAACAAGCTCCAAGTAAGCTTGTCGCAACACTCAGAGCCACCCCGGTGCAACGAGAAGAACGGTTACGAGGTGCTACCGGCCACTGATCCGATTGCAACTCATCCAACAGCTAATTCAAGGAGAATCAATTTTCAATAAACAATCTGATTTTTTTTTTTTTTTTTTAAAAAAAAAACAGAAAATATACATTCAAACAAATTAATTACGGTGGGAACAGACCGAATTGAGAGTGTATTCGCACTCAGAAGCCGGCAACAAGAAGCGAGTTACACCAGTATTCGGAAAGGCGTTTGGCGCCACCCCGGCTTTCTGATAGCCTCCGGCAGTTCTCCTTGCAGAAGAACCAAGCCCCAACTGCTCCAAAACCTGTTCTTTTGAAATCTCTTTATTACCCCTAAAAACATACACTTTGGACATATCCGAAAACCCCAATTCGTGGACATGCGCCTGCGTCCCAAACGACACGAAGCCGACCATTGCGTTATCAGGCAGCAATCCGATTGCCTGCTTCAAGGCCGATTTGACGTAGCCCAATTCCTCCTCGATCATGCAGGTATCGAGCACGAAGACGAAAACAGGAGACAATTGGGGATCGGAAGCAGCCGGAAAATTGGGATTGGGATTGGGATTGTGAATCGAAGAAGGAAGCGCGTACTGGACGGTAGTGTACTGGGGGTAGAGTTCGCAGGGGAGATTGGTCTCAGAAATGGCAGCGTAATGAGGAGGGAAGTGGTTGCGCTGGAAGCAGAAAGGACAGATCCAGATCTTGGCGGTGAAATCGACGCGAGCAAAGGCGTTGAGAGCGGCGGAGCATGTCTTGCAACGTAGAGGCGCGTAGGGAAGGGAAGGAATGTCAGGATGAGGCCGGATCGGAGAGATGGAGGCAGCAAGTGGGATCACGCATTTGGAGGCTTCAACCTTTGTACGTGGCCAGTTGTTCCACGTCATTCGAACTCCGTCGATTCCTTCAGGATCTGTGTTCGCCATCTCCGACATGGTTGATGGATGATGATCTGATAATTCAAGTCAAGCGAATTTTGTTTTGCGAGAGAGTGTTGTATTGTTGTAGAAATGTAGAATGTAGAGGAAATTGGGGCGACCCCAGTTGATAGAAGAGAGAAGGGGGTCACCGAGAGGAGAGAAGACAAGAAATAAATATAGAACAAGTCCAAATAAAAGCAAATCCTATATTTAAATATTTTACCATCACACTTTCTTTTTGCTGTTCAATTTTTAGGATTTAATTACACTATTTACATGCCGATGGGCTATGCCTCTCACTGTTTATAGAATCAAATCCTTTCCACTGCTTTTTCTATCCATTTAATATTAACCTCTAAATTTCACTACCTTATGGGAGGTCATTTGCTTTTCTCTTGTCACTGGGGTGCCAATCCGTAAGTTGTGCAATTAAAATTTATATAAAAAAAAAAAAAAAAAAAAAAAAAAAGAAGTTAATACTTATTCTTTTATTATAAGATATTTAATCAAATTTACTAATTTCCCCAACATTTTCTATCTTAGAAAACCTAAATCCACAAACAATGTAATGTAAGTATATAAGTTCTAGTCAAACATTGCAGACGCAACCCAACTAAAACACTTAGGCTATGTTTAGGGTTGCTTCCACTTGAAAAATAATCATTTATTTCTCAAGTTTTGAACTTATGGATGTTAGAGAAACTTCTCAAAAGTACTTATTCTATAATATGTTCCTCCAATAATTAGCTTTTGAGAAGTTGGCTGGGGAGGGATTGCTTTTGGAAGCTGATTATTAGAGAAGCTGATTTTTTATTGAAGAAATGTCTACAATACCCTCACTATTTTTATAATATACAATATTATCCTTATATTTAATAATAATATAATATAAAAAACTAAAAACCAAAAAATATATAATTAAAATTAATATATATATGTGTATTTATATATATACATAGTTTATTGGGGAGGCATCCTCAATGCCGAAGGAGGTCGAAAAAATGTCGAATGAGGCGAAAACGCCTCCTCTATAACCAGATCTATGGCCAAAACAAATGGAGGAGGAGGTAGCCTCCTCCAACAGATCTATCATGGTAGTTTGAAGTTTTTAATTATTATTTTAATATTTAGTATTTATTATATTTATATTATATATTTAATTTTTAATTATTTAGTTATTATAACAGTTAATTAATTTTTATACGGTTTAATGATGTCTATTTTTATAATTTCATCAATACAATTTCATCATTTCAAAAGCAAAGTAATTTTAAAATTTAATTTACCAAACACCTATGACCTACCTACTTTTTTGTTAAGGCTGCTTATTTTAAGAAGCAAAGCTATAAGCGGATTATTTTGTAAGAGGATGTATTCGATTTGGATGACTTTTGTAGAGTTTATGAACGTTTATGAACTTTACATAATTATGAAAGACTTTTGTAGACATTCATTGACTTTTAAATATAATATATACTTTGTTGTAACAGAATTATATTTCTCTTGTACAAAAAAAATTCTCAAAAGAATAAAAAACAAAATCATTGTTAATGTCTATGATACTCGATGAATTCATATCTATACATGTGATTTTAAAATTATTATTTGTTTTATAATTATATTTTTCTTCATAAGTCAAATTATGTACCTAAAAGTTTTTATAATTAGTCAAATGACGTGTGTAAAATATAATTAGTCAAAATATTATAAATTTTCTTTTACGAATAAAGGTAGCAAACCAACAATAATATTAACGTTTACATGTTTCTACAAAAGTATAACAATAGGTATAAAAAATCTATCCAATTTTTATTTTTTTTGAAAAGAAATTCACCCAAAATTAATTTAAGTTACCAAGACAAACCTAAAAACCGCACATAGTTGAAGTTATCATTTATTTTAGTGTTGTTTAATTGCTTTGAAAATTGAGGTAAAAGAAATGAAATCTTTCGTCATTAATTGCATAATCGGTGGAGAATTGTTTTATTTTATATTATTTTTTAGTTTAACTTTTTTTTTTTTTTTTGTTATAGATCGCTAATGTTTGTAGTTGTTTTTATGATAATGTTTGTTCATTTTAAAAGTTGTTCATTTTATTTTATTTGTGAAATTTGTTAAGATCGAGTGTGTTCTTGTTTTTTTATTAGAAAATATAGCGTATATTTGGTGGTTGATGTTTTTCAAGGAGTGTTATATATTTTTTTTTCTAAAGTAAATGTATTTCTTTAAAAAAAAAAAAAAAAAGGCTTTCAAAGTCTTCAAGAGGAATAAAAGACAAATTGTGAAAATTGATATAACTAAGGAGGTGTATTCAATTAGGGTTCTTGAGGACATTTAAAGGCATTATAAATCCTGGTGTATTCAATTCAGACATTTAAAAACTTTAAAAGAGTCTATATTAATCCAGTGATATTCAATTTAGATTTTTATGGACTTTTGAAGAATCCTTCAAAATCCGTGTGTGTTGAACTAGGACTTTAAAAATGTCTACAAGAATCAAGGTGTATTCAATTAGGTCTAGATTTTAAAGGATTTTATTATGTTATGGATTTTGATGGACTTGATGGTGAGAGATATAAATATCAAATATCATAACATGCCAGCCTTCTCCCCAAAGATTTTGGTAGACTTTGCTCTCTCTCATTTTAACAAAACAAGATTACAAAAACAAGGGGTTGTCTGGTAAACAAGAAATTGGGTGTTTTTGTTTTTGTTTTCGAAAAACGATTTCAAAAATGTGTTCTTTAGCTGTTTTTCATTTTATTTTCAAAAAAAAAAAAAAAAAAAAAAAAAAAATCAAAAACAAAACAAGTGTTAAAAGTTAAATATTTGGAAAACAACTAAAAGATGTTTTTCATTTTGTTTTTCAACGAATCAAAAACTCATCTTCTAAATTCTTCCTTTGCTTCGACAGACCATAAACGAACTCGACTATTTCACTAGCTGCTCTCTGCTCATCGACTCCATGTATGTCTTCTTGTTGTTCTTGTTCTTGTTCTCATTCTCCTTCTAGTGATTTCTTCTTCTTCTCCTTCTAGTGATTTCTTCTTTTCCTTCTATCGATTTCTTCTTCTTCTTCTTCTTTTTCTTTTCTTTTCTTTTTGCCGACTTCTTCTTCTTCTTCTCTTTTGTTTTGTTTTATTTTTCAATATTATTTTGTTTTACTTCCTTATACCAAAATTAGTGTAGATCTAAGTAGATGGATAGTGATTTTGTAATCCTTAATTTAATTTTATTTTTTGCAGTGATTATTGGTGAAAATTCTTATCAAAACTGCTGCAAGAGGTTTGTCTTGAAAATTTATTTTTAGTATTTATTGGGAATTTTCTTTTCTTTTCTATCTCTGTTGCAAGAGGTTGAAATTAAAAGTATATTATATAAGTTCTGTATTTCGCATACAAGCTTTGGGTTGTTTTGGTGTGATCTGTGTTCTAGGTGATTGCGTTCTTGGTTGTGTCTCTGTTTTCTTTTGGTGGTTCTATTTTGCATTGCTTTGGTTGGCTATATGCCTCCTGTTTTGTACTACTTTATTGTCCTTGTGATTTTGTTAGTGTTCTGCTTTGGGCATGTTTGCCTTGAATAAATTGGCTTTCAAATTTTATTTTTGTATAAAAGTATATTCCCACAACTAGTGCAGTCAAGTAGATAATAAGAATATCAAGAGAGATCATATGTAACTTGTACCTTTTTTGCTCAATAGAGAAGAGACCCGCTGCATGCAGTAGATCATATGTTCTAGGATAGGTATCAAATGGTTCACACCTGGAGAAAAGGAAAGAAATTTCAGAAATTATTGGTATGAGCAACAAAATAGATTAAATAAGACGACAAAGAAACATTATACTATGTATATTTTATGGGAATATGTTTCTCGTTAGGTCAACTTCAATTGCTATCTTTTTCTTGGTCTTTATTTATTTTTGTTCATTTGTTTCCTTTGAGTCTTGGAATTAATGGGGCAGACTTGTTGCTCAATTACAAAATCAAGCACAAGCACTGCATTAGGAGGTTAGCTATTGTAACACCATGCTAATTTTATTGACTTGGAGGAATCCTAGATAATTGATTTGAAGTAAATATGGGAGTAAAGTTTAGACAAATGACGGACCAAGTTTATTTTATTGACTGAGGGGTTACTTGTTTGTGTTGTTTGATTGTTTTCTGCTTCTTGGCATTTATGTATGTGAAATGGAGCTGAATAGAGGTTTCCTGTGGCAATGTAGACATTTTTTTGACTAGGTCAATTGCCGGGCTGCTTCCCCATATAGCTGCCCCGACATATTCTCTGGTCTTGCCAAAATTGTTTGGTAGCATGAAGGTTTGCCATAGGTTTTTGCTTGTTTTGGCATCTAATTTGGCTAGGCTACCACAAAACATGCTTCATAGCTCGACACTAAGGCCTTCTTCTATTGAAGATGTTCCAACATAGAATTTAAGATAATTCCCTGTGGTTTTATGATTTTGTTATGAGTGAATAGAAAGTAGAGATATTTAATGATAAATGAAGTTTGTAATGTATGGCTAAGACAGCATGCAAGACAAAAACAATTTAATAATTGATGACATATTGAAGGTAGACCTGACACGGTTCCAATTCGGTTTCGGTTCCAGAGGAACCAACGGTTTTGAACCTTTTTTTTAACTCACTCACAGGCTCACAAGCTCACAGTCTCACACCTCATCACAACACTCACTTACTCAGCCATTGCCACTCACTCTCCCTCTCACTCTTAGTCTCTCACAAATCAACACAAGTTACACAATAGTACAACACAACTACACAACTACACAACACAAAATCAACCCAAATCACTCTCTCTCCCAATTCCCAAATCAACCTAGATTTGGTCCATTTTGATCGATTTTAAAAATTCTTCAGACACAACACAACACAACTCATTCATTGACTTCACTTCGATCCACTTTCAAGTTTCAAATTCCCAATTCTAGAAACCCTAAATTTTCCAAACTTCTCCAATCAATCATCTTCAACCTACTCTCTTCACACAAATCAACCCTAAAAGGCCCAAATCAACCCTAAATCACCTACAACCACCCGTGATTCCGTGAATCAAAGAAGAAGAAGAAGAATCAAATAAGAAGAAGAAGAAGAATCAAGGAAGAAGAAGAAGAAGACTCGTGGTCACTGCCTCACTGGTCCGTGAATCGAAGAAGAAGAAGCCCCATGGTTACTGGTTCGTAGGCGTGGATCGAATAAAAGAAAAAGAAGAAGAAGAAGAAGAGAGATATGAGAATATGAGATATGTATCAAAGTTCAGCAGAGATAAGGATTTAGATTTTAGGTTATAAATAATTTAGGATTTAAAAAAAATGAGGAACCACCGATTTGAACCGGAACCGGAACCAAAACCTGAATCGTTGGTTCCAGTCCTGTTCGAACCGGTCGGTTCCATAAAAATTGAAACCAGAACCGGCCTTCCTCAGTTCTAGTTCCGGTTCCACGGCTCAAACCGGAACCTTGTCAAGTCTAATTGAAGGTCAAGTTGTGCCAGGCCACACAGTTATTAATATATGAAAGACATCACTGAAATAAGAGGCAACTTTTCCAATCTGCTTTTGAGCTAGGCCTAGTTTACTGAAAACTAATTTTCAATTTTCTTAGTGGTTCTGTTTTGCCTTGCTTTGGTTGGCTCTATGCCTCCTATTTTGTTCTGCTTTGTTATCCCTGTGGTTTTGTTAGTGTTTTGCTTTGGGCATGTTTGCCTTGAATAAATTGCCTTAAAAAATAATAATACGTTTTGTCAACAACAGACGATCATAATAAGCTGATCAAGTTGCCTAATGGAGCAGTCCATTTTTTATGTTGAATATTTGAAAATGTCAAGTGGCTTGTGATATCAGATGGGTTTTATTAGCTGCTGTTGAAAATTCTTTGTTTTAGGCTTATTGATTATTCATTAAATGGTCTTCCATGACTATGACGTTTTCTATTCAAATTATGAATAAGCTAAAATTCTTTGTTTTTGACTTGTTCTTTTAATGGTTCTGTTTTGCCTTGTTTTTTACCAGTTCGAGTGGCTTGAATCCATGCTTCGATGGCTTAAAATAGGTGGCTTTGTGATCAACTAGATTACATTTATTTATGTGAAATTACATTATTTTATTTTAGTGTTTTTAAAACAACAACTAAAATGGAACACGCTGATGTTGATGTTGATGTTAATGAAAAGGCCGAATGGTCTACATGGTATGATGTCATTTTTATTCTCATACTACATGATCATGTGAAAAAAGATGATTTAAAGACATCCACATTCCATAAGAGGGTGTGGCCAACCATAGTTCAAGAGCTTTTCCAACAAACCCAATTGCGATTCACGGTTCCACAATTAAAGTCAAAATTTAATCGATTGCATAAAAAATATCGTGATTTTTTCTAATATGGTTGCACATATTGGATTTGGTTGGGATCCTATATCAAACACCGTAATGGCATCAGAAGTTGTTTGGGTTGAATACATTAATGTAATAATTTATGAATTATTTCAATGTGATGAAATAATGTTACTATTTAATTTTTTATAATATCAATATGTAATTCTATTTTCTTTAAATGACAAAGAGTGCTATTGGTGAAACCATATCGGAAGAGAGGGTTGGAGAATTATGAAATGCTTGGTGATATTTTTAATACTACTACAGCAACTAGACAGTTAAGTCTTTCCTCCAGTCAAGTTCTCTTGCCTTTATACGAGGATCGTGAAGTAGAGGATAATTTTATTAACTATGGAGTTCATGTTAATGTTGATGTTGATGTTAAGGCTGGGGATGATGATGATGAGGAGGAGGAGGTTGACCAAACTGAAGCTTCAGCCAAAAAGAAAGGAAAAAGGCCTCGTCGGTCGGTTAGTTCCTCTAACAACCGCTGGAAGAACAAATGGGATAGCATGGATAGTTATTTTGAGGCTGCTAAAGAAGTTATGACCGCTAGATTGGAGAAAGTTAAGGCCAAAAGTAATGTAGAGTCCACCATCAAAAGTTGTGAACAATACTCTATCACTGAATGCATGAAGGCTATAAGGACCTCTATTTTGTGATTGGTTTATTTCATGATATACCACATTAGGGATAAGTGTGTAATGGGTAGCTTAGGTCATCTTGATGATTATCAATGCAAACTTCCAAGCATCCCGGTGACTTCAAGATCAAGAGCTTCAAAAGGTATATCACTTGACCTTGATTCTTGAAGATATTAGGTGCACACATACACTTACATGCATCTTTATCTATCTTGCATTTGTTACCATGCATGTGTGTTTCATTGATTCATGCGTCTATGTCTTTTAGGACACACTCACTTTCATTACATTTATATGATTGCATTTGTGTTTCTCTTAATTGTGTTCTTATATGCTTTAACATCACACTTATGCATTTTCATATATTGCATATCTTTTGTATGTCACATGCTTGGTGATTATTCATGATGTTATCCTTTCTCATGCATGTTATTTATTCACAACCACACTTGCACTTCATGTTAGTCTTAAGTGTGATGTAATTCGTTTCCGTTTGTGTGATCAGAAACGTTCGCGCTTGCACAATAGTGTGCATGTCTTAGCACGATGGTTGACTACTTTAGAATGTCTCATTCTTCTCTTGGATAAGTGTTAGATTCAGTTTGGTTATTTGGAGTAAAGTGTCTAGTTTCAAAAGATTGGATTTCAATGATTTAAATGTTTTTCAAAACTGACCTTTTATATGTTCTTGTGACCATAACTTTTTACACAAAGTTTAAAATTGAGTTTTGTAAAATTTTGGACAAACTAGACACCCATACCTTTCCAACGATATATTATTCATAATATTTCATGACCGTTTGGATTGGTTTTGAAATCTCCAAAGCGACCACTAAAATAGGGCATCATAGCTGTTATCCGAATCTGACCATTGGTCACTCAATTGACCATAACATTTTCTATAGATATCAAAATGTCATTCCGTAAATTGGAGTAGAAAGTAGACATCTATATCTTTCCAACGGTTTATTATACAAAAGGTTTTGATGTCGTTTGGTCATGTTTCGGAGCACTCGAATCTCGAGCTGTTGTGCTGTCGAGCCTATGCACTGGTGTGGCGCTACTCGACCAGCGCTTTTGGTCCAGAGATGTTGCGCTTGTGTGGCGTTTGTGTGGCGCATGACAAGTAGTGCAATGCACTGCTCCTGTTTCGTAATTTGGCCATACCTCACTTATTTGGAGTCCGATTTGACTCATTTTTGGAGCAAAATTCATGAAATTTATAGGGCTATCATCTAAGCACTATAAATACATCTCTTTCCCTCATTTGTATTCAAGGGAACAAAAGATACACAACCCTAGAGAGAGATTAAGAGTTTTCTAGAGAGAGAAAGCTTTAAGAAAGCTTCTTTAACTCTTCAAACCGAAGCCCATGTGCATCTAACATCTTTCATGCATCAATCTTCATAGGTCTTCTTGGTTTCTTAACTTGATAAGTAGAACAAGCACAACATCTTCATTTATTGTTCTATCTTAGTCAAGACATGTCTTTGATTGCTTAGTTTAGCAAATCTTCACTCTTATTGCATATTTTGTGAAGTTATGACATAATTGGGTTTGTATTCAATAGCTTAATTGATTAGGTCATTTTTTCCTAAAAAGCTAAGTCATAAACATTATTCTAGATTTTTTTGGTACCACATGTATAGGGCTTACCCACTTGCTATCCGAAATCGGGTAGATGATTCCGACATCTAAAAGCTTCAACACCTCTTTTTTGACTACCTCCTGCATAATAGGATTCAACCTACGTTGCGCCTCCCTAGTTGGCTTTGTGTCGTCTTCCAAAAGGATCTTATGCATGCACAAAGTCGGACTAATTCCCTTGATGTCGTCTAGGGTCCATCCTATAGCTTTTTTGTACTTCCTCAAGATCTCAAGCAATCTCTGTTCCTCTGTTGGGTCTAGGTTTGCCGCAATGATAACCGAAAAGTTTCTACTATCATCTAGGAATGCATACTTCAAGTTTGAAGGGAGCTCTTTCAACTCTAGCTTCTTAGGGGGGAGTTCATCCTTGTCGCTCACTTGTTGTTCAACCAAATCCTCCCTTGAACTTCCCAAACCATCGTCTAATCCAATTTCCTTAGTGATCACTTCATCCACTACCTCTTGATAAAATACCCTCATATTAGCTTTTTCCTCAATGTCATCCATGATATCCACACTATAGCAATCATGCGCTCCAATTGGATAAGCTAAAGACTCAAATACCTTATATTCCACAACTTCATCAAGAACCTTCAAAGTCAACTTCCCCTCGTGCACATTAATCACTGCCTTTGCTATAGCCATGAAAGGACATCCCAAAAGGATTAGAGAATCTTTTTCATTAGGATCTATCTCCATATCTAGTACTACAAAGTCTGCAGGAATGATTAGTTTATCAACTTGGATAAGGACATCTTCAACTATCCCTCTAGGTTGCCTAGCCGATTGGTCCGCCAAAATGAGAGACATTTTTGTTGGTCTTAACTCATTCAAACCTAACTTCTTGTAAATTGAGAAGGGCATCAAGTTGATGCTTGCCCCTAGATCAAGCATAACCCTCATTTGTCCCTCTCCACCAATTGTTATACTGATAATGAAGCTTCCCGGATCTTTAAGCTTCAGAGGAAGTCTTTTCTGAATGACCGCACTTGCGTTCTCATCAAGCCTTTCTTGATTCTTCGGCCTAAACCTATACTTCTCCTTATTCAACTCTTTGAAAAACTTCCCATATGCCGGCATCTTCTGAATTGCATCTAGAAGAGGTAAATTGATTGTTACTTTAGAAAGCACATCATAGATATCCTTGAACGATTGTTCCATTATATCCTTCTTCAATCTACCCGGATATGGTACCTTGGAGAAACTAGGGCTAAGAAGTGTGTTGTTACTAGGATTTGCCTTAGGTGTTTCTATTCCCTCCGGAACTTGAGTTTTCTCCCTTTCAGCAGTCTCTTTGACTGGCACTACATTTTCTTCATCATTTTCTTCTACAGGTGAGTTGTCGCTTCCAACAGTGATTCCCTCATTTCTTCCATTGTTCATTATTCTACCACTTCTTAGAATAGCTCTGGCACTACCAAGATTGAGTGAGTCACTTGAGCCTACCGCCTTTCCTTTTAACACCTTATCCGCAATCCTTCCTACGTGCCCTTCAAGTCTACCAATCGATTCCTCTAGCTTTAAGAACCTACTTTGACTGGCTTCCATAAATCCATTCAATAGCTTCTCATAGGTTGCTTGTGTATCTTGAAGGTTCCGTCTCATCTCGTCCTTCAGTCCTTCTTCATGGAATTCCACCTCCTCGGGTACTCTTACTTGTCTCTCCATTCCCATTGAGGTCCTTGTGGCGAATGATGTCATTCCTCTATTGAAATTTGCCATTTGTTCCGCAAAAGAATCCATTTCCTGATATTTGAGCAACACAACACTACAACGTAAAGAATTCCAATGAAACCTACAATTTAACACTACTTGACAATATAAAAAAACTAAAGAAAATGCATACTAAAAAGAGAAGTCAATCTATGTAATCAACGCAACCATTCCCCGGCAGCGGCGCCAATTTTTAATGAGCCGTCGTGCACTCACAAAAATGATGTAATTGTTTGATCTTTGAAAACCCTTTTTAAGCCACTTAAATCCTTTAAAGTGTGATTTTATAGTAAATGGTAAGCAAGTTCATTCCACAGGGATATGGAGTGCTAATTATATAGATTGACTAATCTTTAGACAAATAAAATAAATCATGATATTTGATAGATGTATGGTTTCAAAGACCACCAATGTTAACTACTAAATTGAAAATACGAAAATGATATGAAAAATAGAATACTTAACAACCTTGATAAGAATAATGATGTAAACAATTAATATGATTGCTAGGGAATAGATTGATTAGCAATTGAGTGTGGGTAATGCCTTTCTAGCCACTTTAATGGACCAATCTCTCTATGTTAACCACTTGAGGCTTAGATTAGTGGGGTTAATATACCCACCACTAATCTATCTTATTCAATGGGTTCTTAATCACACAAGGGTGTCAATCCAAATATGAATATATAACATATTACTCTAAACAAGATTGTAATTAACAAGTGGATATACAAGTCAATCACATAATGAATAGAATCTAATGATTGAATGAATATAACACATAAAGATATTTATTACAAAGATAAGGCTAATACCCACAACCAAATGATCCTCAAATCTATCCCCTAGATTAGGGGTTTAGTTACACATATTAGCAATAAAATGGAAAGCAAGTAAATAATGAGGAAATCACCCTTGAGCCTTCTTCTTTATGCTTGATCCTTCCTTTCCTTTTATGCTCCTAATGTAAAGAGTGGAAGTAGAGGATGTGTCTTGAGGTGTGGATGTTTAGTGGAAAGTGACAAAGGAATTTGAGTGTAGAAATGGGATGAGGAAAGATGAGCCATAGATGAGAAATCTAGATCTCAATGGAGTGAATTTCATGCTCTCTAAGGTGGTGTGTGTGTTTTGAAGACGAAGAGCCACTCTATATATACTACCTCTTGGACATGTACTGATAACTGCTTGATTCGCTGATGTGGCGCAAAGTTCGCCATTTTGTCGCTATGGCGACCCTGGTGCGCAAAACGGTTAGATGTAAAGGTCGCCACGAACATTATCTTTTTTGCCATGTAGCAAATGGCGACCATGAGCAATTCCTGAAGAGGTCGCCATTTGAAGGAGGTGGTCGCTATGGCGACCTCAAATGGCAACCATGAGAAAAATTGTGAGGTCGCAATTTGCAAGAGTGGGTCGTTATGGCGACCCACTTAATTGATTTTGCAACTCTTCTATCGCTATGGCGACCAAGTGGCGACCTTCTGATGCTCTGAATAATCTTTTGTCGCCATGGCGACCATGTGGCGACCTCTTCTTGCTCAAGTAGCGAAAATGTCCTGTTTCTTCCCATTTGTGAGCCTTTTTGCACCCAAGTCCTCAACTTCATCCCAAATGCTCTTAAAACCTAATAAAACCTGAAACACTTGATTTTACACCATTAAATACAGGGAAATGCCCGAGAATCAAGCAAAAAGAGTCAGAAATGAGGGCCAAAATCATACCAATTTTGGCTTGATCATTGGTATCTGTAAGTTCCTCATATTTTGATTGGCTAATTTTGTTGACAAACCACATTTGGGGTTTAAATGTGTAAGGGTAGATTAGGACTTCTCTATGCACTATCAAGCTCAAGAGCACTTCAAAGGTATATCACTTGTGCTTAACTCTTTGAAAAGATTAGTTACACACACACACACACACACACACACACACACACATACACTACTCATGCATGTTTTATTCATCTTGCATTTGTGTTCAATGCTTATATGTGTGCATCCATTACATATCTCACACTTGCACCTCATTGTTAGACTTAGGTGTGGTTGTGTGTAATGCATTTCGTTTCCTGAAGTATACTTGGAAATGTCCGTGCTTGCACAATAGTGTGCTTGTCTTTACGCATAGTGTGTCCTCTATGGAGGTCCCTTTACCCTCTCTTGGATTGGTCTTGGGTTACATGGTCTTATACCATGAATTTTGGATATTTTATTGTTGTCCATAGCTGACATTTGGTCACTCTTTTGACCATATCTCTTTCTACAGACATCAAAACCTCATTTTGTAAAATGGAGTAAAAAGTAGACTTCCATACATTTCTAACGGTATATTATTTGTAATATTTCATGACCATTTGGATTGATTATGAAATCTCCAAAGTGACCACTAAAACAGGGCAACTCTGTTTTTGTCCGAATCTGACATTTTGTCACTCAAATGACCATAACCCTTTTTACAGACATTCAAATCTTGTTTTGTATACCTTTCCAACGGTATATCATACGAAAGGTTCTAATGTCATTTGGTCATGTTTTGGGTGGCTCAAAACTAGAGCTGTTGTGCTATCTCGTTTTTCCCGAGAACAAAGCGACCTTGGTATGACTTGGAGGTCAGGTCGCCTTTTTTAGTCAAATATCCTAAGATAAAAGCAACCTTAAAGTGAACTGACCTCCAAGTCGCTTTTTGACACCAGAAATCAGTTTTCCTTCCAAAACTGCATAGTTTCATTTAAGGATCCTATATATGATGTCTTCTCTCTTATATTCTTTTAAGAGTTCAAAATCACATCTTTGAAAGAGAGAGTGTTTCCCAATAAAGAAAAAACTCTCAAGAACTCACCTTTACTCATTCAAACCCATTCCATGAGCATCTAAGCATCATCTAGCATTATCTAGCTTCATTTAGGTTATGTTCTAACATGGGTCTTTTTCAACACACATGACTTGGTAAGTAGAACACCATCTTTATCCATTTTAATGTACTTACTTAACAAGAAATCTCCTTTATGAATTGTTTACATCTAGATTAAGTTTTTATCTACAAGCTGAGATTTTTGTGTTGATTGTTGAGTTTTGTATTGTGATAGCTATTGCATTTATGTTTGTTTTTATTTTATATAGTTAAGTTATATGTATGACATATAGCAACATGATATCTAGGATTGTTTAACTTGTTCATTCATGATTAGATAAACATTAAATGTGTTGACCTATCAATTATGCATTTGATATTCACTTAGGTGCTATCTCTTCTTTGAGAGTTAAGCCTTATGACTAAGTGGATTAGTACACAAGCAAGTTGATCTATGATCACTATTAAAGGCCCGTTGGGTAGAGTGGAAGGGTTAGTGACCAAGAATTGTTTGACTAGAGGTCAACCTAGGTTGTAAACTTTCATTTAAATAGTGGATTTGAAGACTGTGTACGGCTAACACTGTTAGGGTTATGCTCAATAGCAAGAGTGTAATGTTGTACTTGACAATATTTTCATATTAATAAAGTGATTTCTGTTTGTTAACAAAATCTTATATAGCATTTATTATTATAATTGTCAAAGTAAATAATCATAAGGTCAAAAGACTATGAGAAAAGAAGAATTGTTCGTATATCTGGATATGTATGAGGTAGACAAAATTATTTAGTTAATCTTGAATAACGTTCACAACTTAAGTTAAAGGTTGGGCACATTTATCTTGTTAAAGTTGTAGAATTCTTTTACTAGCATTTAAGTGGGATCAAATGTGTTGTAAAATCATTGAAGGGTCTTCGAGTAAAAGAATCTAGTGCACTGGGTGCATTGAACTGGATCACAATGAAATATTTTTTCTAGAACCGTCAATAGATAAAAGTCTTTTCATTATTAGGACAATCGGAGAGTCTATCTTAATCCTGAGATAAATGGTGGACTTATGGTTGTAAGTGTTATCATTTGAGCTATCAATGAGTACGATTATATAGCATAGTCTATCCTCGATAGTTTGGTGGTATTCATTTGTTAATCGATAGAGGACTTCATTTATAGATATGGACATCGTGGCTCCATTTATTAAATGTGAGTAGAATATCATCATATGGATGCTTTATGGTTTTGGATATGAAATCTTAACGTTGAATTTTCAATAGTGTCTATTGAAAGATGACTTCTGGACAAGTCATAATATATATCTAAGCTCAAAGTGTGGTCATATGAGTAAATATGGTAACTTGGAGAGCTATAGGCGGTCTATGAGCTCTTGGCGATTACTGATATTCTTCACGAGGATTCACTATCTCTCATATGATTGTCTAGGGTATGAATGAGTATCGTTAACTTATTCCATCTTTATTTAAGAGTGCAATTTTAGTTCTTTAGTGGAATGAACTAAAATTAATAGATTGAACCTAAGTGAATCATTTGTTGATTGTGATTGGGTTATGTTTATTGGAGTTTAAATTTAGATAGGCCCGCCAAGATCCCCAATCCGCACGGACCCGCATGAATCACTTGATATATTCTACCAGATTATTTGTGGGTCCATTTAGAATTGTATTTAATATATTAAGATTATAATTTGCACATTATTTATTTAATGAGCTGTTTAATTATATTAATATATTAATGAAAGGCATGTGGGCTTGTTTCTTTTAGTAAGAATGAGTCTAGTTCACATGTGTGCTTTTTATTAAAGTCCAAATGGATTAAATAAAATAAGAAAACAATATGAAGGCCCAAGTTCTAACAATAATGCTAAACATCCCACCTAAAATCCCAAATTTTTCATCCCACTACATGTGGCATGTGAGGTGTTAAATTGTGAGTGGATACACATTAATGATGATTTATCTCACCTACCCCATATATCCACTCACCATTTGACACCTCACATGCCACATGTAGTGGGATGAAAAAGGTGGGATTTTAGGTGGGATGTATAGCATTACTGAAATTCTAATCATGGGCGGCAATGGCTAATTTTTAGCCAATTATATTGTTTTATTTTATTATTTAATTAAATGGAAATTAATTAATATTTTAATTAATTATTTAATTAAAAATCAAATCTTTTTCTGATTAGGAAATATGTTTCCTAGTAGTATACTACTGTTAGTATTATATTAAATATAAAAGACTTTATTTTTTTAGTCAAATTAGGAAGTCTTTTATATAGTCACAAATACACTAAAGAGTTGAATTAGGGTTTGAATTCTAAAAAGTCTTTGTATCCTATTTGGAAAAGGACTTTGGTGATCACCTTGTTGGACAAGGTAAGAATTCGGCCACCCTAAATTAACTAGGGCAAGAATTCGGCCACCCTAAATTATCTAGGGCAAAAAATTCGGTCACTATATATGTATAGTGAGAATTTTCGGCCAACCCTAGTAATTTTCTTTTTGAAGAATTTATTTTCTTTGGCTAAAAAGAAAAAATAAAAATCCTACTCTAATACTAGTGAGAATTTTCGGCCAACCCTAGTAATTTTCTTTTTGAAGAATTTATTTTCTTTGGCTAAAAATAAAAAATAAAAATCCTACTCTAATACTAGTGAGAATTCGGCCAAGAGGTTTTTGTGAGAAAAGAATTGTTCTTGCTTCGATAGTGTACTAGTGATCTTAACATCAAGAGATCTTGTACACACTTTCGAATTAGGTTCACACGAATTTCAATCTTACAATTGTGAATTCAAAAGTGACCAGAACATTCTTAGCAACCTTTTGGAGATTATAGTGACTAACAGATTCAGAAAAGTGTTTGTTGTCCATTCTCAGGTTCACAATTCAAAGAAGGGAGACCACGCTCCTAGGTGATTCACGTTCGTGATCGGTTTTGGAAGATCTTGCGGATTACCATCGACGTTAGTCAATCGGATCATGCGACAAAGGTATTTCATCTTTTCGTATGTATGATTAATTAATTAAAGGGTTAAGGTTCAATATGGAAATTTTTTTAAAATATACTAAACTCTATTTTAGTCTCGCTTCCGCTGCGTGCACGTATTTTTCCCTATAATTGGTATCAGAGCCTGGTTGTACCATTTAATTAATTAACGTATATATACGTGAATCTATTTCTTTTTATTGTGATTATGCATGTTTAGAAAGAGATGACACTCTAGGTATTCTCATATATAATTACATTGGAATGTATGGATTTATATATGTTATATTTTGATATAAAGTGAATTGTTATTGCTCAATTTTGATCCTAGAATTTCAATGTATTTTTTGTTTCGGAATTTTAACAAGAAGGGTGGCCTATTATCGTCACAATTTCCTTCTTGGTAGGTAAGTTTTTTTTATTGTATTAAATTTAACTGCAGTATATTTTTTAATGTATTAAAAAATAATGCAGTATTTTTTTTTTTTGTATTAAATACTGCTGTGATTAAAAAAAAAAAAAACTGCAGTATTTTATTGTATAAATAAGTTTGTAATATGTTCAAGCATCGAAGATTCGAAGACTTGAAGAATTAATAGCAACCGGAACGAGTTTGGGACCATGCGTACCATAGCAACGTGCACACGCGCAAAATTGCATGTAGCTGTGCATGTTGGACTATGGGCTACACAAGGTAGCCCCATGGAGTCTATGGGCTGCACACGGCAGCCCTTGTTAGGGTTGTGGAGTGTGCACGCCAATTGGGCAGCCGTGGGTGCTCAAGTGATCCATGGCCGTTTGAAGATTTTTTTCGCCAAGAAAGGAGATTTTTTGTATTCCAAACAATTGTAATTTACTTGCTTTTCTAGGATGGATCAAAATCGTGGCTATTTATTTTGTGTAAATATTACAATATTTGTTATTGTTTGATAACATGTCATGTAGAATAGGAGTGCCCCTCATATATCTCTTTTGGTATGAACATGCATTGAATGATTTAGGTATCTAATTGGCATCTAGATAACTTGGTAAATCATTCTATGAGATTTAATCACATGCCTTAAATAATTGAGTGGGAGAAGGTGTATTGCAAACACCTATGGCCTCTAAGGTTAGTTGAGCTATATTATTTTTTGGTAATCCCCCCCAAGGAGCATCCATGAATGGAATATAGCAAGATACTTCCTTACAAGGATAGACTAGACAATTGACTCAAACGAGATCTACTCCCCAAGGAGGGATTTTC
This sequence comes from Acer campestre, assembly GCA_954870605.1. NCBI lineage: Eukaryota > Viridiplantae > Streptophyta > Magnoliopsida > Sapindales > Sapindaceae > Acer > Acer campestre. The sequence goes on along the minus strand of OX940800.1, from coordinate 27,106,120 downwards.
GTGAGGGAATATATTGAGGGTCGAAATCTTAGTAGTACTCTCAATGTGGTTTTATTGATATCCTCCCAAGAGTTCTTGTTAATAAAATCACAAGGCTAAAATTGAAAACATTGGTTGTTATGTTAACAATTAGGTGGGACCTAGTCTAACTAATAAATGGTGCTAACTCCCAAAGGAGGCGTAACATTTATGGGTGTTGGATCGAACATTGAATTTTACGATTGAATTATAAATATTAAATTCAAGATAAATATTTGAAAATGCTAAAAAATGATTATTTACTTATATATATTTTTTGTTTTATTCAGAAATCATGACCCCATCCCTAATGAACATCCTGAAAAATAACACTTTAACTGGAGATAATTATGTCACATGGAAAAGGAAAATTGGGTTGTTGCTGCAAGCTAAAAAACATAAATTTGTTCTGTCAACTCCTAAACCACATGCTCCTATTATTGAATCTAGTGTTTTGCAAAGAGATGAGTATGAGCAGTGGAAGACTTCAGATGATATGGCTAAATGTTATATCATGGCCACTATCTCCGACGTGTTGCAACAGCAGTATGAAGGAATGGAGTCTGTTGCTGATATAATGATGTCTCTAGAGGAGATGTTTGCTATGAGATCTAGGTCGACTAAAAGAGAAGCAGTGACTGCTTTTATGAATCTTAGGATGAAACCTGAACAGGTGTGAAAGATCAAATGATGAAGGTCATAGCACATCTAAATATTGCAGAACTTAATGGTGCTGAGATAGATGGTGAGACCAAAATTGACATGATTGTTAACTCACTGTCAAATTCCTTTGACCAGTTCAAGTTGGACTACACCTTGAACAATAAAGAATACACCTTGCAAGGCCTGATGCAAGATGTTCAAAGCACTGAAAAGATCCTTGTGAAAGGCAAAGGTCAAGAGATTCATATGATTGGTAAAGTTGCTACTGTTAAGACCCGTCAGAAGGTCAAGAAACAACAAAAGAAAAAGCAACTTGGGCCTACCAAGAAGGAGACCAAGAAAGTAACCAAGATCAAAGGGAAGTGTTTCCTTTGTGGTGAAAAGGGACATTGGAAAAGTAATTGCCCAAAGTCTCAGAAAAAGAAGGAACAAGGTAATATTAATTATCTTGAAACATGTTTTTTGGCAGACTCTACCGATTCTTGGATCATAGACTCAGGAGCCACTAATCATGTTTGTTATTCCTTGCAGGGTTTTCAGGAAAAGAAAAGGCTGAATAAAGATGAAATCAACTTGCGTTTAGGCAACAGGGTGTTGGTGTTTGCCAGTGCAGTGGGAGATGTTAGAGTTATCTTAGATTCTAGTATGCATTTAGATTTAATTGACGTTTATTATGTACCTCAATTCAAGAGGAATTTGATTTCAGTTTCTTGTTTGAATAATTTTGGATATTTGATTACTTTTAATAAAGATTTTATTATTAGTAAGAATAACAAATTTATTTGCAAAGTTACATTGGAAAACGGTCTATTCTTTTTGCATAAGAATATTTCTCACTTGTTAGACACAGAAACAATGGAACCTAATCATAAAAGAGTAAAATTATCAAAAGATGAAACCTACCTATGGCATTTGCGCTTAGGTCATATTAACCTTAATAGGATTAAAAGATTGGTTAGTGATGGACCTTTAAGTGACTTAAAGGTTGATGATCTACCAACTTGTGAATCCTGTTTGGAAGGTAATATGACTAAAAGGTCGTTCACGACCAAAGACACAAGAGCCACTGAATGTTTAGGATTAATACACTCTGATGTATATGGTCATATGAGTATTCAAGCTAGAGGTGGATATGAGTACTTCATCACTTTCATAGATGATCATTCAAGATTTGGTTATGTGTATCTCATGAGACATAAGTCGGATGCTTTTGACATGTTCAAAGCATTCAAAGCTGAAGTGGAGAATCAGCTAGAGAAACACATAAAAATCTTGAGATCTGATCGTGGTGGAGAATATCTATCAGGTGAGTTTCAGCAATATCTTATTGATAATGGAATCATTTCTCAGTTTTCTGCACCAGGTACACCTCAACAGAATGGGGTGGCAGAAAGAAGAAATAGAACTCTTTTGAATATGGTTAGGTCAATGATGAGTTATTCAACACTCCTTGTTTCTTTTTGGGGATATGCTCTACAAACTGCAATGTACATTCTAAACGATGTACCATCGAAGTCGGTTCCTCAAACACCGCATGAGTTGTGGACTGGGCGAAAGCCTAGTTTATAATACTTAAGGATATTTGGTTGTCCTACGCATGTGTTAAAAGGAAAGACAGAAAAGATAGAGTCCCATACAGAAACATGCATATTTATGGGGTATCTAAAAGGAACTAAAATGTATTATTTCTATAGTCCTTCAGATCTTAAAGTATTTGTTTCAACAAATGCTAAATTTCTGGAAAAGGACTATATGAATGAGTTTATACCGAAAAGTAGAATTGTCCTGAATGAGATGTCAGGAGATACAATTCCACAAGAGGTTTCACAACCTGGCCCAATTGTAAGTTCTGAACCATCACAAGATCAACAACCTACCATTCCTCGTCGTAGTGGGAGGGTTGTAAGACAACCCGAGAGATACATCGATCTAGGAGAATCAGTGGAGAATCTCCCGGACGACGATGATCCCTACACATATAAGAAAGCAATGGAGGATGTTGATAGTCGCCATTAGTAAAAGGCAATGCAATCTAAGATTGAGTCCATGTTCAATAACAAAGTCTGGTCCCTTGTAGACTTGCCTAAAGGGATAAAACCCATTGGGTGCAAGTGGGTATACAAGAGGAAAAGAGGTATGGATGGAAAGGTGGAAACCTTTAAAGCTAAATTAGTAGCTAAAAGTTACACACAGAAAGAAGGTATCAATTATGAGGAAACCTTCTCTCCTGTGGCCATGCTTAAATCCATTAGGATACTCTTATCCATTGCGGCATCTTTAGATTTAGAGATTTGGCAAATGGACGTCAAGACAGCTTTCCTTAACGGAAGTCTTGACGAAAGCATCTATATGATGCAACCAAAATGATTCATTGAAAAAGGCCAAGTGGAAAAGGTATGCAAGTTGCAAAAATCCATATATGGATTAAAGCAAGCATCTAGATCCTGGAACATAAGGTTCGATCAAGCTGTGAAAGGTTTTGGAATTGTTCAAAACCTTGACGAACCTTGTGTATACAAAAGGATCAAAAGCGACAAGTTGGTTTTCCTAATTCTTTATGTTGATAATATACTACTCATCAGAAACAATGTAGGTGTATTGACATCAGTAAAAGAATGGTTAGCAAAACAATTTGATATGAAGGACTTAGGAGAAGCAAGTTATATTCTTTGCATCCAAGTAATAAGGGATAGAAAGAATAGAACGGTTGCACTATCCCAAGCTTCATACATAGATAAAATCTTGTCTAGGTTTTCCATGCAGGATTCCAAGAAAGGTATGTTACCTTTCAGGCATGGAATCAAACTTTCTAAGGAACAAGTTCCTAAGAATGAGCATGAAGAGCAATTTATGAGTAGGGTTCCATATGCCTTGGCAGTTGGAAGTCTCATGTATACAATGCTCTGCACTAGACCAGATATTTGTTTTACTGTTGGCATAGTTAGAAGGTTTCAATCGAAACCCGGTCCTGATCACTGGACGACAGTCAAGCATATTTTCAAGTATCTTAGGAGAACGAGAGACAATATGCTTGTATACTCAGGAGGGGATTTGATTCCCGTAGGGTATACGGATTCTGATTTCCAGTCGGATTCTAACTCTAGAAAATCCACATCAGGATCCGTGTTTACTCTTGGAGGAGGAGCAGTCATATGGAGGAGTATCAAGCAATCATGCATTGCTGACTCCACCATGGAAGCTGAGTATGTTGCTGCATGCGAAGCTGCCAAAGAGGCTGTTTGGCTCCGCCAATTCTTGATTGACTTAGAAGTGGTTCCTAGTGCGAATAAGCAGATCACTATTTATTGTGACAACAGTGGAGCAGTGGCTAATTCGAAAGAACCAAGAAGTCATAAGAGAGGAAAACACATTGAAAGGAAGTATCATCTTCTTAGGGAGATTGTTCATAGGGGTGACGTGACGATTACCAAAATCGCGTCAGCAGAAAATCTAGCGGATCCCTTCACAAAGGCTCTACCACAGAAGAGTTTTGATGGGCACCTAGAGAACATGAGATGAGAGATATGACACATTTGCTATAGCGCAAGTGGGAGATTGTTAGGGTTACGCTTAATAGCAAGAGTGTAATGTTGTACTCTACAATCTTTTCATATTAATATTTCTGTTTGTTAACAAAATCTTATATAGCATTTATTATTATAATTGTCAAAGTAAATAGTCATAAGGTCAAAAGACTATGAGAAAAGAAGAATTGTTCGTACATCTAGATATGTATGAGGTAGGCACAATTCTTTAGTTAGTCTTGAATAACTTTCACAACTTAAGTTAAATGTTGGGCACCTTTATCTTGTTAAAGTTGTAGAATTCTTTTACTAACATTTGAGTGAGATCAAATGTGTTGTAAAATCATCGAAGGGTCTTCGAGTAAAAGAATTTAGTGTACTGGGTGCATTGAACTGGATCACAATGAAATACTTTTTCTAGAACCGTCAATAGATAAAAGTCTTTTCATTATCAGGACAATCGGAGAGTCTATCTTAATTCTGAGATAAATGATGGACTTATGGTTGCAAGTGTTATCATTTGAGCTATCAATGAGTACAATTATATAGCATAATCTATCCTCGATAGTTTAGTGGTATTCATTTGTTAATCGATAGAGGACTTCATTTATAGATATGGACATCGTGGCTCCATTTATTAAATGTGAGTAGAATATCATCATATGGATGCTTTATGGTTTTAGATATGAAATCTTAACGTTGAGTTTTCAATAGTGTCTATTAAAAGATGACTTCTGGACAAGTCATGATATATATTCAAGTTCAAAGTGTAGTCATATGAGTAAATATGGTAACTTGGAGAGCTATAGGCGGTCTATGAGCTCTTGGCGATTACTGATATTCTTCACGAAGATTCACTATCTCCCATATGATTGTCTAGGGTATGAATGAGTATCGTTAACTTATTCCATCTTTATTTAAGAGTGCAATTTTAGTTCTTTAGTGGAATGAACTAAAATTAATGGAATGAACTAAAATTAATAGATTGAACCTAAGTGAATCATTTGTTGATTGTGATTGGGTTATGTCTATTGGAGCTTAAATTTAGATAGGCCCGCCAAGATCCCCAATCCGTATGGACCCGTATGAATCACTTGATATATTCTACTGGACTATTTATGGGTCCATTTAGAATTGTATTTAATATATTAAGATTATAATTTGCACATTATTTATTTAATGAACTGTTTAATTATATTAATATATTAATGAAAGACATGTGAGCTTGTTTCTTTTAGTAAGAATGAGTCTAGTTCACACGTGTGCTTTTTATTAAAGTCCAAATGGATTAAATAAAATAAGAAAACAATATGAAGGCCCAAGTTCTAGTCATGGGCGGCAATGGCTAATTTTTAGCCAATTATATTGTTTTATTTTATTATTTAATTAAATGGAAATTAATTAATATGTTAATTAATTATTTAATTAAAAATCAAATCTTTTTATGATTAGGAATATGTTTCCTAGTAGTATACTACTATTAGTATTATACTAAATATAAAAGACTTTATTTGTTTAGTCAAATTAGGAAGTCTTTTATATAGTCACAAATACACTAAAGAGTTGAATTAGGGTTTGAATTCTAAGAAGTCTTTGTATCCTATTTGGAAAAGGACTTTGATGATCACCTTGTTGGACAAGGTAAAAATTCGGCCACCCTAAATTAACTAGGGCAAGAATTCGGCGACCCTAAATTATCTAGGGCAAAAAATTCGGTAACTATATATGTATAGTGAGAATTTTCGGCCAACCCTAGTAATTTTCTTTTTGAAGAATTTATTTTCTTTGGCTAAAAAGAAAAAATAAAAATCCTACTCTAATACTAGTGAGAATTTTCGGCCAACCCTAGTAATTTTCTTTTTGAAGAATTTATTTTCTTTGGCTAAAAATAAAAAATAAAAATCCTACTCTAATACTAGTGAGAATTTGGCCAAGAGGTTTGTGTGAGAAAAGAATTGTTCTTGCTTCGATAGTGTATTAGTGATCTTAACATCAAGAGATCTTGTACACACTTTTGAATTAGGTTGACGCGAATTTCAATCTTACGATTGTGAATTTAAAAGTGACCGAAACATTCTTAGCAACCTTTTGGAGATTATAGTGACTAACATATTCAGAAAAGTGTTTGTGATGACTCGCTTTTTGTGTCGTTACCAAATTGCGAATTACCAAAAGAATGTTATAAAATGAATCTTTACGCAATATATTTTTAGTTTTGAAAATTAGTAAAGTGGTAAGCTTAAAATTCGTTCCACAGAGAATTAGAGTAATATGTTGAATTAATTAGATATTCTATAAACAATCAAATAAATCATAAATGATGAATGAGTGTACGGTTTGTCAAACCATCAAACATGCATACAAAATAAACCTAACTAAAAATATGGTAATATGAAAAATAGAAGACTCACAATCTTGATAAGAAAAATGGATGAAAACAATTAATAAGATAGCTAGGGAATAGATCAATTAACAATTGAATGCGAGTAATGCCATATAGCTACTTTAATGTACCAATCTCATTATGTTAACCACTAAAGGCTTAGATTAATGGGGTTGATATACCCACGACTAACCTATCCTATTCAATGGGTTCTTAATCACACAAGGAGTGTCAATCCACATATGAATATATAACAAATTACTCCACTCAAGATTGCAATTAACAAGTGATATACAAGTCAATTACATAATGAATAGAATCTATTAATTTGAATGAATAGAACACATAAGAGATTCATTACAAGCTAAGCTAAACCCATAACCAATTGATCCTCAAATCTATCCCCTATATTAGGGGTTTAGTTACACATATTTGTAATAAATGAAGTAAATAGTAAGGAAATAACCCTTGGGTCACCTTCTTTATGCTTGATCCTTCTTCTCCTCTATGCTCCTAGATGCAAGGAATGGAAGTAGATGATATGTCTAGATAGGTGGATGGCTAATGATGAGTGACAAAGGATTTGTGATGTAGAAAATGGCAGGGAAGGAATGTTCTAGGGAAGTAACCAAGATTTGGTGTGAGTTTTTGGATGGAAAAGATTAGTTCAAGTGTAGAAATGGAGGAATTTGGAAGATGATTAATAGAGGAAAAAGAGATAGGTAGGAGAGAATAGGATTGGTAATCTGTAAAAGTTGGTGAATTTATAGGCTAGGAAAGCTAGGGTACGAAATGGGTATGAAATGACAAGAATACCCCTCCTGAATGCCAACATAGGAATTCATACGCTAGAATTCCAACGTGGTCGCTATGGCGACATCTCATGGACTCTTCTGTCGCCATGGCGACCAAATGGCGACCATTCCCACGTTGGAATTCCTACATTGGAATTCCTATGTGGTCGCCATTTGCAAGCGTGGGTCGCCATGGCGACCTCAAGTGGCGAACCTTTGATGCTTTGCAATTTCCTCTGTTGCCATGGCAACCATGTGGCGACTTTTCTTGCTCAAATAGTGAGAATGCCCTGTTTCACCTATTTGTGAGTCTTTTTTGCACCAAATTCTTCATCTTTTTCACAAATGCCCTTGAGGCCTAATAAAACCTGAAACACTTGATTTAACGACATTAAATACGGGGAAAAGCTCGAGAATCAAGCATAAAGAGACGGGAATGAGGGCCAAAATCATACCAATTTTGGCTTGATCAGTTTGTTGTCCATTCTCAGGTTCACAATTCAAAGAAGGGAGACCACGCTTCTAGGTGATTCACGTTCGTGATTGGTTTTGGAAGATCTTGCGGATTACCATTGACGTTAGTCAATCGGATCATGCAACAAAGGTATTTCATCTTTTCGTATGTATGATTAATTAATTAAAGGGTTAAGGTTCAATATGGAAAAAATTTTAAAATATACTTAACTCTATTTTAGTCTCGCTTCCGCTGCGTGCACGTATTTTTCCCTACAAACACAATAACCTGTGAGTTTTGCCCAGTTAGAGGGTTTCTCATGTAAATCAATCTTCCTGTTATTTATTGTTTTCCGCACTTTAATTACGTTGATTGTATTTGATTGTTTTGGGTTGTTTTTGAATATTGACTAATTAAGAAAAGTTGGTAATTAACTTGATTAAAACATATTCACCCCTTCTAGGTTAGTTTAGACACATAATATATATTTTCAATATCCTTCTGTTAGTACTATGATCAAAGACATTCAAATCCCTCATTCTCCAATCACTGATCAATTGATTTGGTAGCCTTCTTCTATCGGTAAACCTTTTTTGGCTGACATTTACACTCTAGTGAATGGATCAATGACTAAAACTTCTTAGAGCCGTGTTATATGAAACCGATTTATCCCTCTTAGAAATAAAGTTTTGGTTTGGCGCCTTATCCATGGTAAACTTCCCGTAGATGATAACCTTCGTAGAAGAGGCGTTATTTTTCCTTCGGTTTGTCAACTTTGTTTTAGTAATGAAGAAACTGCTCAACATCTCTTTTATGATTTTAGTTTTGCCAAGCGTATTTGGTGTTGGTTAGGTTCTTTCAATACTATCCTTCCTGACATTGGTTCTCTCATAGAGTTATGGGTTGCTATTACTTCGAAAGTGTTTTACTCTTAACTATACAACTTATGGATTGGGGTTGTTTTGCAAGTTATATATGACATTTGGAAGGCTCGCAATGACAAACGTTTTAGGGACAAAGATCCTTCTTTGTCTCGTTTCATTGTTTCTTGTATGGCTAAAATTCAACATAGCGGTGATATTTGTCCTAGTTTTCTCTAGTTTTCTCTTTTGCTATGATGACAAAACTATTAAGGCTCTTGGTGTCAAACCTCATCTTCATCGAGCTCCGAAGATTGTCTCTTACATATGGTTGCGCCCTATTCTTCCTTGGATCAAGGTTAATACATAAGGTTGTTCAAAAGGTAATCCGAGGTTAGGAGCCTGCTCATGAGTCTTTAGAAATGTTGCAGCTGATTTTATTGGTGGTTTCTCACTTTCTCTTGGCACTTGCTCTTCGTTCTTTATTGAGTTGAAGGCTAGCATACTTGTGATTCAAATAGCTACATTGTGCAGATGGAATTACATTTGGTTGGAGACATATTCTATAGCTGTGTATTCCTGCTTCAATAGCTCTATTTTCTCCCTCCTTAGCTTCTTAGGAATGATTGGCTTGATTGTAAAGTTTTTATTAGCAGGATGTGTTTTAAGGTGACTCATACCTATCGTGAAGGAAACTTGGTGGTGGATATTCTTTGTAACGAGGGGTTGAATTTTTCAGATTTAATTTGGTGGGATAGACCACCAAGATGTATTCTTAAACAGTTACTCCTTGACTCTTGGGGGGGTTCCTGCTTTTAGATTCCGCTAATCCTTTTTGTATTTCTTTCCTTTCTAAAAAAAAAATAAAAACCAAAAAAATAAAAACCTTCCTAACAAAACAAACAAACAAACAAACAAACTCAAACAAGCAAAATTAACACAGAACCAAAGAAATTAAACAAAATAAATCATGAAAAACAAAACAAGTTTACATCAAACTATTCATTTCATACACCATTAGTTTAGTTTCTACCCTAGAAATTAAAACTCAGGTCTAAACCTTTCAAACTAAAAAATTTAGTAAAAAATTAACCTTTAAACGAGAAACAATGTTTAGATTCTAAAAGGAACCACTCATCGCATGTCGAAACACTAATCAACGATCCACTGTTCATCAATGAAGTGAAGCCAGAAAATAAACAAAAATTACTGAATAAAAAGTTGAAGAAAAAGTTGAAATGTAGAGTTCTCTACATAGCAAAAGACAAAAGCAAAACTACAGAAACCTAATTACACAACACTCAAATGAAGTGAAAAATTAAAACTTGAAACTTTTGTTCAAGAGTTGGAGGCAAACCCTGAAACCCAGAAAAGAAAACTCCATAACAACTTGATCAGTTACCCAGGAAGAATATTTAAAGACAATACTTAGTTTTTAAAAATTTTCTTAGCAACCAAACAGAAAATGTGCAGATTTCAAAAAAGCTTCGTATGCAGCTCTTATCGTCTACTTATATAAGCATTCCATAAACCAATGCAGATTACATACATAATGTTATGTACCTTACAACTTAAAAATGATAACTTTTTTCCCAATGAAATTTGTTTGTGCAACAACAACCACCATAGAACCATATTCTCACTGCTCAAGAGTCTCTCCAACACAAACAATTACTTTCAAGCCTTGAGAAACTTCATAATCAAATTTATCTCCAACAAACTACATAGATAAATATAGGAATACAAATTGTAAATAATGTAAATGGCAGATGATATACTAAATACTGTGTATAGTAAGTAGAAAGAAAACCAATGGCATCATAACATAGCTTACTTCATTTGACTCGTTTAAAAGAGCTCTTGTCTTAGAATGACCAGAAATGACCCAAGGAATGCTTAAATTGATAAGCATCTCAGCACTTTGGGAAACAAATTAAGAAAAAACATTAACTTCATATTAATACACAATCAATCTAAATCGCATATCTTACTAGCCTAATCACCATCAGAAATTCAACAAACTAAAACCTATATATAATTGCTTACTAATAGTTAAATGTGCAACATATTTTTGACTAAAGTTAGAAACATAAATGGAGGGTTAATAACAACCTCAGGAAGAAAAAAAAAATTTCCACAGCACATCAACTAAATAGTACTGTTATATGAATAACATCGACTCTCTTGTTCATTATCTCAACTTGTATTCTTACAATTTAGACTCACTAATAAATTAAAAACATTTTGGAAGCAATAAATTACTCAACACCATCTACATATCAACATATATTATTCAAAACTGTTTACTCAACTTGTAAACCACAATTTAAACATAAATTTACCTCAAACATGATTATTCATTCCTAGAGAGAGAAATCTCTATAAAACCGATAATAATAACAATTCCTGAAAATCAAGTAAACATCTGAGTACTTATCTTGGAAATCCATAGGAAAGTTTTGCCATTTCTCTTGTCTTCCTTTCTCCTCTCTCTCACTCTCTCTCCTCCTTTCTTTTTCTCTTTTATTTTCTTCACCGATTCTCTCTCTACTATTTTCTATTTTTCTTCTACTTTCACTTTTATTTTTCTTTTTCTCTTTCTCTCTCACCTATCCTTATCTCTTTTAGTCCACCGAATTACACTCATCAATTATCCACTTTTTTTTTTACACTACTTTACACATGTCTTGCATGCCTTTGAAGTAGACATGGCGCTGGTTCTAGTTCAATCCGGTTCCTGGTTCGAAACCGATGGTTCTAGTTCCCTAGTTCCGACGGTTCGGTTTTTTTCTTCTTATATTTAGTATTATTTAAAAAATAAATATTGGGTCACCCGAAATTAAAATAAAATAAATATATGACAAATTAAAAAAATAAATTAAAATAAAACTAAAAAATGTAAAATTGGTCTTGCACTTAATTTTTACCACATTTAAGTTGCCTACGTATCCTCTTGGGGTTTAGAGGAATTAAAGGCCGCGTAGTTCTCTTACCTTTAATTGCAACTTTGGTGATGACGTGGACACGTGGTGTACTGTACCAGTGTGAGGTGGCATTGTAACTAATCGTTGCCATGATCATCTGTTCCACTTCCAGGTTGGTCATTTTTGAAGAAATCGTAGGGTTCATCTTGATCGATTTCTTATTTTCTATTTTGCGCCTTGGTCCAATCATCAACAAAAGCTTGTATCTCAATTGATTTCGGACTCAAAACCAAACATCTTGCATCCAGAATATTTTCATTGGCATTAAACTTTTGTTCCACAGCCACCGTAGAAACTGGTGTTGAAAGAATTTGTTTGGCTATAATTGCTAAGATTGGAAAGTATCTTTCATTCTCATTCCACCAGTGTAGAATATCAAATTTTTTAACATCAGTGTCTTCCATAATAAGTGATTATTTTTATTTACTATAAATAGGTCAAAGGTGTAAACCCTAGTAAAAATTAATAATTAAAAAGGGATTTAGAATCCTATTTTAACTTGTATTACTAAACCCTAGGTTCCTAGTATATAAGGCATACTTGTCAGGAAAAAGAAGTTAATCGAAACCCTAGAGAGACATAGAGGGTGCGGCCACATAAGAAAGAAAAAAGAAAAAGTTTTTTTTTCTCTCTCTTGCTTGCAGGGTTGTTCTCTCAAGGCTCCATTCAACCGCTCCTGGAATCCGTGACGTGCCCAAACACATAGTTGCTAGATCGCAGGACATAGCTGGGAAGACTTAATGGTATTGGATCGAAAAGAAAACGAAGGAGTGTTATTCAAAGGTATGAAAACAAATATCTTCCTCATATTCGTGTATATACAAAAGGTCCCAAGAAGACGATATAAATTTTTTGAAACCTATCATTCTTAATTTTATTGATTAATTTCAATTCTTTTCAAATGCGCGGCTTACAATTTTTTCATCAAAGATGTGCATGCCATGTTTTAAATTTATGTGTTCTAAAAGGATTATAAACTCTTCAAAATTTTATTAAACCTATTAAAGATGCCCTCTATTATTTGTGGAAACATCCTTCTCCAATGAAAGCATGGGCAAAATTTTGTAAGCAAAATGGTAGGCGTGCCATTAGATTTCCTCATGATGTTCCAACACGTTGGAATTCTACTTATAAATTGCTTACTCAAAGTTATGATTATAGGGATGCAAGATCGGCATCACCTCCACTGCCTTCGCTCACTCTGTTGTCATCACCAATAGAGATTGCCAAGATTGCTATTGTTTAGAGATAACCTTTTTTTTTCTTCTTCATTTTGTTTGGGTGGAATTCGTAGTATAAAAAGTAAATTAAATTTTTTATTTTTTGTTTGTTTTGGTTGTTAATTTTTACTCATGTAAATCATAACTAATGTTGCTCATCTTGTGTTTGTTGAATTACTTCAAGGAGAAATTTCGTGGAGACTTGGTTATGAAATATTCATCTTAAAAAAAACACTGATCAATTTTTTGAAACTGGTAATTTGATGTCATTTTGGTTAAATGTGAGATATGTGATGAATGAGACATATAAGCATGTACTTCGAGAATAAGATTTTGAAGTCAAGTGGAAGAAAGACGAGCCAATCTCTTTGGTTGAGATCTTTTGTCGGCAGTGGACATCTTCTATTTTTATTTTATTTTTTTAACAATTTAATCATATATATATATATATATATTATAATTGTTTGATAGTTAAAAGACCATTATGCCCTTTAGCCGTTAACTTTTAAGGATCATCACTAATAACATAGGAAGTTTGTGCAATTTTGAACAAAAACTACATATAGGTGCAATTAGGTCTAAATTTAGGAGATGTTTATACAATTTACTCTTGTTTTTATAGTACCATGCTCCCTAACTTTTTTAAAAAGAGAAAATTACACTAATTTCCCCCCTAATCCTATATTTGTAATTACACTAACTTCGTAGCTATGGCCATAATAACACTAGCATCCCCTTTGACTCGTTGACTACAATGACGTTAGTCAGTTAAGGTAGATGGGCAATACAGTCTTTTTAGTGACTGTTATTAAAAAAATATCGTCCCATCAAAATGAACCAAATCATCTCTAAATTATTTATTAATTAAAAATGCATTATAAAATTTAACAAATATTTTTTTTTAAATAAAATTGGACTGATCTGAGGGGAAAAAGCATCACAAACAATCATATACTGAAAAACTCCTAAATAGTATCCATATATAAAAAGCAAAAAGAAAGTAAAAAGTGACAAAAAGCAACAAAGCACAAAGAGCCAGGGGAAAACAACCTCAAACAAAAAGAGGCACGCAGGCCACATCAAAAAGAAAAAGAAAACATCAAGAAAAACGAAAAGACTCTCGGCCCATGCAGTCATTGCCAACTAAAGAAGAATAGAACGGCGGGGCAGAGAACCACCAAGAATCAGCCTGAAGCTCCAAAGCATGCTTAGAAAGCGTATCTGCAACCTGATTCCCCTCTCTAAAAATATGTGAAACCTGAAAATCCATATGTGAGATTTGGAAGATGCAGTGTTGCCATGCCTGATGAACCCTCCAAGAAACCATCTCAGAACGAAAAGAAAGAAGCTGAACTACATAAGAAGAATCGCTCTCAAGCCATATTCGATGCCACCCATACTTCCAAGCAAAATTAATGGCCAATGAGGCTGCCAGAAGCTCGGCCTCAAAAGCGAAAACCTGACCAAGAGGAATAGCAAAGCAACCTTTCACAAATGCTCTACAGTTTCGAAAGATAACACCACAACCACCAACCCCCGGAGAGCCCATAACAGTGCCATTTGTATTAACTTTGATCCAACCGGGGGCCGGAGGCGACCAAATCACACTCTTGATAACTGGGGCTTTAGAATGGTGATCCCGAAGACTAAAACGATGAAGAATCAAAAGGTCATCCATACAATTACGCATACAACCAATCTCCAGGCGATTAGCCTCTGAAACCGCACACCAAACCAAAGAAAGGATAGATCTAAAATCCACCGACTTCCCTTCAAAGATCCACTGATTACGAGCAGTCCACACCCCTCATATCACTGCATGGATAGCCACTTTCCATAAAATCTTGACCTGCTCACTAAAGGAAACCGACATGGCCTGCAAGAAGAAAGATTGCCAAGTTTCGGTAGAGACATGTCACTGGAAAGTCGAGAAAAACACCTCCCAAAGAGCAACCGCCAAGGGACAATGAAGAAAAAGATAATCTGCAGATTCACTACTAACCTCACAAATACTGCAACGAGAAGCCAACTGGAACCTAGACCTACTAAGGCGATCCTCAATAGGAAGCCTGTTCAACATCAAACGCCAGGTCAAAGCTGAGCAAGAGGGGGGAATAATACGGGATCAAACATCTCTCCACCAAACAACCTAAGGAATATTACGAAGAAACTGGGAATAAGTAGCCTTGCAAGAAACACGACCATCCCTAGAATTAGCCCAAACCAGAGAATCCATAACAAGTGAAATTGCAATACGATCAATCCGAAAACACAGATCCGGGAAGCGCACTCGGAAACAATCGTCTAGCACCCATCTACCCTGATAAATAAAATCCAAGACCCTCGCTCGGAGCAGATTAGTTAATTTTAATCTAATTATTCAAAATATTTATAATAATAAAAAAAAAGGTTGGCCCAGTGGTTTGCCCCTCACACCTATATCATGGGGTTGTGGCTTTAGGGGGGGGGGGGGGGGGTGGCACATATTTGTTCAGAATTTATGGTAGAAAATTCTGAACCATCCATCTAATCCAGGGGCGGAAATGGGCCTTAGTTTTTTGAAAAAAAATAATAAGTTTTTTATATAGTTCTATATACACTCCATTCAGTTCTAAATACACCCCTGCCTAATTTTAATTCTAACTTAACCTACCTTTTTTTCCTTTATCTTAATAAAAGCCCAATAAGTCAATAACTTTATGTATCAAACCCATTAAGCCCATTGGAATTCCTTACCAAGTGAAAAATAAAATAGGGAATTGTAACCCTTTAATAACACAAAAATCAAATGGGAACCCTTAACAACTAAGCAAAAGTAGAAGCAGCTGCCGTCACTGTATAAGTTAGCTTAAGTGCTTAACTTCCAAGTCTCCAATTGTCTCCCGTTTACACTCACTCTCCACTCTCCAAGAATTTCAATTTTGTGAGTTTCATACCTTTTGGATTTATAAAGATATATTGACGTTAGCAGGACAAAACCGTAATTTTTTTTTATTTTTTTATTTTTAAGTTTATATTGCAAAATTAATTGTAGAAACGTAGAATTGTGATGATAATTTTGATATTTGGTGATTACATTGAATAACCTAGGTGATTACGTTGGTGACTTGGTGATTAATTAACTGTGATGAAAATTAATTGTTTTTTTTTTCTCTGTTTTGTGACTTTTGTCTATATTTTTTTTTGGTGGGGTTTGCTTGTGGTTTGTTGACTCATTTGAGTTTTGACTGTTGTGAATTGTATTTGTGATGTTAGCACTTTACACTTAGCAGCGTTGTGGCTGTGCACTTGAATATGGCAGCAGGTCAAACCAAGTAGTGCCATATTTACATGAATAAGATTAGAAGAATACTCAGTTTTCGATTTACATGTTGTAGACTTGTAGTTGTGCACTTGTGCCATATTTCCTCATTTAGTTATTCCATATTTGTTTGATCTCTACATGTTTACATTATTGGCCTTAAGGAAAATACTGGATTGGTGATTTTATTTTTTTGAAATTGAACTTTATCAAAGTATTGAATTTTTTTTTAAACTATCAAAGTATTGAATTTAATTTACTATCTATGGCAAATTTTTCTATAATAGGTTATAATGTCTGATCATCGTCAAACTACCAAAAGTAGACAGTGAGACAATTCGAAATGCCTTTCTCGACAAATTGATCAAGTAATGATTGCAAAATTTTCACAACAAGTCACAGAGAATCGTTTACTACTCAAGACTTCAATAGAGACAGTTAAATGGTTTGTAAAGCAAGCATGTGCATTTAGAGGCCATGATGAATCGAGTGCCTCATCCAATCATGGAAATTTTATTGAGATGATCAAATTTTTGGCAGGTTTTAATGAAGACATTAACAAAGTTGTGTTAACAAATGCTCCGGGAAATTCCAAGTTTACTTCTCCAACCATTCAAAAAAAGATTTTGAAGATTCTTGTAGATAAAATAAAGAAAAAAATTCGAGAGGAAGTTGGAGATGCTAAATATTGCATTCTTGTTGATGAAACACTTGATGAATCGAATCAAGAACAAATGGCTATTATTCTAAGATTTGTTTATTATAATGGGTTTATTCGAGAGCGTTTTTTTTTTGGTGTTGTTGGAGTTGAAGAAACCACTGTTATAACTCTTAAAACCCATATAACTAAAGTTCTTACTAAGTATAATCTTCAGATTGCAGATATGCGGGGTCAAGGGTATGATGGTGCTAGCAACATATGCGGTGCCTGGAATGGTTTACAATCGTTGTTTCTAAATGATTGTCCATATGCTTATTACATCCATTGTTTTGCTCATCGGTTGCAATTAGCATTGGTTGCTGCCTCCAAAGATGTGCATGATGTCTGGCTTTTTTTTTCTTTTCTCAAAGTTGAATTTGATAATTAATCTTGTTAGTGCTTCACCTAAGCGACATTTTGAATTAAAATCTGCCCGGGAAATTGAAATAGCAGAATTGTTATCTTCTGGAGAACTTGAGACTGGTATAGGAGCTAATCAGATTCGTACTTTAACACGACCTGGAGCAACACGATAGAGTTCTCATTTTGATTCTGTCAACAAATTAATTGATATGTTTTGTCCAACTTGCATAGTTCTTGAAAACTTGATTAAAAACGGGCTTAACAACAATAAAAGGGGAGAAGTTAAGAGGGCTTTAAAAGCAATAAGAAGTTTTGAATTTGTTTTCATCTTGCAATTCATGAATGAAGTTATGGGGATCACTGATATACTATTTTAAGCCTTACAACGTCAATCTCAAGACATCTCGAATGCACTACATTTGGTGAAAAGCACAAAAATCCTTCTTCATGAATTAAGACAAGATGGTTGGGGTAAGTTTTTCAGTACTTTGGTATCCTTTTGTGAAAGACAAGGAATTGATATACTAGATATGAGTACTCGTTACATGGAAGGTACGTGTCGTTCGTGTCAACAACAAGATCATGTTACAGTTGATCATTATTACCATGTTGATGTATTTAATGCTGTAATTGATTTTCAGTTGATGGAATTAGGTACTAGATTTCCAGAACAGATAGTAGAACTTCTTACTCTGAGTTCAGCTTTGGATCCTACTAAAAATTTTGAATCATTTAATATTGATGATATTTGTAGTCTCGTTGAGAACTACTACCATGGTGATTTTCCTCAAAAAGATATTGATACATTGAGAAGACAAATGCAACATTATAAGAATGATGTGCTTATTCATGCAAAATTTCAAAATATAACTTCACTCTTTGAATTATGCCAAGTGCTAATTGCAACAAGAAAGTCGCAACAATATTTCTTGATTGACAGGTTGATTCGTTTGGTGTTAACTCTCCCTATTTCTACAGCAAGTACAGAACGTGCATTTTCGGCTATGAAACTTATCAAAACTTCTTTGCGCAATAAGATGGATGACGAGTTTCTTGAGAATTGTATGGTTGTTTATATTGAAAGAGAAATTGCTGATACGATTGTTTCGGATTCGGTAATAGATATTTTTGCTTCTTTGAAGCCTTGGAAGTCCAAATTTAAGTGGGATCTATTGTATTTAAATTACATGCGTATTTCCTTTTTCTTTTTCTTTTTGTTTTTTTTGTTGTTGTTTTTTTCTTGGTTAGAATATGTATTTAAGGGTAATGTTCATTATGTCCCCTGGCTAGGTGTACTTTTTTATTTTAATTAATGAAAATTCTCTCGTATCATTGAGATTCGAAATCAAAATGATTTGTTTTAATTATATAGTATAATTTTTTATCTATATGAAATTGTCCACAGCCCACCCATAAAAAAATTCCTGGTTTCGCCCCTGATCTAATCTGATTAGATTTCGTTTATCGATGGAGGTCCGCTCTACGAGAGCAAACCTCTTCCTTCGGAGGAGCGATCTGTACCTACCATCGAGAAGGACACTCCACGATGGAGGAGATCCCCTGTAGGTGGCTTTACCAACGATGGAATTCTCTTTAAAACAATAAAATAAATGATGGCGAGAGATGATTTTTTTTTTTTAATAAAATATAAATAAGAAATGGCAAAAAGGCGCTAGTGCCATAGTTGCGAAGTTAGTGCAATTACTGATATAAATTACCCCTCTGTCATAACTAACTAACGGTGGTTAACTATTGACCACTGTTAGTCAACAGCTTAGATAGAATATTAGTGTTATTATGGCCATAGTTATGAAGTTAGTACAATTACTGATATAGTTAGGGTATATTAGTGCAATTTGCCCTTTAATACATTTGCTGCGACATTCCATTGTAATTTGTAGCAGCAGCCTTCAAGCTTAAACATTGCATTGTTATTTTTTATTATGTTCTTTCCATTACTTGTTGCACTTGTGTACTTCTCTCAGTTTTGTTTCAGAGTATAAGGATTTTCTTCTTTATTTTTTTTACTGCGTTATCAAGATATGTGTTGTGAATCAAAGAATAATATATGAATAATAAATAATTGAATAAAAGATGAAATAAATAATAAATAGATGAATAGATGAAAGATGCAAGAAAATAACAATAATGTGAGTTAAATGAAAGAGGAAGAATTACTGCTTCCTTATATTGATGATTCAAGATTACCCTTTTCTTAACAACAAAGTAAAGCTTATTTATAGGCAAACGCATACAATAAAATGAAGACACATAAAAGGGGTGCGTGTCACAAAAATGAAGCCCACATGTTTCTTCACATGCAAAGTCTGTTGTGGAAGACTTGAGTATTGGTGGAAAGCCACCGATTAATTACAACACTCCCCTTGGATTTCCACCATTTGTATTTTTGTTTACTAGGAAAAACCCAGTGGGACAAAAACCTTAGCAAAAATATATACAATGATCTTTTGGATCAAGTGGTGTAGATGTGTTTAGAACTGTCTAATTAAAACCTTTTCGGTAAAACTCAATGGGATAAAATTTTGTAGAAGGAAAAGAGTACAGTACACATGTTCATTCAAAATTTTGCTCCCCCTGAACAAAACTTTAACATCAATCATGTAATTTACAAAGTCGACACATGCCAATTCTATATACGAATATCTCAAAAGTTGATGTAGGTAATGCTTTGGTAAAAATATCTACCAAATTATCTGTAGACCGTATTTGTTTAACATCAATTTTTCGGCTATGTTGAAGTTCATGAGTATAAAAGAATTTATGAGAAATATGTTTGGTTATATCTCCTTTGATATAGCCTCCTCTAATTTGAGCAATACAAGCCACAGTATCTTCAAATATTGGTGTCGGCATTCTTGTAGATAATGAAAATCCACATGTATTTTGAATATGATAAATAATTGACCTTAGACATACACATTCTCAGCTTGTTTCATGAAGTGCAAAGGTCTCAGAATGATTAGATAATGTAGCAACAAGAGTTTGCTTTGAGGAGCGCCAGGATATTGATGTGCTATTATAGGTAAAAATATATCCCATTTGTGAACGAGCTTTATGGGGATCAAATAAATACCGAACATCAGCATAAGCAAGTAAACCTGAAAAATTGTTAGATTTTGAATAATATAATCCTAAATCTCTTGTTCCACGAAGATAACGAAAAAGATGTTTAATCCCATTCCAATGTCTTCGAGTTGGTGTCGAACTAAATCTAGCAAGTAAATTTACTGAAAATGTAATATCTGGTCTAATACATTGTGCCGGATATAATAAAGCACCAATTACATTAAGATATGGTACTTTAGAACCAAGTATCTTTTCATCATCTTTTATTGGTTGGAATGGATCTTTCTTAGAATCAAGATTTCTAATAAGCACATGAGTATTTAATTGATGAGCATTATCCATATAGAATCTTTTCAAAATCTTTTCAACATATGCTGATTGATGGATAAGTATTTCATTTGATTTATGCTCAATCTCTAGGCCGAGACAATATCTTATTTTTCTCATTTCTTTATGAAGACACATGAGTATAATATGATTATTATATCCTTATCTTATCGGATATTCACTGAGACGGTTATACAATATCAGTCCAGATTGTTTTTAATCCATATAAGGGTTTTTGTAGGTTCATCAAATATAGATTACAAGATCTCGATTTATATACTTCTAGCATTTTAAATCCTTCAAGGATTATAAATATCTGCTTTATGTGAACCATACAAATGATTACTACGATTAGAAGATGTATTTCAAGCCTTTTAAAGGCAGCCAAATTTATCAAAAATTCAAAACATAATCGTATTCATCACTATTGAATGCCAAGTTTCTGTGAGAAACCTTGTATTACGTGTCGTGCCTCATATCTTACGATCTCATTTTTCTCATTACGTTTCCGTATAAAGACCTTTTAGTATCCAACTAGTTTGACACCTTCAAGTGTTTGGAGAACTATTGGTCTAAATACATTATGTTTGGCTTATGAAGTCAATTCTTCTTGAATTGCTTCTTTTCATTTAGGCTAATCATGCCTTTGTCTACAATCATTGATACTATGAGTTTCATAATCATCATTTCAATAGCTACTGTATTTGAAAATGTATCACTGATGATTATTTATTCACTATTCCACATTTCTCATGTATGATTTATAGAAATTTATTAATTCTTATATTCTTGTATCTCTGTAGAGATTTCTTCCATTTTAATGGATTTAATCATTTCATAGACCCATGTCTCTTTAGATATATCAGATTCTTATTGAGTTGATTTAGAGAAAGTGGATTTATTTATAACTCGAGCTTTGTTTACATTAGGATCCTAATAATAATACCTTTTAAAGGTTCATAAGCTTATGATATGCATCAGATGATTTATTTGTTGCATTTTACTCAGATCATTCTTCTGGAACAATCACTCGGCCGGGGTTAAAGAGACAACAACTTATAAATTTTTTGTCACTTTTAATATATCAAGTAACCGATTAATAATTATCTGATGATCAATTATCTTTCGTATTTGAGTGATACGAAGATTGAAATGAGACACTTTTATTACATATATATAGAATTGAATCGATATCTCTATTTTGTATAAGAGTAACTTTTCATTTACTCCTCTCCTCTAGAGAAAATTTCCTTTCTTATAATGATATGAAAATTAATCAATACAATAATACGTAGTTCGTGCACAAAAAGATAAACTATCAGAAGCATAGATGATATGATAAAAGATTAATCAAAATCATCATAAATCTTAGAATGGTAGAGAAATCTTATCTTAGATCACGTTAGATATGCAATAACAGCATACACAATATAATCAAATATCTTAAAAATAAGCATGTCTATAACCAATTACAAATTGTAATGGTAAATAATGATGATAAGTAGTGGGTCAGAGATGAATAGAGTGTCTCCATATAGAAATTGGTAATTGTATAGAAATAATAAAGTTCTTGCAATTACTTGGAGACGTTTGATAAAGTTCTCGAAATAATAATGATGATAAGCATGCCAAAGCATAAATATTTTTGGGTATGAGAGCTTCTAGTTCATAGCTGCATAAACTTCTACACCTCTTATAAGAGTGTAATATAATCCAGATGATAAAGTACGCAGCTTTTCCATAATGAGTTTCTGGCCTAAATTATGAGAATTAATGCACAAATACTAAATATTCTCATCATTTATAGTTTATATGTGATAGCCATATTTTAGTATTGTTTTGTAACAATATCATGGCTCTATTGGAGCCTTCTATCAGATCTGCTGGACTTAATATTATATTAACATTGCCTTGAGCAAGGTTAAATTCAAAAAGTATTTCTGATTCCGTAGAATCGTATATGTCATTGCATTATCGACTAGACATATATCTCCAGTACCTTGCTTTTCAATATCACCCAACTTATCGTTTAAAGACATATCTATTCACAAAACAAAAAATAAATAAAGTGCATATCAGATAGAGTGATCAAAAGTATAAACATATAAATATGAAAATATATCACTTCATAAAACAAAATCATGAATCATTTTGATTTTTCGAACTTCTGGTTCGACAATGAATTGCAGGTTCATAAAGTTTAGAAAACTTCATGTTCTAAATAGAAATTACAAATTGAATTTCTAGATGAAATAATCGTAACTTGATCAAATTCAGAATTTCTGGTTCAAATAAGCTTTGACATAAAAGTTTTAATATCACAATTTAAATTGAATTCAGAGCTTCAAGTCTGATTAGAACTTCATGTTCAAAACTTAAGAACTTCAAGTTCATATTCAAAACTTCGTATTCAAAATTAGAACTTCAGGTTCTATATAGAATTCGAATTTTGGAATTTCAGGTCCCAAGTATGATATTCATGTACATAGTAATGAATCCAGAACTCCATATTTTTACCGAAATTTAAAATTTAGAACTTCAAATTCTGTTCGGTTTGTAAAACCGCGCCAACTTAAATATTATAATGATAAATCCAGAAAACTTTAGATTCTAGTTAGTCGGTCTAGCCAAGCTTGGTTTAAATTCTAGAAATTTAACGATTGACCTAGTTAGGCTCAACACATAATTTATACAAATCCAAAAACTTCAGGTTCTGGTTAGTTGACATACTTAGACACATAAATTGCATAAAATTAGCGTAAATTAAAATAATAGATAATATAACAGAAATAAGATGAAGAAGAACGAGAGAATAACAATATGAGATAAAGTGAAAAGGGAGAAAATTTACTGTTTGCTTTTATTGATGATTTTGGATTACATCATGACCACACAATTTCAGCTGTGTAGTGATTTTTAATAAAGCAGAATTATACTCAGAGACTGATCTAAAGTCTTGAAAACGTAAATGTTGCCACTAATACCTGGCATTTGGTAATGCAATATCGGGTTGGTTATCAAATCGGTAGAACTTCTAGTTCTATGACAGTTAGGTATTTGGCTTTTAGATCTTCATGCAGATGGTGACGAATAATAACCATGGCAATAGATTTGTCTTGTTCATATGCCCCTGCCCCATTTTCAATAGTGTAATACAGACCTTCTGATTTTAGGAGTAATCTGGCATTAATAACCCAGGACATGTAATTGTCCCCAGACATTTCTAGTGCAGCAAATTTCAAACTTACAAGCTTTAGCATTATTACAGCTTCTGGTTATCTGAAAATCACAATTGGAGTTGGAACTTCTGGTCTAACAAAAATCCGAGAAATTTAGACCTTCAGATATATAAAGAAATATTTTTAAGTAAATAAATCAAGAAGCTTCAGGTTTCGGTAATAATAAATAAATCCATAAACTTCAGGTTCTGGATGGGTGACCAAACTGTTTAAATAAAATGCGTAATAATAAATGCGAAAAAAGTAAATCTAGAACTGCAAGTTCTGGTAGGTTGGCATAGCCAATCTCATAAAAACATATAAATAAATAAATGCAAGAAAGTAAATTCAGAACTGCTGGTTATGGTATTAATAAATAAAAATATAGAAGCTTCGGGTTCTAGTGATAATAAATTCAGAATTTCAGGCTCTGGTAATAAATCTAGGAACTTCATGTTCCAGTGATAATAAATTCAGAGGCTTTAGGCTCTGGAAATAACAGTATCGTGAATCAAAGAATAATAGATGAACAAGAAATAATTGGCCCACCCGTCGCCACCTCACCACCGCCAGCCAGTCGGCCACCCACCGCTAGTGACCTATAGCCGACCGGCAACTTTTGAAAATAATGACAATTAATTGTCAATAGTGGGAATTGAACTTGAGACCCCTAAAATCAAATGTTATAAGTCTTCACCGCTTGACTACGACACTTGATGTGTTAACAAATGAACAATATTTATATATAACTTATATGAGTTGTTACAAATTAAAAAAAAAAAACATTGTTAGATAAATTTAAATTTATTCAACTAATCAAAATTATAATTTCTACGATAGACATATATTAAAAAATATTTATCGAAAAATTATATTTTTTAAAACATATATAGTCGAGTTATTAGTCAATATTCTATGGTCATGTTTGGTTATATGTTGGAATGACAATCGGAATGGTAATGAGAATGAGAATGAGAATGAGAATGGGAATGGAAAGGAAAGGAAAACTAATGGGCTGTCCGGTACTGTTTTCTAATTGTGTTTTTGTTTTTATTTTTCAAATCCAATTTCAAATACGCGTTCGTTACCGTTTTTCATTTTGTTTTCCATTTTATTTTCCAAAACAAAAACAAAAACAAAAACGACAACAGTGTTAAAAGTGAAAAATTTCCAAAACAACTTTTTGACGTTTTTCATTTTGTTTTTCGTTTTGTTTTTCCCTTAAAATAAAAAAATCAATTTTTTTTTTCTTTTTTTCTTCTCTTTCACTGATGTTCTTCTCCTTCCTCTCCTTCTCTTCTTCTTCTTCTTCGTCTTCCCGACTGGTGCGACAGCGCCGCAGCGCCGCCGCCGTCTTCTTCTTCTTCTTCTTCTTCTTGAACCCACAGTCTTCTTCTTCTTCTTGGCGAACCTGCCGTCTTCTTCTTCTTCTTCTTCTTCCTTTCTTCTTCTTTCCGATCTACTTAAGAGAGGAAATTTGGAATTTTTCTGAAAAATTTCCAGATTTCAGAATTGTTAATTAATAAAATCTGGTATTTTATTGATAAATCTAGATTATTTTGTTGGTATTTTGTTTGATTTGAATGGGTTTTTGGTGTTGTGGATTTTAATTTCAGATGTTGGTGTTGTTGGTATTTTGATTTGGCTTTTGATTTCAGATTTTGATTTTGATTTTGATAATTTTGGTATTTTGGTGTAGTTGGTATTTTTTTTTTTTTTTTAATGTCCACAAAAATTTAATATTTCTGCCATCTCGTATTACACTGGAGTATGGATGGAACCCTCACTTCTCTCAA
Organism: Acer campestre; assembly: GCA_954870605.1. Taxonomy (NCBI): domain Eukaryota; kingdom Viridiplantae; phylum Streptophyta; class Magnoliopsida; order Sapindales; family Sapindaceae; genus Acer; species Acer campestre. The sequence continues at coordinate 27,080,428 of OX940800.1, read as the reverse complement.
CTACTGAGCAATAAACAAAAATATACTAAATCAAATCTTAATAAACAAAAACTGGGGAAAAAATAAATGGAAACACGAATGTCGGTGGGTGTAATACAATCCCACCATCTTTCCCAGGGATCATACAATAACCTACCACTCACTCATTATAAAGCTTCTTATTATTTCCTAAGTGGATTCATCTTGTCACGGAGATGGTAAAGCTTCGCCCTCCTCACCTTCTTCTTGTCCAGCACCTTTATCTCCTTTATGTTAGGCGAATACAGAGGGAAGAGAGGTGTAGTTGGTATTATGTTGATAAATCTGGTAATGATTCTGGTGATGAATTGCCCAGAATTGGATGTATGATTGGTGATGATTTTGGTGATGAATTACCCATAATTGGATGCTTTTTGTTTATGCCCAGAATGTTTTTGTTTGCTTTGTTTTTTTTTTTTTTTTTATGCCCATAAATTATTCGGAATACAAGTTTCAGGATATGCTACCAGACGTGTTTTTTATGTTTTCGTATTCGGAATACAGTTTTCAGGATATGCTACCAGACGCGTATTTGGATTTCGAAACTGAAACCAAAAACACTATTTTCATTCTCATTTTTATTTTCGAAAAACAAAAACAAAAACACCTTTGAAAAACGTTACAGGACGCACCCTAAGTTTTTTGTTTGGTTGGAACTTTAGAATTAGTCTCTGAATCAGTATTATTTTGTTTGGTTAACAACGGAATGGAATGAAGTTAACTATATTTTGACCAAAATACCCCTAATTATGAATGTATAATAACATGATATATTATGGATAGTAATAATAAAATATAAAAGTAAATTATATATAATTATATATTATTTAATATAATATATATATTATATAATACATATAATACATATAATACATATAATAATATATATATATATAAATAAATAAATATATAATATATATTATATAATATAATAATATATTATATTATATTATATTATATATATAATAATATATTCATATAATATAAATATATAATATATATTATTTAATATATTAATATATAATATATATATAATACATAGAATACATATATATAATATAATATATATATATATTAATATATTATATATTATATAATATATATAATAATATAATATATATAATATATAATAATATATAATATATGATAATATAATGTTTGGAATGGAATGGTTTTCCATTAGTTTTTGAATGGAATGCCCATTCCACACAAATAATGGAATCTCAATTCCAATGGAATCACAATTTCATTACATTTTAACAAACCAAACAAATGGAATGACTTTCTTTCCATTTCATTCCATCCAACCAAACATGGCCTATAGGTGACTCGTGATATCAGTTGTAATAAGCATGATTTGGAATACAACTATCACTACATGAGAGATATTTCTCAACATGTATCTTACAATTTAATGAACAAATGTAAGACTCAGATTACTAATTTATATGGGTAATTGGATTATTAACGTGTCTTATAGTAAGAAACAAGAGGGTGCAAAATAAATAAACAATTTTTTTTAAAAAAAAAATTTTGAATTTTTTAAAAGTAAATGATTTAAAAGTAAATTTATTAAATTTAAAATTTTACTTATCCAATATCGGTTTGCCCAAAAACCAATATCTTACTGTAAAATAAATCCATATTGGGATTTTTTGTAGTGTTGAAAATAGGAAGTAAAAGTTTTAAAAAATTATTAAAGATAAATAAAAAATTATATATTATGAATGTTTTATAATATAATATATATATATTTTATATTATATATTATTATATTAAATAATATATATTTATAATATTTATATAATATATAATATAATATATATATTGTATTATTATATTATATAAATATATTATTATATATATTTTATAATATAATATATATATTGTAAAATATAATATACATATATTCTAAGTTATATATATTATATATATATATTTATATATATTATATTATATTATATTATATTATATATATTATTATATGTATTATATATGTATTTTATATTATATATTATGAATGTTTTATAATTAGGGGTATTTTGCTCAAAATACAGTTAACTCTATTCCATTCCGTTGTTAACCAAACAAAATAATACCGATTCAATTACTAATTCTAAAGTTCCAACCAAACAAAAAATTCAATTTTCCTTTTCCTTTCCATTCTCATTCTCATTTCCATTACCATTTGTGACCATAGAATATTGACCATTAACTTGAATATATATGTTTTAAAAAGTATAATTTTATTAAAAATTTCAATAAATATTTTTTAATATATGTTTATCGTCAGGGGCGGACCCACTTTAAGGCTAGGTGAGGCTCGTGCCCCACCTCAATTTTTTTTTTAAAAAAAATAATAATATGCTTATATATTATATATATATATATAATAATTAACTCACATCATAAGATAACTAATAGCACAGCGGGTAATGTACTACATTTTCTTATTTATGATGAGGTTTTAAGTTCTAACGATTACATTTTGCTTAATTTTTTTATATCTTTTTCATTTTATCATCTTTTCTAATTCCTTTATCAAATTTTCATCTTCTAAAATAAAAAAAATAATTCACGTTCTCTTTTCTGTCATTATCAATATCTTATCTACCCATGATTTATGGTTACTTAATTTAATTTAATTTTATATTAAATAATCTATTATTATTTTGAATTTTATTATTTCTAATAGTTTTAGTTTGACATATCTAACATATCACATCAATAAACCATAAAATCTCAAATTTTAATTTATTATATTAAAATAGTCCATCTATTATTGTGATTCATTTTATTTTATCCTTAGTAATTTTATTTATTTTATAACTTTAATTTATTTAGAAATAATAAATCAATAATTTACCAATAATTAGAAGAATAACAAATTCAAGAACTTGTATAGTAATATTTATTAATCAATTATTTTGCATAAATTTAATCAATTATATAATAATATAATATATAATATATAATACATACATATATATATATATATTATATAACACATATAATACATATAATAACATATATAATAATATATTTAAATAATATAATATATAATATATAATATACATATTAATATTATATATATTATATAAATGAAAGGATTAAAAGGTAACTGGGCCAAGACTAGACAAGATATCTTTTCTAGCTCAAGTGGTATCAGAGCCTTGGCGTCCGATCGAAGTGCTGAGTTTGAGCCTTGGGGAGTGCAAAACATTCTTGGCTCCTACGACTCACTTTGGGTGGACCCCAGGTGGGGAGAGGGAGATATGAAAGGATTAAAAGGTAACTGGGCCAAGACTAGACAAGATATCTTTTCTAGCTCAAGTGGTATCAGAGCCTCAGTCCTCTGGAGTCCAGAGTGATAGAATTATACTATATTGATTCAACAGATTCATTTAGAAAAGAAACTTCTCAAAATATGGCCAACAATACCAACTTTACACCCCCTAGATTGTCTTCTTCTCTGTCAATTACTCCATCTCCTTCTATTCGTAGAACTCTTTCCAACAGAATAGAAAACCTTGTAGAATATTCCCATATTCCCCAAAATGCCCAGATAGATGCAACCTCAGTCCCTCTGCTTAATCCTTACAATATTTTCAAAAGAAAATAGTCTATGGTCACTCGCATGACCCGTCTTGTGTCACACAGACTTCTTCCAGTAAAAGAATACATTCAGTCCACAGGTCTTGACAACTGTCTCATTCCATCTTCCCCAACAGAACAATATGTTGATCTTGAGATTGGTCAACCCATGATCAATCACTGGATCGAAGAAGGCTATTCTCACCTCCATATCGGTGCAGTCCGCCTCATTCTCACTCTACACGGCCGCAAAGGTATCCCAGTAACTGCAAAGGTAGCTTTGCTCAACACCATCTATAAAAATTATGAACAGGCAGTTATTGGCACTTGCTTATCCACTCTTCATGCCGGTAGCATTTCCCTGACCTACTACCCAAATTTCAACATTCCTCTCAGAGATCCGAACCTCCATACTTGTTTAAAAGTCCAGATCCAGATCACTGGTGCTGACATGCAACTAGACTCTTTCATGGCCACCCTTCACCATCAAATCGCCTACCGCCTTCAAGATCATGCCCTTGATCTCCCCATCCCTGATCATACTGGTGACACTCTCTTTATCAAAGCAGAAAGAGAGAATGACATCCCTCTAATAATCCAAATTCCAAAACAACTCTCAAGAGACAAACTTCTGGAAATCATGCATTTGGAATGGATATCCAACTATGAAAAAGCTTTTCAGAACACCACTCCGGTTATCACATCCGAGTCATCCCACAAGAGACAACCAGATGGCTCCATCTTGACAACCTTCATGCCTGTCACTGATGCTTCTACCAGCACTTCTCCAACAGCTCCTCCCATCTTCCAAGCCCTCATGATCAAACCAGTCACCACTGAAGAGGACATCCCCATCCACAGCTTTGGAGCTGATGGAACTCCTATCTTCACAGACAAAATCAACGGACACTTCATATGGGATGTTGATCCCAATATGTGTGATCCTGACTGTGATTGCAGAGAATGCCTTCGGGCCTTCTCCATCCCTTGCAAACCTGCCATTAAACCACAAAAACCTGACAGATCATCCAGACCCTGGATAGGTCTCCACCCTATCAAAAACAAACCTCTACCCATTTATGATCGAGCACTACAAATCTTACGATCTGAAGGCCTCCTACCCTATCCTGAACAACAAACCCCTGTTCAGATCCCTATGCCACAACCGATCCCTTACTTCATGGCTTCCAAGTATGATAAGGACTTCCCACCTCTGGAACCCAAATCTCTCCCAGATCAGAATCTTTTCTCCAAACCCTATATCCAACCTACTGAAGTCCAACCAGATGGTACTACAAAGAAACCATCTCAAGCAGAACAAGTCCTCAACTGGCACACATATAATGCAGAAGCTCAAAACAAATTTCTCTTCTCCATTGACCAAAATATTGATAAAGTAAACAGCCGTGTCAAATCACAAGACCAGAGTCTCCTATCTATGGATAAAGTCTTTCGAGACATGTACACTGATCTTCAGACACGCATTGCCAGACTTGATGCTGATTTACACAGGTATATCAATCAAGGTTACAACGGTCCAGAATTCAACCGAAAAGAGAGAGAAATCAGACAACTCAAAGAACAGCTCGACCAAATGAACAGAGATAAATTGCATTCCACTACTATCTCTTCATATCACAAGCCCTACACTCGATCCCTCTTTTCTACATCTCCGCCATATTCTCCTCCTCCACCAGATGATGCTCAATTCTTCAAATCTACTGGAGAATTATTTAGAAAATATCCTCCTCTAGCATCCCAACCTACCCAGTCTAGACAAGAACCCAAACCATCATCTTCCAAAAAAGACAAACAACCTTTATCCGACCCATATGACCTTGTACTATACACTTCCATACATCGTCATTTCCACTCGGATGAAGATTCTGATGTTCATTCCCTTCAGTCCACCCAGTATTCTGATGACACAGACACTCCCTTTGATCCTATAGATCTTACAGAAGACTTCCACCAAACCCTCATGGCTTCCAGAACTAATCCACAGCCTTCCACTCGTACATATGAATCTCCTGACGAGTCTTCAAATGTTCCGTATGTTGAAGAACCTACGGATAACCCTCCTCCTGGTCAACCTCTCCCAGCCAGACCTACCAATGGTCCCTGGTTTACACTTGATGATACTTCTCCAGACACATGGAGAAAGAAAATATCAGAGATGAGCGCTTGGCTTGATCTCCAGTTATCAAAGCCAGAGAATGACCTTGAATCAGCTCTCCATGAATTCGTATCACGATTTACTGGTTCCTTAAGGGATTGGTACCAAGCTCTAGGTGAATATAGACAACTTCAGTTTGTTCGGCTGACTCTGCATCCCATGCCATGGGACTCATTTTCAGAGAATTTATTGGTGATCCTACCCATTTCTACACACAGACAAAGCAAGAATTTTTCGAAATGAAATATTGTTCTCTGAAGAAAAAAGACATCCAGTTTCACTACTCCCGGATGTCAAGAAGATACCATGTACTTAGCGGTATCAATGATCCCAGCCTTAAACATGTATATATAAATTCCCTCCCCTTCGAGCTTCAAGATGAACTTCATAGAAAAATAGAATCCTCAGGCAGAGCAATCCCAGACATTACTCTTGGTGAAATTCACATGTTCACTCTCAGCTCTCTTGAAAAGCTCTGTGCAACTCAAAAGGTTTTTTCAAAAATGATCAGAGAAGGAAAGAAATATGAATCTCAGTGCAAGCAGCCATCCTTCCAGATCAAATGCAAATCCACAGACCAATGCACCTGCAAAACAAAAAAGAAACATCATTTCAAATCTTCCAATCGAAGATTTAAAAACAAGAACTTTAATAAGTTCAAATCCTTCCGCAGGAAAGCTAGAAGAGGAAGAAACAAATCCACAAAATGTTTCATTTGTGGACAATTAGGGCATTATGCAAAACGATGTCCTAACAAGAAAATCAAATCTGCCAAACTTGTTCAACAGATTGCCCAACTTGCAGATTCCATTCCTTCTGATGCTGATGTTGAATCTGTCTTCTCCGAACAAGATGAAGTTACTAAGGAAACATTTTTCATTATACAAGACACTGATGCTCCAGACTTTGATCCTGACACTGGACACTACTATTCCTCCGATACTAAAGACACCCCTGATGTCTTCCAAGCCCAAGCAACTAAGCTACATTCCCCTATTGGGCCTGCTGGACCAGAAGCTAACATCCAGATTCTTGAAACCAAATACTCCAAGCCCATCAATGTCATTGCTTACTTTGATACTGGTGCCCACACCACCATGATGAATCCCAAAGTCCTTCCAGCCCATACCTGGACACCACATATCCAACACTTTAGAGCTGCAGATGACCAGATTTTTGCCACTAATTTGATATCAAAACACAAAATTGGTATCAAGTTATTCCCATCTTTCACCTATTGGGCTCGAGTCATTGGAACTCTATTACTAGACAAAGATATCCTCATTGGATGGGATGTTTATAGAAATGTGAAGCCCTCCAAATTCTCCCCAATGGAATCAGATACAAGAGAGATTTTAAACCCTTCACCCTCCTTCCAAAGATCTTCCCTTTATCTGAACTTCATCCAACCTTCCAGGATATCCAAAAGAAACAATTATGATTCTGTGCTGACAGCCACTCTACCTTCAACCATCCTTCTCCCTTATGGAAGAACCCTGACTTCTTCATACATCTCCCTTTCAAACTTAATGAAGATGTCAACCCTACCAAAGCCACTCATTCCGGGATGTCTCCCTCTGACCTACACCTGGCACAAGCAGAATGTGCTGATTTGCTACAACAAGGCCTCATTGAACCCACTTCTTCTCCATGGGCTTGCCAAGCCTTTTATGTTGAAAAACGGTCTGAACAGCGTAAAGGAAAAAAGAGACTAGTCATTGACTATAAACCTCTCAACTTCTTCCTACGTGACGACAAATTCCCTGTTCCAAAGACCAACACATTATTCACCCAACTTTCTAAAGCAACCATCTTCTCCAAGTTTGATCTCAAAGGTGCTTTCTGGCAAATTGGTATACACCCTGATGATAGATACAAAACAGCTTTTTGTATCCCCAATGCCCAGTACCAATGGAAAGTTTTACCATTTGGCCTCAAAACAGCCCCATCTCTTTTCCAAAAGGCTGTTACCAGGATCTTTCATCCCATTTGAAAATGTACACATATTTAACCATTATACGCGTGGGTGTCTTTTATAAATGACATAGAGGGTGTGTGAATGGGTTTTTAATCCGTTATTACCAAATTTTCGGATTAGTCAATATTACAAATATAACCCAATTCACAAAACAATAATCAAGTGTAATAAGGTGCGGAAATATAAACGACACTTGATTTTTACGTGGAAACCCTCAACAGTGAAAAACCACGGGCTATTATAGTGCGCCACACTCGAACCTCGAATCTACTAATTGAAATGAAGTTTACAACCTATGTAGACCTCGTCTAACACTCCGGTCTGTAACCCCCCACTTCTACCACGCGGGCCTTTAAAAGTGGACCTAGTCCAATTGCTTGTGTGACCACCTAATCCCGGTGTCCGACGTAATCTCGGTCTATCACAACAAGACTTCAATTGCTTGCGATCTAAGCAACCTAATCCCAGAAGCTACACACAAGACTTACTTCTCAATGAAGAGATTACAACCTATGTGAATATATATAAATACTCAACAAATGCAATGAGAGCTAGGCAACTCTATATGCTTATCTAGGATGATTAGATGGCAATAAATGCAACCCTAGATATCAATGGCTAAATGACATGTCAAATAGCTTAGCAAATCATAGATTAAATAACCTAGATGTTGCTATAAAAATACAACACACAAACATTCAATCATGTCATCACAAACAATCTCTATTTTGAATATAAGATATTAATCTAAGATCATTCAAATAATAAAAGAGATGCCTTGATAAATACAACACTAAATATCAATGATAAAAGTGAAGAACATACCAAGGGAAGTGTGATGACCAAAACCCATGCAACTAAGCAAACTAACTATGCTAGAAAATGCTTAGATGATCTTTGATGCACATGAATGTTTATGGCATAGCTTTTAGGAAATAATAACCTAATCAATAAAGCTATGTAAAATATAAACCCAATCAACACATAATCTCAATCATGTATGTAGAAATTACTCAAGAACATACAAGTGATAAAAGAGATAAAATTGATAAGTAAAAACACTAAAATTAGATAAGATTAGTGTTCAACAAATCATACCATGTGTGTTGAAGAAGACCCATGCATTAGCACATACTAGATGAACCTAGATGATGCTTAGATGATGATTTATGCATGTGGAAATGGGTTGAGAGGAATAAATATGTGATCTTTAAGGTTTTCCTCTCAAGTCTCTCTAAATATCTCTCTAGGGTTCTTTAGATCAGAAACTTGGTGTTGGGAACCAGAGATAAGGATGTATTTATAGAGACCAAAAACAGGGCAGGTGAAAAGTCATTTTTGACCCTGAAAACGCACGATCGGCAGTTTCATTCTACGGTCAGGGCCGCAGAACAAAACCGCCGAATTGAAACCCGAGAGCCTGGATTTCATTCGGCGGTTTCATTCGGCGGGTACATAACCGCCGATCTAACCGCCGTTTTGGACCCGAGACATTTATCAACCAGGTCTTGATCGGCGGTTTCGATTCGGCGGCCGGGCCGCCGATCTCAACCGCCGTTCACCAAATATGGTGAATCCAAAGGAGAGGCCAAAGGCAACTCCACCGGCGATCATCGTGCTAAACCATGCACACCAACGTGCATGCTCGGACGTTTCCGAACATCCTTCGGGAAACGAATTACACCACACTAAAAGCTAATCAAACATGAAGTGCAAGTGTGGGAATTGAATGCATCCTAATGCCTATCATGTCATGGCATTATCATAGAACAAGATGCAATCAATTCAAACAAGCATGAATAAAATTCATGCCTTTACATCCTAATGCCTAAACATGTTATGGCATTTTAATGACCTAGATGCAATCAAATAAAACATGCTAGAAGAGATGTTCAAGAACATGCAAGCACTCATATAAAACACACAACATACAAGAATAAGATTTATGCATGAGTTGTGTGTGTGTGCAACTATGATCTCTTCAAAGCATGTAAGCACTAGAATTTACCTTTGGTGCTTCTTCTCTTGAGGTCTTGAGAGGGCCATTGGATGTTCACCAATTCCTAAGCTACCCTTACAACAACCCCAACATGTGGTTTGTCCACGAAACAAGCCAATCAACAAATGGGAATCCTTACACCATTCTACACTCTGCCCTCATATACATTGATGATATCCTTCTCTTCTCCTCTGATGAATCCTCACATTCACAGCTTCTTACCCAGTTCCTATCATTGGTCGATCAACATGGCATTATGTTATCTGACAACAAGAGTTCATTAGGTCAATCCCAAATCGAGTTTCTTGGCATGCACATCTCACAAGGGAAATACAACCCTGGTTCTCATATTGCCACACAACTCCTTGATTTCCCGGACTCAAACCTAACCCCCAAACAGGTCCAACAATTCCTTGGCATTATCAATTTTATCAGAAACTTCATTCCCCAGGTCAGCCAGTATACATCCATTCTTTCCCAAATGCTGAAAAAGACTCCTCCACCATGGACCCAGTCACACTCTCAAGCAGTCATTGAGCTAAAGAAAATATCTCAATCACCTTTACCCCTTACTATTCCCTCTAATGGACAGCTTATTCTCCAGACAGATGCCAGTGATTCCCACTGGGGGGCCATCCTCCTTGAAGAAAAACAAGGCACTCGTTCCTATTGCGGACACGCTAGTGGACAGTTCAAAGAACCACAGACACATTACCATACGGTCTACAAAGAAATCATTGCCGTAAAATATGGCATTCAAAAATTTGACTTCCACTTGAGGACACAAAACTTTATTGTTGAGATGGATAACTCCTCTTTTCCTAAAGTTCTCGAATTTCGAAACAAGATTCCTCCTAATCCTCAGCTCCTCCGGCTAAAGGATTGGTTTGCCCGTTATGATTTTACTGTTAAGCATGTGAAAGGCCAACATAATATAATAGCAGACATGCTTTCTCGTCCATCCACCATCCATTTGCTCTCTCCCACAAAAAAGATACCTCTCATCTTCATGATGACCTCAGCCTCATCCTCCACATCGCCATCAATCCCTCCAATAGGAGATTTCCCACCAGAACTACAAAACTCCATCCTTCATGGTCACACACCTTCTCTTGACCAGATCACAAGCTTTGCCAAATCATACCTTCCCATTTACCTTGAGAGAATAAGAGCACAAGGTGTTCGATGTGATGTTACCAACCCCAACAGACCATTCCTTGACCCATTCATCATGCCTCCATTTTACTATTTCTCACCAGATCTTTTATGGTATCTATGGTGCTTATCTGTGTTACATCACTTTGCTTTTGTTTTCCCCTTACAGGCTATGTCAGGATACCTCCATGATCATACCCTCACATGTTCCATCCTATAGACATTTCTCCAATGGTTTAACCCTCTTGACACTTGGAAACGAGAACTCATCAATCTCATGGGTAACTACAATTTGTGGAAACTTAACAAGCGTGAAGCCGAAGATGTTCAATGTATTTGGATACTACACCGACCATACAGATACAACCCTTATAAAAGGTTGTTATGGACCACAAATGTCAGTTATGAGTGGCACACCACTTATAACTATCCAAAATGGTATCCAAAGACCATCCAAAAATCTCTGCTCAATTTTCTTTGCAATGTCAACAATGACTTCACTGACGAATACTACATCATTCCTGATGTCCCTCGTCAACAAGGTGATCCTGAAGACCCACACTCAATTCAAAGTCACATGATTGACTCTCAAGACCCATACGTCTACAGCACTTGGCCCTGCCTGATATGTGGAGCCGAAGACTCTGATGATGAGAAGCATACTCCATGCAATCTAAGCAGTCTGTAGTCCATAATTCAAGGAACCCGTGACCAAAAAGCACATGATTTCAGTTTGCTTTATTAAAGTCAATTTCGGTGTGCTTTACTTTATGCTTTTACTAAGGGTGTTATAATAGTATTCTATTATTACTTATGATGTTGTAATAGTAGCTTGGCTTTATTTTCGTAAAGTTTGTCAAATTTGTCAAAATATGTAATCATGCTTGTCTGCCTCTTGTCTTGGCATGACACATGTTACTTTTGTTTGTTTCCGGTCTCATCCTTCTACATAAGGAAGACCACTCCTCTGTATCTGGCAAAACCAGTTTTTCAATAAAATTTTCAGAGTGTTTTATATCTCTATGGCTCTCTAAATTTTCATTTTCTTTTCTAAATGATCTTGAGATGATATATAGTCTGTAATAATCCGAGTATGCTCTGTGCTTGCCTTTAGTTAAGGATCCTGCACATCAGAAAAGGATTTTGGTTCTATTGGCTCAAGGTCCTTGCCTGTTTTCATGGCGTTTCTCTGTGAAGTACCCTGTTTAGCCGATGGATAGGCGCCTTTGGGGAAAAACTTTGAACCCATGTTAACGGTGACAAGGCTCCCTACCACCCGCCATGTTATATATAATAATATATAATATATATAATAATATAATATATATATTATAATATATGTAATAATATAATATATATAATAAAAAAATTATTTTATTAAATATTATTATTAAATATTAAATAATGAATTTTTTTTAAAAAAATTATAAACATTTCTTGACAGTTTTTAACTGTCAAGGGAAAAAAAAAAAAAAACTTAACATTTCTTGACAGTTTTTAACTGTCAAGAAAAAAATCTATCGAGGAAAAAAAAACTTATAATTTATGACAGTTTTGTAAAACTGTTATAAAAAAACTATCATCTATGAAGGTTTTTCTAGTAGTGCATGCGAGAGAATAACAATAATGTGAGTTAAATGAAAGAGGGAGAATTACTGCTTCCTTATATTGATGATTCAAGATTACCCTTTTCTTAACAACAAAGTAAAGCTTATTTATAGGCAAACACATACAATAAAATGAAGACACAAAAAAGAGGTGCGTGTCAAAAAATGAAGCCCACATATTTCTTCACATGCAAAGTGTGTTTTGGAAGACTTGAGTATTGGTGGAAAGCCATCGATTAATTTCAACAATTTGGGTATTTTCTGTTAACATTGCTTTATTAATTTTGGAACCGGTCATGTTTGGTGGGTGGAAAGGATTGGAGAAATAGTGGCAATCAGCAAAACTGATGGGTGAGTATAAATGGACCAAATAGAAATTAGTTCAAAATTATTATAATTATTATTTTTGTTATACCACCTCACAGATGACTAGAACTTGGAACATTATCAGGTTAAATGAACGATATTCATGACCAGGATATATTGACAGAGGGCGGTCATATATATATATATACACACACATAGATTTGAAATACTACATGAGATGACGGCAACTCAAACCTAAGCGCCTTCCACTACAGAGGACCCCAGTTCGGTCCTTTTTCTTTCTTTCTTTTTTACACCAACAAAAAAATTTATTAGACATATAAATGCAGTTTATTGGGTAACCTGAAATTAAAATGCAATAAATATATGAAAAACTAAAAAAATTTAAATTAGCCTTTCACTTAATTTTTACCACAATTAAGTTGCTTATGTATCCTCTTGAGGTTTAGAGGAATCAAAGGCCACGTAGTTCTCTTACCTTTTATTGCCGGTTTAGTGATGTGAGTTAGGAACGTAACTAATCGCTGCCATCCATTCCGAAGGTAGGGGTATGGTCATCGTCGAAGAAATCGTAGAATGCTTCTTGATCGAACCAAAATTGGTATGATTTTGGCCCTCATTTCTTTCTCTTTATGCTTGATTCTCGGGCAATATCCTATGATTTAATTGTGTAAATTAAGTGTTTTCAGGTATTTACGATCTTCAAGGGAAATTGACGTAATTCAAGAGTTGGGGTTGAAAAGTGGGAAATTTAGATGCAAAACAAGCAAGAAAGCAAGAAGAGAAGCATCAGTGCGCGGGTAATGTGCTAGTGAGCCACCCACGCACTTCCACCCATGCACTTCAGTACCTCCAGGAAGAACAACATAGAGTGCAGGTCCCAACCGCACTCGACCCGCACTCCACCAGCACTCCGCGCGCGTCAGCTTCTGTTTTCAAGCTTAAGTGACCTATTTTTGAATCCCCTATAAATAGAACCTTACGTTATTTCGAACAATCACTCTCTAACACTTAGATAACTTCTATTCTTTACTTTTTGTAGACTAAGAACACTCTATCTCTCTCATCCATTTTCTTTACTCAACCAAAGGGATCCAAGAGCTTGGAAGTAAACTTCAAGGATGTAGATGATCTTCAAGGGTTCTCTCTTCATCTTTTCTCTTGTTTTTATTATTGTAATGAGTAGCTAAATCCCCACCAAGGGGTCTATGGATTAGTTTGTTGAATATTGGATTTTTTGTATATAAACTCTATTTATTATATATGTCTATCTTTTATTGTATATTCATGAGTATGAATGGTATTTCTTTGATGTGCTTGTATGGATACACTCTCTTTGCAAGTTCTCTTTGGGATTCTATTTGTGTAGACAACTAGGTATACACTCTATTTAGTTGTTTATTGCTTATTTAAATAGATGGGATTTCCGGAATCCCAGCTCTATAACTGCGCTCTTCATCTAACCTCGAATGGATGTCTGTATCTATACACCCTAGGACGGCTCTCATGAGAGGCTAGAAGCCATTCTATACACCCTAGGTGGCTACCTTAGACGGTTGAGCCCGAGATAGGTATACAAGCTTCATTGATAGGGTCCTAACCGAGCAACTGACACTATACACTCTAGGTTGGTTGCTTGGGAAGGATCAATCACTAGTAGGAGGCCTCCTATACACCCTAGGTTGGTCCCTTGCTAGGGATAGATAGCCAACCTATACACCCTAGGTTGGATACATTCGTTAAAACGTGCATGTTTACAAGCTTATTGCATTTGCCCCAATGTTTGCTTACAATGTCCATTAACTCCTTAGTTGCCATATCATATCACTCCATTCACATCCCATTTCATTAGCATTCCTAGCGTAGTTTTATATTATTTTCATTCACACTTCACAACACCTACCATATACTTTACTTTTATGCATTTTAGTATTATTAATCCTAATCTAGTCATCCCTACCTCCGATCCTTGTGGACGACACCCCACTTACTGCCATACTTGAGCTTTTAAACCAATTAAGGCATTGTGAGGTTTTATAAATATTGTTTGACAAGTGACTTTAAAACGACACACAAAAACACTCTGTCACTTCTTGATCGATTTCTTGTTGTTTGTTTTGCGCCTTGGTCTAATCATTGAAAATGCCTACAAGGTTATACTAAACAACCTAAAGGGGAGGGGGGGGGGGGGGGGGGGGTGAATAGGTTGACACACTAGTTTTAAAAACTCTTTCGTGACATGTGTTAAAACCTTGGTGAGCATATAATAAACCTTGAACAAGATTGTTATGAGAAAAATAATTTGCACAAGTATGCTCAATTGACCACCCTTAGTCTACAAAACATATACCAAGAAACAATGTATCTCATATACAAGTATATTTAATAAAGAGCACATTCTACAAGTTGTATTATGAATATTACAATGAAAGATCACTAAGTAAAATATTACAACTTGATATAGAATATTGCAAGATACAAAGTTCAAACACTTACAAGATAAAAGAAACAAATGTTGATTCAACAAACAATATGTGCATCTCTTTCTTTATCAATAACATGTTTACAAGGATGTGAGAAATTAAAGATCATAAACAAGTTATATAGAACAAACATACAAATATAAAGAGATAGAGATAAAGAAATTTGACACATTGATTTTTAAGTGGTAAAATTCCAAAGAGGAAACATACACGGGTTGAATCTACAACCACCGGCAAAGCAAATCCACTATATGAAAAGGACATACACACTCAAGGCTATCAACACTATGATATCTGATCAAGCCAAAATTGGTATGATTTTGGCCCTCATTTTCGATTCTTTTTGCTTGATTCTCAGGCATTTCCCCGTATTTAATGGTGTTAAATTGAGTGTTTCAGGTTTTATCAGGTTTTGAGAGCAATTGGGATGAAGTGGAGGACTTGTGTGCAAAATGGCTCATAAATGGGAAGAAACAGGGCATTTTCATCACTTAGACAAGATGAGGTCGCTACATGGGCGCCATGGCGACAAATGATTCTTCAAGACATCAGAAGGTCGCCATTTGGTCGCCATTTGGGTGCCATGGCGACAGAATGTCTCTAAAAGCATCAGGTGGGTCGACACTTGGAGGTCGCCATGGTGACCTACCCCTACAAATTGCGACCTCAATCTTCAAGGCAAGGTCGCCACTTATGGTCGCCATGGTGACCTTGATGTTGCAAGTGGCGACCTCTTTACATTTTGTGGGTCGCCATGGCGACCTTGATGTGCAAGTGGCGACCTCCATACCATTTGCTCATGGTCGCCACTTGCTAGATGGCGAAAAAGATGGTTTTCATGGCGACCTTCGCATCTAACCATTTTACGCACCAAGGGTCGCCATAGCGACCAAATAGCGAACTTGGCGCCACATCAGCGAATCAAGCAATTATCAGTACATGTCCAAGAGTATGTATATATAGAACGACCTTCCATCTTCAACATGATCAGATCCTTAGAGAAGAGAGCATGAATTTGCATCTTTGAGATCTAGCTTTCTCATCCATGGCACACCATTCCTCATCCTCCATTTCTCTCCTTGAACTCATCTAATCCCATCCAAACCTCAACACAAAGCCTTGATTCCTTCCCTACATCATTCCTATCCCACCATTTCTCCACCCAAATTCCTTTGTCACTTTCCACCAAAACACCCACATTTCAAGACATATCATCTACCTCCATTCCTTGCATTTAGGAGCATAGAGGAGAAGAAGGATTAAGCTTAAAGAAGGTGACCCAAGGGTTATTTCCTTACTATTTACTTCTTTTCATTTATTGCAAATATGTGTAACTAAACCCCTAATCTAGGGGATAGATTTGAGGATCAATTGGCTGTGGGTTTAGCTTAGCTTGTAATGAATCTCTTATGTGTTCTATTCATTCAAATTAATAGATTCTATTCATTATGTAATTGACTTGTATGTCACTTGTTAATTGCAATCTTGAGTGGAGTAATTTGTTATATATTCATATGTGGATTGACACTCCTTGTGTGATTAAGAACCCATTGAATAGGATAGGTTAGTGGTGGGTATATCAACCCCACTAATCTAACCCTTTAGTGGTTAACATAATGAGATTGGTACATTAAAGTAGCTATTTAGCATAACCCACATTCAATTGTTAATCGATCTATTCCCTAGCTATCTTATTAATTGTTTTCATCATTACTCTTATCAAGGTGTTGAGTATTCTATTTTTCATAACATTTTTGTATTTTCATTTTAGTAGTTAGCATTGGTGGTTTTAGAAACCACACATCTATCAAACACTGTGATTTATTTTATTGTTCAAAGATTAGTCAATCTATCTAATTAACTCTCCATATCCCTGTGGAACGAACTTGCTTACCATTTTACTATCAAATCACATTTTAAAAGGATTAAGTGGCTTAAAAGAGTTTTCAAGAATCAAACAAAAACTATATCATTTTTGTGAGTGCACGACGGCTCATCAAAAATTAGCGCCGCTGCCGGGGAATGGTAGCATTTATTACATATATTGACTTTTCTTAGTGTTTTATTAGTATAGTTGAGATTGTTAGTTTAGTATTTTGTTTGTGGTTATTGACTTGTTCATAGTGCTGTTTTACTTTTTTTTCTTTCCTTGTATCTCTTTATCTATTCCTCTTTCAGGTGCTCAGTTTTATGCACGGTAAGAGATCTCTAGGTAGAGGAGTTCATCCACCATTGGAAAACATTAGCCGTGTGAGAGAATTTGAGGCAATTCCGAGACAAACCACAAGTACCGAAGGGCAGCAACCTAGAAGGGAGGATGAAAGCCCTTTTAGAGAGGAGATGACTGAAGAGACTCATACCAACCGTGGTCAAAGGATGACCATGGGGGAGTATGTCTTGCCGAATATTGGAAACCAACCATCGCCTATCGTGTTAGACCCAGTTGCTAGGGGTTATGAGTTGCGAACAATGCATGTCAACCTTTTGCCGGCATTTCATGGGAAGCTCAATGAGGATTGCCTACAATTCATGAAGGAGTATAGTGCAATCATTGAGACATTCCCCATTATGCGTCTCTCGCGCGAACAGTTGCAAATGCGTTGCTTCCAGTATTGTATGAAGGATGCGGTTATGACATGGCTAATGGGGCTTAGGCCGAGGTCATTGACAAGTTGGAGTCAAATTTGCAAGGTGTTCTTCAATAGATTCTTTCCGGCTAAGAAGGCGAAGGAGTTGAAAGTCAAGATAACGGACTTCTATGAGAGTGAATGGGAGCTATTTCATGAGTCGTGGGAGAGGTATCAACGCCTTGTGGCCTAATGCCGACTCACATGTTCACTGAGGAATATAAGGTGTCTTGTTTCCAAGGAGGTCTAACTCGGTTCTCCCAAGTGTTGGTGGATAACGCTTGTGAAGGTTCATATGACACCAAGACCGTCTCGGAGATCTATGATATTTATGAGATGTTGGCACAAAATTCACAACAAAGGAATGCCAACAGTATTCGAGGTGGGAAGTTCGATGTGAATGCTAGCACGGAAACCGCCATCGAAATCTCAAGGATAAACAAGAAGGTGGAGACCTTGACTTCACATATTGAGAGTATGGGGTTTCCGAAGGCGGGAGTGAAGTTGTTAGGAAGGCAAGAAGGAGGCTCTAATGGGCAATGAACGAAGGGTTTGATGACACCTTTCAAGGTCAAGAGCAAGAGGAGGTTCAAGCTATGGGATTTCAAGGACAAGGAAGCAACTCCTATTCTAACAACTATGCTCAACCATGGAGGAACCATCCAAACCTTTCTTGGTCAAACAACAATAATATTTTGAACCCGCCACCAAGGAATCAACAACAAGGAAATCAATAACAAGGGATAAACAATCAAGGAGGTAGCTCACAAGGAGGTTACCGACAAGAGAACCACAAAGTGGATATCAACAAGGAGGATATCACCAAGGAGGATACCCCCAAGGAGGAAGTCAATGGGGAGGCAACCAATGGAACAACGACAACAATGCTCAACCTAGCTCGTATCAACCTCGCTGAAACATTGATGAAGAGATGAGAGGTATGATGCAAGGTTTCCAAAGAGCCGAGCATACCTTGACAAGTTTCATGCAAGCTAGTGGACAAAGATTTGGCAACCTAGAAGCTTCATTCGGGAAATTGGAGA
The DNA here is from genome assembly GCA_954870605.1 of Acer campestre. NCBI lineage: Eukaryota > Viridiplantae > Streptophyta > Magnoliopsida > Sapindales > Sapindaceae > Acer > Acer campestre. The sequence goes on along the minus strand of OX940800.1, from coordinate 27,061,421 downwards.
CACAAATGGGGCAAATTACCGAGGCCCTCCAAAAGCAAGAAAAAGGGAAGTTTCCAAGCCACACCGAACAAGCTAAGGAGGGGAATTTTGTCAAGAAGGATGGAGCTAGGGATGAGGCGATGTTGTTTGAAGAAGCATTTGTTCGAAAAGTTGGTGATCTGGGAAGTTTTGTGATTCCCATATCAATAGGTGATAGTGGGGTGCTTAAAGGAGTACTTGATTTGGGAGCAAGTGTGAGTATGATGCCCCTATCAACTTATGAGAAGTTGGGTTTGGTAGGATTGAAGCCAACCGGGAAGAAACTCATGCTAGCGGATCAAACCTCACTATCATCGAGTGGTGAAATAAGTGATGTTCCAATTGTCATTGACGGAATAGTGGTGTTAACGGATTTTGTAGTCCTAGACATTGGTGACAAGTCAAATGATGTTAGGGAGTGGCAAGTTCTCTTCGGTAGACCATTCATGGCTATCGCTCAAATGAAAATCGATGTGTGCAAAAGGAGAGTTGTTATGCACTCATTTGAGAAAGAGCTTGAGATTGATATCACCATATGCAATGATGACCTAAAAAGCATTGGGAGTTGCTATGTGGTGGAGGTGCAGCCACCAAAGTCAAAGGGTGGAAAAGTATGTGATTTGGTGCAATTGTATGAGAAGAGTAGACAAGATGATGAAGTGGAGAGCATAGGTTGTTAGGATTATGCTCAATAGCAAGAGTGTAATATTGTAATTAACAATCTTTTTCATATTAATAAAGTGATTTCTGGTTTAAACAAATCTTATAGCATTTATAATTTAATATTATAATTGTCAAAGTAAATAATCATAAGGTCTAAAGACTATGAGAAAAGAAGAATTGTTCGTACATCTGGATATGTATGTGGTAGACACAATTCTTTAGTTAGTCTTGAATATTGTTCACAACTTAGGTTAAAGGTTGGGCACCTTTATCTTGTTAAAGTTGTAGAATTCTTTTGCTAGCATTTGAGTGGGATCAAATGAGATATGATGAGTCTAAAATCATCGGAGTGTCTTTGAGCAAAAGAATCTAGTGCACTGGGTGCATTGAACTGGATCACAATGAAATACTTTATCTATAACCGTCAGTAGATAAAAGTCTTTTCATTATCAGGACAATCGGAGAGTCTATCTTAATCCTGAGATAAATGATGGACTTATGGTTGCAAGTGATATCATTTGAGTTATCAATGAGTACGATTATATCGCATAGTCTATCCTCGATAGTTTGGTGATATTCATTTGTTAATCGATAGAGGACTTCATTTATAGATATGGACATTGTGGCTCCATTTATTAAATGAGAGTATAATATCATCATATGAATGTTTTGAGGTAATTGGATATTAAATCTCAACGTTGAGTTTTCGATAGTGTCTATTGAAAACATGGCTTCTGGACAAGTCAAAATATCCAAGTTCAAAACGTGGTCATATGAGTAAATATGGTAACTTGGAGAGTTATAGGCGGTCTATGAACTCTTGGCGATTACTGATATTAATCACAAGGATACACTATCTCCAACATGATTGTCTAGGGTATGAATGAGGAACATCTTCCTTTTCTGTCTTTATTTAAGAGTTCAATTTTAGCTCTTTAGTGGAATGAGTTAAAATTAATGGATCGGACCTAAGTGAATCATTTGTTGATTGTGATTAGGTTATGTCTATTGAAGCTTAAATTTAGATAGCCCGCCAAGATCCCCAATCCGCACGGACTTGCATGAATCACTTGATATATTCTACCGGACTATTTGTGAGTCCATTTAGAATTGTATTTAATATATTAAGAATATAATTTGCACATTATTTATTTAATGGGCTGTTTAATTATATTAATATATTAATGAAAAGCATGTGGGCTTGTTTCTTTTAGTAAGGATGGGTCTAGTTCACATGTGGGTTTTTTATTAAAGTCCAAATGGATTAAATAAAATAAGAAAACAATATGTAGGCCCAAGTCTCTTGTCATGGGTGGCAATGGGTAATAATAAGCCCATTATATTGTTTTATTTTATTATTTAATTAAATGGAAATTAATTAATATGTTAATTAATTATTTAATTAAAAATCAAATCTTTTTCTGATTAGGAAATATGTTTCCTAGTAGTATACTACTATTAGTATTATACTAAATATAAAAGACTTTATTTGTTTAGTCAAATTATGAAGTCTTTTATATAGTCACAAACACACTAAAGAGTTGGATTGGGGTTTGAATATTATATACATGAAAAGTTGAATTCAGATTGCTATAAAATATATATAATTTATGGCAACTTAGTTATTGCCGAGATATATAATATAATATATATATATAAGCAGAATTCAAGTCAAATAATATATATATATGGCCGGTGCAGAACAAAAACACATATAATGCATGCAGTGTTTGCATGAAACTAAATATGCATATTTGAGTTGCGTGCAAGTTTTAAATACATATAATATGCATGCAGTGTTTTAAACAAATAATGCATGCAATGCTTTAAACAAAAACAATGACATATTAGGCGTGCATATATACTTGATTTTGAGAGAATTTTTTGGCATATATATATTGCGGCAATAGATATATATATTATATATATATATATATATATTTTGCGGCAATAGACATATATATATATATATTCTTCATATATTTTCAAGAACCCTAGTTTTTGCAATTGAGAGCTTTTTCTTTTGCTAGAGAAAAATTAGATCCAACTCTAAGACTAGTGAGTGATTCGGCCTAGAGGTTTGTGAGAGAAGAATTGTTCTTGTTTCGATAGTGTACTAGTGATCTTAACATCAAGAGATTTTGTACACACTTTCGAATTAGATTCACGCGAATTTCAATCTTACGATTGTGAATTCAAAAGTGACCGGAACATTCTTAGCAACCTTTTGGAGATTATAGTGACTAACAGAATCAGAAAAGTTTTGTTGTTCATTCTCAGGTATACAATTCAAAGAGAAGGGAGACCACGCTCCTAGGTGATTCACGTTCGTGATCGGATTGGAAGATCTTGCGGATTACCATCGACGTAAGTCAATCGGATCACGCGACAAAAGGTATTCTTCTTTTGTTAGATAATATATATCTTTAATTGATTAAAAGGGTTAAGGTTCATAAATGGAAATTTTTTTAAAAGCTACTAAATCTCTTTTTTTTTAGTCTCGCTTCCGCTGCGTGTACTACGGTATTTTTCCCTACATAGGTGACTCCGAGATTGAAGGGCTCAAGAATGCCAACCAAGAGTTTATGCTTAAAGTAGAGGTGCTCAAGGTGGAGAAGTATGCTCTAGAGAAGAAGCTTGATGATTTAGCAAGGCGGAACCATAAGCTTAAGAAGATCAATGTGGCTCTCACTGTGGAGAATGAGGTAATGGTGAATGAGCTTGAGGATTTGGCTAAGCTCACCGAAGAATTTAAGGAAGAATCCTTAAGAAAGATGAGGAAGGCCCTTATGGGTGTGGATGCCAAGAGCAAGGCGCTTGAGGAAATGAAGGAGGAATTAAGCAAGAGAGAGATGTCCTTTAAGGTTGCTAAGGTGAAGGAGTGTGACTATTTGGTGGAGCTAGATCGTATGGACCAAGCCATCAAGAAACTCACCAAAAACGGTCCCTCAAGGCCTCAACCTCCAATGCAAAAGGGGAGAATTCCTTCATACCCTCTAACTTGTTATTTTTGTCATAAGAAGGGTCATATTAAGTCTAGGTGTTTTGAATTCTTGATGCATGCTAATCATGATAGAACTAGACCTAGAATGAGATCTAACCATGTTAAGAAAATTTGTGTTAGGAAGGACTTGGTAAATCATGTCCGGGATGAGTCTATGGGTCCACTTTGGGTAGTCAAAAGGAAAATGAATGATGGTATAGTTGACTCGTGTGATGAGCATCATGTTTCCAATTCGCATATTAGGATGCGGTAGTGTGGACTTGCATTTCTTTTTACATTTCATGCTTTGAATAAAAGATTGAGTGTTTTAGTTTTGCTTGTTGTGTGTTTCTTTTGTTTGCTTGTTTTTCTAATAAGTGTCCATTTGTTCTTGCTAGTTGTGTTTATTGTGAGTTTATTTGTGTATTGTGTTTCACTGCAGATTTTGATGAAAATGCACTCGGAAAAGGACTTTAAGTGAAGGTCGTAGTTTGGTCGCCATTTACAAATAGCGACCTTATAAGTGGCGACTTCACTTACAAGAAGAATTCAAGGTCGCCATTTACAAGGTCGCTATGGCGACCAAATGTTGCAAATGGCGACCAAGTCAGACTTGGTGTGGTCGCCATGGCGACCATACTTGTGCAAATGGCGACCATATGCAAATGTAAAATTCCTTCATGGTCACCATTTGGTCGCCATGGAGACTGAGAGGCACAAATGGCGACATAGGGCATTCAGCTATAAGTTTGCAAAGCAATTGGAACGTCGCACATCAACAAAATCTCCTTTCTCAAATTCTCTCAATTCCTAAGCCGTGGCACGCACGTAATCATCAAATCCGGAAAGCAATCACTCTAGTTCTTCAATTTTTCCATTCAAATCCTTCCTACATTGCATCTAGATACATTAGGGGTGGTTTTGAGTTTGATTTGAAGTGAATAGTGCATAGGATTGGAGTTTTGTGTGGTTTTGATCATATAGAAGTGATTGAGGTAGTGTGAAGTAGTTTTGATTGCTTGTGGTGCACTCTGAGAGTGCCGGATTGGTATAGAAGCGTCGTTGTGCTACCGGATTTTTGACAGGGAGTTTAGTTCCGAAATTGTGTGTGATTATGGCGTCAAAGATGAAATTGCCAAGCAAGGGGGGTAAAGGTAGCAAGGCCCCCACTCCTAAAAGGAAAGTGGTCCCAGAATGTAAGCTAAACAGAAATTTCCAGGACAGATTGGAGACATTTGCTGAGAAGAAGATGTGGCCTGAGAGGGGAATTGATTTAGATAGTTTAGTGAATACCCCTGTTCCTGCAATAGTGAATGACATGGGATGTGGAGGATTAGCAGCTACTCCTCCACACTACAGTGAGAGTTTGGTGAAGGAGTTTTATGCGGGAATGAATCCCGGGGAGTACATGAGGGGTGGTCCTATTCTAGTGAGAGGGGTTCCCCGTTTATCTGAATGCAACAGACATCAACATCTACTTTGGGACAACTCTATTGGATTTTGAGGGGCTACGTGAACAAATGGTGGAAGGGATCACCACAAACCCCTTGTATGTGAAGAATTCAGTGGAGTTTGCAAACACTTTGACCATCAATCCTATGACTATATGGATGGCAAAGAGATTCCCTCTCAGGCAGTCGAATTTGAAGATTGAACCCGCCTTTTGGCACATCTTCCTCAACTCGTCACTCAGGCCAGTTTCCTACAGATCCACAGTCCCATTTGAGGTAGCTAGGATTTTGCATAGTATCATTGAGAGGTTGCCTATTGATGTGGGCATTATAGTGAAGATGAAGATTCAAAGGATTGGGAGGAATGAATCAGAGACAGACATCTTCCCCTTTCCTTGTTTGATTATAGAGGCCTGCAAGTTGGCGGGTGTAGATATATCTGGGGACATACTTAAGCCCCCCATGTCTGATATGGATTTGATCACTTGGCAACGCTTGATGTTGAAGCGTAGGGAGATACTAACCGGTGGGAAGCGTAGGAGAGTACAGAGTTCAGAGGCTGGCACTAGTGTGAGGGCAGAGTTTGAGAGAGTTATTCCTGATGAGGACCGTTTTGATGATGATGATGATGATAAGGAGGTTCCTGTTTGTGATGATCCTAGGCAGCCTTTAGGTCTTCGGATTTTAGATGGAGTAGAGCGCATTATGGGCACTCAGACCGGTGACTTCGATATTCTTCATGCTGACAATCTTGTGATAGAAGAAAGGCATAAGGCCTTAGAGGACAGACAGCTGAAGCTGGAGAGTTTGATTTAGGATTTGAGTGAGACCGTTATCACAGGATTTACAGACCTCCGCCATGATTTGAGGCTCACCCCATATGTCAGAAGGCCGAAGAAGACTACCACAGGGACTCCACCTATTCCTGTCGTAGCTTCAGGACCCAGTATAGAGGAGCCTGACTTCGTTTTTCAGACTGCACAGTCTGCTGCTGAGGAGGCAGCACAGTTGGAGGAGGCTATGACCCGCTTCATGACAGATCAGGGGCCCCGTTATACGAGAGGACCTTCCATTGATGAGGCGGCTGCGCATAGGAGATGGAGAGAGGAGCAGTCTAGGAGAGCGGCGATAGCAAATGAGCAGAGAAGGAAGGACCCGAAAGGGAAGGGTAGAGTTGAGCATGATGAGGATGAGGATTAGTTGGCATCCTAGCATTTCTAGGATTTATTTTGGACTCCTATCATTTGCATTTTCTATCACTTTATTTGGACATTGCTAGCATTGTGTTTTTACTTTTGGATTATTTTGTTGGATATTTTAGTTTGATTTATGCTTATTTGCATTTCTTTTCTTTTTGCTCTATATTTTTCCTTATTGCCTTTATTTTGTTCTTGCATATAATAAGGGTGTGGATTGGATTTTGGTAGTGGATTTAGGACATTTGTGCCTTATTGATATATGTTGATTGTTTGGATTTTGTGAATGGATGGATGAGAGGGCAATATGATGAATTATGATATCATTTGTGATTGCCTTTGCTTTTTGGATTATTGCTTGAAATTTGTCGGGTTGCGCTTATTGAGTTTATTTGTACTACCCATGAACATTGAGGACAATGTCCAATTTAGGTTTAAGGGTGCATTTGTGCAACGCCATTGTGCTTATTGTGCTTGGTTTTCAATTTGTGTGCCAAATTTTTCGAAATTTTTTGCGATATTGCCATATTTGAGCATGCTTTGCTTGTGGAGATTGTTCTTTACATGATGTAGTGAGGAATTGTGCATCTTTGCTAGTGTTTGGTATAGATTAACATCATGCCACTTAGGGTGTCATTGAACAAAATGCGTTAATCTTTTTCTCTTAATGTTGAGTGAATTATCAAATTTGCTTGAAGGCTAAGAATTAATAGTGGAGATTCCCGTGAGGATCACAAACACTGCCTATAAAAAGCATACGTTGAGTTGTAAAACATTCACGTTTTAAACACTCACTCTCAAACACTCATACAAGCATATATTGGTCTCATTTGCACTAAATGTTGTTTGTCATAGAATATTATGGATTGCTTGTGGATGCCTTATTTTGCTTAGTGGACAAGCCTTTATAAATGATTTTAGGCGATGCATGTAAAAAACCACTATTGGCCCAAATACTTCGAACCAATGTGAATATGTGTGCTCCCAAGCCCCTTTGAAGCCAAACACATTTTAAGCCTTTCATTCATGAACCACATCTACATGAACCTTATAGCCTTACAATAATTGACCTACCTTGACCAAGTGATTTACTAAGGTTTAGGAAATCAATGTAAAATGTTGAACTTGAAAATGTAAGGTGTGTACCAAGGCATGTAAATGTGTGCAAAGAGTCTTGCAAAGCAAGAATGTTTGAAAAGAAAAATTGAAAGAGAACAAAAGCTTGAAAAGAATTGGCAAGCAAAGAAAAGCAAAGAAAAAGAGAACCAAGAAATTAGGCACAATTGGCCTAGAAAAGAAAGAAAAGTAAATGAACTACTCAATTTGAAAATAAGAGTAGCATGCACATGTAGAATTGTGAGCCTGGACACCTTGAATTGTGATCAATATGTGTGAAACTTGTGGAACTCCTAATTAAAATGTATGCCTTAGTGTAATCATTAGGTTATTTGATATCCATCTTCCCATTCTTTGTTTCACCATGACCTTAGACCCCATTACAACCAAAGAAAAGACCTTCATGATCTTTAGGATTGTCCATTTTGTACAATTTGGTTGATGCATGTTCTTTCTAATTCATGGTTTACAATTCCATTCATGAGACCACTTTTCAGGAAATTGCGTTTTTAATGATTATCATGTGCAATCAATTAGATGCCATAACATGAATTCATATTGCACATGTATGATATTGAGTGAACCTAGGAGTCTTAGAGAAAAGAAGAGAGAATCCGGTGAGCTTTAGTATCAAAGCGAATTACATTCTAAACTAAATAGCACCTTTGCTTTGAAGCTTTGGCATTTTGAATGTGAGATCGCATTGTGTACAATCATATCTAAGGGTGGCACGTTTTTAATCTTTACTTGACATAGTCTTACATGTTGAAGTCCTCATTATGGCATAACTATTTTAATCTCTTCATTTTGGCTTCGCACATTGACCATAAGGAAGTAATAACCTTTGAAATATCTCAATGCATGACTTTGGGGGTTGCTTGTGATTGTTTTGCTCAAGGACTAGCAAAAGATTGGTTTGGGGGTATTTGATCAAGCCAAAATTAGTATGATTTTGGCCCTCATTGCCGATTCTTTTTGCTTGATTCTCGGGCATTTTCCCGTATTTAATGGTGTTAAATTGAGTGTTTCAGGTTTTATCAGGTTTCGAGAGCAATTGGGATGAAGTGGAGGACTTGTGTGCAAAATGGCTCACAAATAGGTAGAAACAGGGCATTTTTGCCACTTAGACAAGAGGAGGTCGCTACATAGGCGCCATGGTGACAGAGGATTCTTCAAGACATCAGAAGGTTGCCATTTGGTCGCCACTTGGGCGCCATGGCGACAGAAAGTCTCTAAAAGCATCAGGTGGGTCGCCACTTGGGGGTCCCCATGGCGAACTACCCCTACAAATGGCGACCTCAATCTTCAAGGCAAGGTTGCCACTTATGGTCGCCATGGCGACCTTGATGTTATAAGTGGCGACCTCTTTACATTTTGTGGGTCACCACTTATGGTCGCCATGGTGACCTTGATGTGCAAGTGGCGACCTCCACACCATTTGCTCATGGTCGCCACTTGCTAGATGGTGAAAAAGATGGTTTTCATGGCGACCTTCGCATCTAACCATTTTATGCACCAAGGGTCGCCATAGCGACCAAATAGCGAACTTGACACCACATCAGCGAATCAAGCAGTTATCAGTACATGTCCAAGAGTGTGTATATATAGAACGGCCTTCCATCTTCAACATGATCAAATCCTTAGAGAAGAGAGCATGAATTTGCATCTTTGAGATCTAGCTTTCTCATCCATGGCACACCATTCCTCATCCTCCATTTCTCTCCTTGAACTCATCTAATCCCATCCAAACCTCAACACAAAGCCTTGATTTCTTCCCTACATCATTCCTATCCCACCATTTCTCCACCCAAATTCCTTTGTCACTTTCCACCAAAACACCCATATTTCAAGACATATCATCTACCTCCATTCCTTGCATTTATGAGCATAGAGGAGAAGAAGGATCAAGCTTAAAGAAGGTGACTTAAGGGTTATTTCCTTACTATTTACTTCTTTTCATTTATTGCAAATATGTGTAACTAAACCCCTAATCTAGGGGATAGATTTGAGGATCAATTGGTTATGGGTTTAGCTTAGCTTGTAATAAATCTCTTATGTGTTCTATTCATTCAAATTAATAGATTCTATTCATTATGTAATTGACTTGTATATCACTTGTTAATTGCAATCTTGAGTGGAGTAATTTATTATATATTCATATGTGGATTGACACTCTTGTGTGATTAAGAACCCATTGAATAAGATAGATTAGTGGTGGGTATATCAACCCCACTAATCTAAGCCTTTAGTGATTAACATAATGAGATTGGTACATTAAAGTAGCTATTTAGCATAACCCACATTCAATTGTTAATCGATCTATTCCCTAGCTATCTTATTAATTGTTTTCATCATTACTCTTATCATGGTGTTGAGTATTCTATTTTTCATAACATTTTTGTATTTTCATTTTAGTAGTTAGCATTGGTGGTTTTAGAAACCACACATCTATCAAACACTATGATTTATTTTATTGCTCAAAGATTAGTCAATCTATCTAATTAACTCTCCATATCCCCGTGGAACGAACTTGCTTACCATTTTACAATCAAATCACATTTTAAAAGGATTAAGTGGCTTAAAAGAGTTTTCAAGAATCAAACAAAAACTATATCATTTTTGTGAGTGCACGACGGCTCATCAATATCCACCTCAAGCTATCAAATCATAATCTAACCCTCGGGCTAGTGAATCACTAAGCCTACTCCCTATCTAATGTGTGTCCTACACCTCTAGGAAGCAACTCCCTATCCAAGGCCCTCAAGCCTCTAGGAAGATTTCCTCGCTTAGAAATCTAGATCACTTGGATCCTAGTTAAGCTCCCCTAGCTCAACCATCCGGAGTACGCAACTCCTTGCTAAGACTTTCGCTTGGGTATCCGGAACACTTTCCTAGCCAAGTCTTCTTGCTCAAATTGAAGCTTCACTCACTCCAAGATGAGACTTCCACCTTTTGCAAGCAAAATGATCTAAGTGATGCAAATGATGCAAACACATGCAACATAGAATATATGATCAATACATCCTATGGAAACTAGAAATAATCAATGAGCACACAATGTATATTTTTCTAGTTCATGATCCAAAACATGACACCACACAAAATGATGCATGAGCATATGAAATGTATGGATAAGATACACTCCATGAAGATCTAGACATAGGCAACAAAGCACACAAAACAATGTTGTCTAGACCTTAAACATGAACAATAATCTAGAGCATGCAAAACACCTAAAACATGCCAAATCCTAGATTCTATTCATGTTATTAAAGCTTGAAAACAAAGCATGATCAATAAGCATATATTCAAGACTTTAGAACACAAACAACAAAAATGCTAGAATGACAAGGTATGATCAATGAATATTCTAGCAAGTACTATATATTCACAATAATCAATTAAATCCTAATTAGCTCGAACTACAAAATCAAATGTGTTAAACCTAGAATTATTCAATTAAAAAAAATCAAAGCACATTTCAAGGATTATTAATCGTAAAATGATTCAATTAAGTCTCAAATAATCCTAAATATCAATCTAATCACAATACAACTCTCAAACATGTGAAAATCATAGAATCAAAAATTCTAGTTCACAAGTGTCTCTAATTAGACTTTTGATTAAGATTGATTATGAAGCTATCTTTCTCAATAGCATTCACTAAAAATATACATACATATAGAAGAAGAAACCCAAAGCAAATTGAAGGTTATAAAAGAAGAAATCACAAAGATAAAGTCAATACCTCTCCATCACGAGTTGTCACGATTTTCTAGGTAGATCACTTTGAAAACTCAATCAAATGACTGCAAGATCACTTGGAAAAGGTAGAGGACTTGATTACGAACAATCTCTAACTTGAATCATTCAAATCTGACTTCGTATGAAGAAGTTATAGTGTTTGGAATTTGAGAAAATTGGAGAGAAAAAACCTAACGGGATTTTTCTATTTTCTTCTTTCTTTCTTCTTAAAAACAAATAGAGAGAAGATGGAATATTTAAAAGGAAGAGAGAGAGGGAAGGATTTCAACCAACCAAGAGCTACCACATCAGCTCCTGGCCGTGTGGCCCACGGGACCTGAGGGCTGGTCTGGCCGTGGGTTACACGGGCTCCCCACGGGGTGGCCAAGGCCATGCTCACTTCTCTCGCATTTTCGACCGTATTCACCTCCCACGTTCTTCGACCGTATTCGGGCCTCTGAACTTCGATTTCAAATCCATTTTCGGATTACAAACCATGACTCCCTCATGCATAACGAAGACTATGAAACTTTGACAAATGGTTGAGAATTCATCTCGAAAAATGACGACGAACACAACTCAACGGATGAGAACTAAAAGTAGCGTAACTACATCGTTTGAACTCGAAACTAAATGAATGAGTAAACGAAATAACCAGGACTCAATAAGGAATCAATTAAGATCATGTACAAGTCCAAAACACAATAAACACAAAAAATCAAATACAAATTCACATATGAATGCCATTTCCTAGACATAGTCTTAGAACATACAACTCTACAATGTATGAGCATTTGAGTTCAATGCATGAGCATACAAAAACATGTGAATGTTTTATATAAATGCTGCACAATAATATAGGGACACTTATGAATGATTTGTGTGGGTGTACCTTAACGCCTTGCAAGAGGAAGAAGAAACTTGATGCCTTAGCATCCAAGTACGCGCTTTTCCTCTTGAAGACGATATTTGCATGAGAAGTTGCCTTTCTTCCTTTAAGCTTCTTTTCACCAAGAACCGCCTAAGCAACTAACCATTACAAATAAAGAGAGTTTTTTTTTAATGGAATCAAGCCAATAAAGATCAAGGATCTTACAATCTCCCCCTTTGGCTATTCCATGGCAAAACCTCATCCTCACCATACATTAATCACTCCAATAAACTCAATGTTGATAGCATTCTCTCATCCTCACATTACAAAGAGATCCCTAGACTAAAAGGTCTTCAAGTCTTATTGAGTCTTCAAGAATCCCCTTTTTGAACTTCAAAGTACCTATGAGAAAAGAAGCAAACCAACAAGAGATCTTCTTCCAAAGAAGAATGGTGAGTTATTAACACAAAAACAAATAACAAAACTTCCCTTATCTCTTACAAACAATGCATTATCTCAAGTGAATAAACGTTATCACATTAAAAGTTCTCCCCTAAAAACCTTAACACAAATAAGACAAGAATTCTTTTCTCCCCCGTAGGACAAGAATTCTCCCCCTTAAGACAAAGTCTCTAATAAGCACAAAGGTGAGGTATACAAATCTCCCCTATGTCAAACATGGATTCCCCCATATTAAACAAGGTGAGGTATACAATTTTTCCCCTTTTTTGTCAAGGAATAAACAAAGGGCACAAGAGATAAATAACGAGACATTAAGGAAACAAATCGTATAGAAAACGTAATTGAATAAACTAAAGCTCCCCCTTAACATATGCTCCACATATTATCACCAATTAGATTTGTTCACAAGAGACTATGAATCACAAAAGTATAAATTTTACTCTTAAGCACATGGGTCATATCTACCAAGTTCAACAATTGCATGAACAATCATATCAACCCCAAATATGAAGGAATTGGTATCAGCAACAATCATCTCGACCCCATTCAAGAAGAGGTTCGATTACAACCACAACTACTATCACTCTAAGCAAGGAGGAATTTTTTGCAACTACAATCAATAGAATTGATTACAACCATAATTACTATCACTATAAGCAAGGAGGAATTTTTTGTAACTATAATCAATTAACTTGATTACAACCACAATTACTATCGACCCTAAACAAAGAGGAACTCATTGCAATTACACTCAATTAAATTGATTATAACTACAATTACTATCAACCCCATACAAAGAGGAACTCATTGCAATCACTCTCTTATCAACCTCAAGAATGAAGAAATTGATTGCAATCTCAACTACTATACAACCCCAAACAAGGAGAAGGTGATTGCAAACACAATCATACAATTATTACAAAAAGATTCATGCATTAATTGTGATTAAACATACAAAGGCATATACCATTATGAAGAATCATCATGCATATCAAGACATGAAATAACATCTTCAAGATTCAACATATCAACTAAAACAATATGCCAACATTTATCAAATCGAAGCATGTGAACATTTCACAAAAGAGAACAAAGCCTAGCAAACTATGCTCCCCCTTGATAAGAACTCTATCTAAGATCAAGATAGAAAATTTGTTCACAATAAAATCTACACAATCACACATTCAAGCACTAAGAGAAAATATTTCATCACTTTTCAAAGTCCAAGACAGAATCATAGAGTCATTAATCTCTCAAAAATATTCTCACATTGTTAATGAATCAAGCACATAAGCAAAATATGTGTGTTTGTGAATGCTTCTCACATATATAATAGGAGTAATTGTGATATCAACATGCAAACAATTTCCACACCTATCCAACTAAAGCGTTTCCAAAAATAGGTCAAACTGATATTCATCCGGGTTTTTGCTTTAAAAGAATAGATATCAACATGTGAGCGTGTGTGTGCATGTGGCTCGTTTTCCCGTTTCTATTTGTCAACCCGAGCTTTTCACAATTCTCAACTATACACCATTAAGCCTTTTGTTTTTCATTTCTTTTAGGCTTAGAATCAAAGAATTTTTATTTTACATTTTTTTTAATGATTCTTTTCAACTCTTCTTTGATTTTTCTAACAAAAACATATACACCTCTTGGCGGCTTTCACTCATCACAAAGGCGTAACCCTTTCCAACATTGGGCGGCTTCACAACCAATGTGTGTAGCCCTTTCCAAGAGGGTGCTCGTTGAATACTATATAGTGCCGAAGCAAAATGGATACATATCATAGGTCATTTATCATGTACTAAGCAATAGGCTTCTAGATGCATCCATTATCTACACATATTCAATCACGTATACTCAAAACTAAAACATATAAGAGAAGCATTTGTGCACTTTTCAAAAATAAGATTTTCAAGCTCAAGTGCATGATCTAGAAACAATTAAAGTTATTTGTTTAAGATCATTACTTCTCAAGTGAGTAGCTCTCAAAGATATTGATATTAAAATTAAGTTTTGCTCATCAAGCCACTCAACAATCATACAAGCATTTCAAGCATCATGAATAAGATCATTGTGAACACATCACTAAAAGATCTTTAGAGAGCACATGTCAATGAGAACCATATGAATGCTATACTAGTTCTCTAATATGACATGTTACATGATGTAATGCAAACATAGAGTTGAAAGATGAAAAGCTAGAAAGCAAGCATTAGGATATGGAAATACCTAAGCAAGCTTTTTCATCAAATGCAAAGCCTTCGCTTTTTTTATGAGCTCTCTTGGCTTGTTTGTCTTCATGACAACAAGTTGTTGGTGTGTTATCCCAAGAGAATAAAGACTAAACACTTCAACTCAAACACATACAAAAATGACTTTCTCCAAAAGTCTTAACAAAAATCATTACCATATAGATATCATGATATACAACTTCTCAAAAGTTAATCATCGAATTTTGACTATCATAGCAACATTCGTGAGATAGCTAAGTTCATGTCAAAGTCATAGAGAAACAAAGCTAGCTAGCTAAGTTACTCAAAAATAGACACTAATCTTAAAGCAAACTCACATGTTGATCAAGCCAAAATTGGTATGATTTTGGCCCTCATTTCCTTTTCTTTTTGCTTGATTCTCGGGCATTTCCCCGTGTTTAATGTTGTTAAATTGAGTGTTTCAGGTTTTATTAGGTTTCAGAAGCAATTGAGATAAAGGTGGAGGACTTGTGCAAAAATGTCTCACAAATGAGAAGAAACAGAGCATTTTCGCCACATAGGCAATGGAGGTCGCCACTTGAGCGCCATGGCGACAGAAGAGTTCCCCAAGGCATCAAAAGGTCGCCACTTGGGCGCCACTTGAGCGCCATGGCGACAGAAGGTCACAAAAACAATCAGGTGTGGTCGCCACTTGGGGTCGCTCTGGCGACCTCCCTTGCAAGTGGCGACCTAGTGCACTCAAGGCATGGTCGCCACTTATGGTCGCCAGAGCGACCTTGATGCACAAAGGGCGACCTCTTCACATTTCCAAGGTCGCCACTTATGGTCGCCAGAGCGACCTTGATGCACAAAGAGCGACCTCTTCACATTTCCAAGGTCGCCACTTATGGTCGCCAGAGCGACCTTGATGCACAAAGAGCGACCTCTACACATTTTGGTCATGTTCGCCACTTGACAAAGAGCGAGAAAGATGGTTTTCAGAGCGACCTTTTCATCTAACCGTTTTACGCTCCATGGTCGCCATAGCGACCAAATAGCGACCAAGGCTCCACATCAGCGAATCAAGTCGTTACCAGTACATGTCCATGAGTGAGTATATATATGAGCGTCTCTTCACTTTCAAAATCATCGAAAAATCAGAGCAAAAATCTCAAAGAATTCATTTCAGATCTAGATCAACTTCCATGGAACATTTTTCATCATCCTCCATTTCTCTCCTTGAACTCATCTAATCCATCCAAACCTCAACACAAAACCTTGATTACTTCACTACATCATTCCTCATCCCACCATTTTCTCCACCAAAATCCTTAGTAACTTTCCACCAAAACACCCACATTCCAAGACATTTCCTCAACCTCCATTCCTTGCATCTAGGAGCATAGAGGAGAAGAAGGATTGAGCTTAAAGAAGGTGACCCAAGGGTTATTTCCTTATCATTTACTTCTTTTCATTTATTGCAATTATGTGTAACTAAACCCCTAATCTAGGGGATAGATTTGAGGAACAATTGGTTGTGGGTTTAGTCTAGCTTGTAATGAATCTCTTATGTGTTCTATTCATTCAATTTAATTAGATTTCATTCATTATAATTGACTTGTATATCACTTGTTGATTGCTATCTTGAGTGGAATAATTTGTTATATATTCACATGTGGATTGACAACCTTTGTGTGATTAAGAACCCATTGGATAGGATAGATTAGTGGTGGGTATATCAACCCCACTAATCTAAGCCTCTAAGTGGTTAACATAATGAGATTGGTACATTAATGATGCTAGTAGCTTACCCACATCCAAGTGTTAATCGATCTATTCCCTAGTTCTCTCATTAATTGATTTTATCACTATTCTTATCAAGGTGTTGAGTATTCTATTTTCCATATCATTTTTGTGTATTTTAATTTGAGTAGTTTAGCATTGGTGGCTTTAGAAACCACACATTTATCAAACTCTATGATTTGTTTTATTGTTCTAAGATTAGTCAATTTATCTAATTAACACTCCATTCCCTGTGGAACGAACTTGCTCACTATTTTGCTATCAAATCACATTTTAAAAGGATTAAGTGGCTTTAAAAGAGTTTTCAAGAATCAACCAAAAACTATCATTTTTACTATTTTGTTGAGTACACAAACGACCTCATCAAAAATGGCGCCGCTGCCGGGGAATGGTAGCGTTGATTACATAGATTGACTTTTCTTTGTGATTTATATTCTTATTAAATAGCCTACTAACATTTGTTTTTATTTAATTATTATCGTTTGCTAGTTTTTAGTTTGTTGTTAGATTTTCATAGTTCTTGTGTTACTCATTCTTTGTAGTTAGATTTTCTAGGTTGTTTGTCATTTTTGTTATAATTTTAGATTTTTTTTTTTTTAGTGTTATTTTCTTTTGTGTCTTGTGTTGTTTTTCTTTTTTGTTTTCTTTTCAGGAACAATGGATTCTTATGAATTACAATTGGCCAACTTCAACCGGGAAATGGAATTATTTGCTTCAAGGCACTCGAGGGAAGAAAGAGCTCACAACTCGAATTCTTCCAATATGGGGCCGAAGGAGGGGAATCCCGAGGAAAAAATGCTAGAGGCTATCCGGACATCACAAATGGCATACGAGCAGACTTTGAATGGATGTTTGGAGGCAAGTGCACTTAGATTTTCAGGACTAGAAGCTTCATTGAGAAGAATAGAAGTGCACATTGGAACAATCATGGAGGCCATGCAAAGGCAGGAGAGTGAAAAGTTCCCATTTCCACCAAAGCTAGAAGAAGTTACCACCATCCCTTGGAGTGGTGAGAATGTAGAGCATGATTTCAGTCATTATTTTGCTAACGATTCTTCTAGTACTTCAGGTGAAGAAGTAGGAAAGGAGGAAATGAGAGATAAAGTGAAGGAAACCAAGCCTTATATCCCTCCCACTACTTTTCCATGTCGCCTACGAAAAAGCAAATGGTATAGGTTGTTTTCCGAACTAACTAAATCACTTTTTCAAGTGAACATTTACTTGCCTTTGTTTTATGTGATTAGGAACACGCCAGCGGTCGACAAATACTTTCAAGACCTAATTGCATATGGGCGCAAATTCAAAGCCTTGGAATTTGGTTGACCAATCCAAGTAGCCCGTCTAGCCGAAGACGTAAAACCAAGCGCTTGGTGGGAGGCACCCCACCTAGGTACAATTTATTTCTTGCTTTTTAATTTGTTTTATTTCTTGCTCTTATTTTGCTTCCGCATAGAATAAGGGTGTGAATTGGATTTTGGTAGTGGATTTAGGACATTTGTGCTTTATTGTTATATGTGTTGTTGGGATTTTGTGTATGAATATTTGGAGGGCAATATGCCGGATGATGGGATATTTTGTTTTTGCTCTTGCTTGTTGGATTATTGCTTGAAACTTAGTGGGTTGCGCTTGTTGTTTTATTTTCCACCTTTGAACATTGAGGACAATGTCAAATTTAGGTTTGGGGGTGCTTTTGCGCAACACCATGATGCTTGGTTTTCAAAAGAATTGTGTGCCAAAATTTTCAAAATTTTTTGCGATATTGCCATATTTGAGCATGCTTTGCTTGTGGAGATTGTTCTTTACATGATGTAGTGAGGAATTGTGCATGTTTGTGAGTGTTTGGTTTAGATTAACACCATGCCACTTAGGGTGTCATTGAACAAAATGCGTTAATCTTTTTCTCTTAATGTTGAGTGAATGATCAAATTTGCTTGAAGGCTAAGAATTAATAGTGGAGATTCCCGTGAGGATCACAAACACAGCCTTTAAAAAGCATACATTGAGTTGTAAACATTCACTCTTTAAACACTCACTCTAAACACTCATACAAGCATGTTTTGGTCTCATTTGCACTAAATGTTGTTTGCCATAGCATATTATGGTCTGCTTGTGGATGCCTTATTTTGCTTAATGGACGAATCTTTAGAAATGATTTTAGGCGATGCATGTGAAAACCTTTTTGGCCTAAACACTTCCAACCACTTGAATATGTGTGCTCCCAAGCCCCTTTGAAGCCAAACACATTTGAAGCATTTCTTTCATGAACCACATCTACATGAACCTTATAGCCTTAAAATACTTGACCTACCGTGACCAAACGATTCGCTAAGGCTTAGGAACTCAATGTAAAATTTTGAATGCGTAAATATAAGGTGTGTACCAAGGCATGTGAATGTGTGTAAGAGTCTTGCAAAGCAAGAGATGTTTGAAAATGGAAAAGAAAACAAAAGCTTGTAAAGAATGAGAAAGAAAAAGAAAATAAAAAAAAAAAAAAGAAAAAAAGAAAAAAGAAAAAGAAATGTAGAGCATGAAAAGAAAAGAATTGGCAAGCAAAGAAAAGCAAAGAAAAAGGAATCAAGAAATTAGGCACAAAGGGCCTAGAAAAGGAAGAGAAGTAATTGAGCTACTCAAGTTGAAAATAGGAGTAGCATACACATGTGTAATTGTGAGCCTGGACACCTTGAAGTGTGAACATATGTGGGAATCTTGTGGAACTTAAAGAATTAGAATGTATGCCTTAATGAAATCATTAGGTCCCTTGATATCCATTTCTTCCATTCTTTGTTTCACCATGACCTTAGGCCCCATTACAACCAAAGAAAAGACCTTCATGATCTTTAGGATTGTCCATTTTGTACAATTTGGTTGATGCATGTTCTTTCTAATTCATGGCTTGCAATTCCATTCATGAGATCACTTTTCAGAAAATTGCGTTTTAATGTTTAGCATGTGCAATCAATTTGTTGCCATAACATGAACTCATATTGCACATGCACATATTTGAGTGAACCTAGGAGTCTTGGAGAAAAGAAGAGAGAATCCGGTGAGATTTAGTATCAAAGCGAATTACATTCTAAACTAATAGCACCTTTGCTTTGAAGCTTAGGCATTTTGAATGTAAGATCGCATTGCGTACAATTATGTCTAAGGTGGCACGTTTTTGATCATAACTATACACGCTCTTGCATGTTTAAATCCTCACCATGGCATAACTGTTTTAATCTCTTCATTTTGGCTTCGCACATTGATCATTTGAAGTAAAAACCTTTGAAATATCTCTATGCATGTTTTTGGGGGTGTGCTTGTTATTATGTTTGCTCGAGGACTAGCAAAAGATTGGTTTGGGGGTATTTGATCAAGCCAAAATTGGTATGATTTTGGCCCTCATTTCCTTTTCTTTTTGCTTGATTCTCGGGCATTTCCCCGTGTTTAATGTTGTTAAATTGAGTGTTTCAGGTTTTATTAGGTTTCAGAAGCAATTGAGATAAAGGTGGAGGACTTGTGCAAAAATGTCTCACAAATGAGAAGAAACAGAGCATTTTCGCCACATAGGCAATGGAGGTCGCCACTTGAGCGCCATGGCGACAGAAGAGTTCCCCAAGGCATCAAAAGGTCGCCACTTGGGCGCCACTTGAGCGCCATGGCGACAGAAGGTCACAAAAACAATCAGGTGTGGTCGCCACTTGGGGTCGCTCTGGCGACCTCCCTTGCAAGTGGCGACCTAGTGCACTCAAGGCATGGTCGCCACTTATGGTCGCCAGAGCGACCTTGATGCACAAAGGGCGACCTCTTCACATTTCCAAGGTCGCCACCTATGGTCGCCAGAGCGACCTTGATGCACAAAGAGCGACCTCTTCACATTTCCAAGGTCGCCACTTATGGTCGCCAGAGCGACCTTGATGCACAAAGAGCGACCTCTACACATTTTGGTCATGTTCGCCACTTGACAAAGAGCGAGAAAGATGGTTTTCAGAGCGACCTTTTCATCTAACCGTTTTACGCTCCATGGTCGCCATAGCGACCAAATAGCGACCAAGGCTCCACATCAGCGAATCAAGTCGTTACCAGTACATGTCCATGAGTGAGTATATATATGAGCGTCTCTTCACTTTCAAAATCATCGAAAAATCAGAGCAAAAATCTCAAAGAATTCATTTCAGATCTAGATCAACTTCCATGGAACATTTTTCATCATCCTCCATTTCTCTCCTTGAACTCATCTAATCCATCCAAACCTCAACACAAAACCTTGATTACTTCACTACATCATTCCTCATCCCACCATTTTCTCCACCAAAATCCTTAGTAACTTTCCACCAAAACACCCACATTCCAAGACATTTCCTCAACCTCCATTCCTTGCATCTAGGAGCATAGAGGAGAAGAAGGATTGAGCTTAAAGAAGGTGACCCAAGGGTTATTTCCTTATCATTTACTTCTTTTCATTTATTGCAATTATGTGTAACTAAACCCCTAATCTAGGGGATAGATTTGAGGAACAATTGGTTGTGGGTTTAGTCTAGCTTGTAATGAATCTCTTATGTGTTCTATTCATTCAATTTAATTAGATTTCATTCATTATAATTGACTTGTATATCACTTGTTGATTGCTATCTTGAGTGGAATAATTTGTTATATATTCACATGTGGATTGACAACCTTTGTGTGATTAAGAACCCATTGGATAGGATAGATTAGTGGTGGGTATATCAACCCCACTAATCTAAGCCTCTAAGTGGTTAACATAATGAGATTGGTACATTAATGATGCTAGTAGCTTACCCACATCCAAGTGTTAATCGATCTATTCCCTAGTTCTCTCATTAATTGATTTTATCACTATTCTTATCAAGGTGTTGAGTATTCTATTTTCCATATCATTTTTGTGTATTTTAATTTGAGTAGTTTAGCATTGGTGGCTTTAGAAACCACACATTTATCAAACTCTATGATTTGTTTTATTGTTCTAAGATTAGTCAATTTATCTAATTAACACTCCATTCCCTGTGGAACGAACTTGCTCACTATTTTGCTATCAAATCACATTTTAAAAGGATTAAGTGGCTTTAAAAGAGTTTTCAAGAATCAACCAAAAACTATCATTTTTACTATTTTGTTGAGTACACAAACGACCTCATCACATGTGCAACCTACACTAATGGTAAGAGCACTCACCCTTAACCCATTTGGTCTTGGGTGCACAAATACATTAACCAACATAATCATTTCTCATGGCAATATTATATATCTAGAAGATAAAACATCAACTATCTTCTCTATAAAGATATTCTCATGTTATACAAAACATTATTGCCATCAACATAGATATTTTTAAGACTATGCAAATGATCATGTGAAACACTCATTTTCACCCAAATCTTCTTGACAATATTCCTTACAAGATTATCATTAACATGCACAAAATTCAAAGTGTTATCAAGCAAGAAACATTCATAGAAGATTTTCTCATCTCACTAACATGCATCTCATTCCCTAGTTTGCATTGTCTAATAAACTCATGGCATCTAGATTTAGTATGCATTACAACATTTCAAAAATGACAAACCGGAATACATATGGAGAAGATACTATTTAGGTGAGAATGTACCGACAGTGATGGCTCCTTACACTTTTTGATTTTGCACTTGACCTTGGAAGATTGACCTTTGAAATCCTTTTGTTCCTTAGTGACTTGCCTTTAGTTGTAGGAGACTCCATTTGCTCATCTACAAAGCCTAAGTCACTTGAATCTTGATGAAGTTTACAAAGCTCTTTGGCCTTCATGATTGTCAACTTCTTTTCCTTGCCTTTGATTGTTTCCTACAAAAAGAAACACATTATTAGCAAAATCAATCATTAAACTATATAACACAAGAGCAACTTCAACCGTTTTCTCTTCTAGACATTTGATCACTTCATTCTTCACTTCAACTTCCTTTAAAGCTTTATCTCTTTCCTTCTCAAGAGATTGAGCTCTTGCCATCAAGTTGAAGTTAATAGTCTTTGATCATGTCTAGAACGATCATCCTCCGGGAAAACTTCTTCTTCTTTGCTTTTGTCACTAACATTCTTTTCAAGCTTATCAACAAAATTGTTAGTAGACAAATGAAATATAAAACAAGATGAACCTATTTCACAAGTAGCTTGGAATTAATTCCATGCCTCTTTTGCCATATTTGAATCTTTATTAAGAACAAGGTGATTAAAAATTAACACTCCTATTAATGGCAAAAAGATCTAACAGTTTCAATTTCTCAAAAATAAACCTCATTCATACTTTATGAACATATTGGTTTAGAGAAATTACTCCATCAAATATAAAACATGGAGAAGAGAAACCTTTCTTGACAATCCAACCAAGCTTGCTCATCACTAGACTTAGTGAAGTCTTTCATGAGCATTTTTAGTAAAACAAACATTTTCTCAATCAACAAAGGAGGAAAACCATTACAAATAATTATAGACTAAAGGTTGTTATCATAGTAAATAACCTTGTAGTTCCCGAATCACACAAATTGCTTTAAGTAACTCGCTCTAATACCAATTGAAAATGTCTACAAAGTTATACTAAACAACCTAGGGGGGGTGAATAGGTTGACACACTAGTTTTAAAATCTCTTTTGTGACATGTGTCAAAACCTTGGTGAGCATATAATAAACCTTGAACAAGATTGTTATGAGAAAAACAATTTGCACAAGTATGCTCAATTCACCACCCTTAGTCTACAAAACATATACCAAGAAACAATGTATCTCATATACAAGTATATTTAATAAAGAACACATTCTACAAGTTGTATTATGAATATTACGATGAAAGATCACTAAGTAAATATTACAACTTGATATAGAATATTGCAAGATAAAAAGTTCAAACACTTACAAGATACAAGAAACAAATGTTGATTCAACAAACAATGTGCGCATCTCTTTCTTTATCAATAACATGTTTACAAGGATGTGAGAAATTAAAGATCATAAACAAGTTATATAGAACAAACATACAAATATAAAGAGATAGAGATAGAGAAATTTGACACATTGATTTTTACGTGGTAAACCTCCGAAGAGAAAACATCCACGGGTTGAATCCACAACCACCGGCAAAGCAAATCCACTATATGAAAAGGACATACACACTCAAGGCTATCAACACTATGATATCCACCTCAAGCTATCAAATCCTAATCTAACCCTCGGGCTAGTGAATCACTAAGCCTACTCCCTATTCAAGGTGTGTCCTACACCTTTAGGAAGCAACTCCCTATCCAAGGCCCTCAAGCCTCTAGGAAGATTTCCTCGCTTAGAAATCTAGATCACTTGGATCCTAGTTAAGCTCCCCTAGCTCAACCATCCGGAGTACGCAACTCCTTGCTAAGACTTTCGCTTGGGTATCCGGAACACTTTCCTAGACAAGTCTTCTTGCTCAAATTGAAGCTTCACTCACTCCAAGATGAGACTTCCACCTTTTGCAAGCAAAACGATCTAAGTCATGTCATGCAAATGATGCAAACACATGCAACATAGAATATATGATCAATACATCCTATGGAAACTAGAAATAATCAATGAGCACACAATGTATATTTTTCTAGTTCATGATCCAAAACATGACACCACACAAAATGATGCATGAGCATATGAAATGTATGGATAAGGTACAGTCTATGAAGATCTAGACATAGGCAACAAAGCACACAAAACAATGTTGTCTAGACCTTAAACATGAACAATAATCTATAGCATGCAAAACACCTAAAACATGCAAAATCCTAGATTCTATTCATGTTACTAAAGCTTGAAAACAAAGCATGATCAATAAGCATATATTCAAGACTTTAGAACACAAACAACAAAAATGCTAGAATGACAAGGTATAATCAATGAATATTCTAGCAAGTACTTGGAGCAAATATATTCACAATAATCAATTAAATCCTAATTAGCTCTAACTACAAAATCAAATGTGTTAAACCTAAAATTATTCAATTAAAAAAAATCAAAGAACATTTCAAGGATTATTAATCATATAATGATTCAATCAAGTCTCAAATAATCCTAGATATCAATCTAATCACAATACAACTCTCAAACATGTGAAAATCATAGAATCAAAAATTCTAGTTCACAAGTGTCTCTAATTAGACTTTTGATTAAGATTGATTATAAATCTATCTTTCTAAATAGCATTCACTAAACATTTACATACATATAGAAGAAGAAACCCCAAGCAAATTGAAGGTTATAAAAGAAGAAATCACAAAGATAAAGTCAATACCTCTCTATCACGAGCTGTCACGATTTTCTGGGTAGATCACTTTGAAAACTCAATAAAATGACTGCAAGATCACTTGGAAAAGGTAGATAACTCAATTACGAACAATCTCTAACTTGAATCACTCAAATCCGACTTCATATGAAGAAGTTATGGTGTTTGGAAGTTGAGAAAATTGGAGAGAAAAAACCTAACGGGATTTTTCTATTTTCTTCTTTCTTTCTTCTTAAAAACAAGTGGAGGGAAGATGGAATATTTAAAAGGAAGAGAGAGAGGGAAGGATTTCAGCCAACCAAGAACTGCCACATCAGCTCCTGGCCATGTGGGGTGCGTGTGGCCCACGGGACCAGAGGGCCGGTCTGGCCGTGGGTCACACGGGCTCCCCACGGGGTGGACAAGGCATGGCCTTTGGCCATGCTCACTTCTCTCGCGCACCTCCCACGTTCTTCGACCGTATTCGGGCCTCCGAACTCCGATTTCAAACTGTTTTCGGATTACGAACTGTGACTCCTTCATGCACAACAAAGACTACAAAACTTTGACAAATGGTTGAGAATTCATCTCGACAAATGACGACGAACACAACTCAACGAATGAGAACTAAAAGTAGCGTAGCTACATCGTTTGGACTCGAAACTAAATAAATGAGTAACCGAAATAACCGGGACCCAATAAGGAATCAATTAAGATCATGTACAAGTCCAAAACACAATAAACACAAACAATCAAACACAAATTCACATATGAATGTCATTTCCTAGACATAGTCTTAGAACATGCAACTCTACAATGTATGAGCATTTGAGTTCAATGCATGAGCATACAAAAACATGTGAATGTGTTATATAAATGATGCACAACAATGCAGGGACACTTATGAATGATTTGTGTGTGTGTGCCTTAACGCCTTGCAAGAGAAAGAAGAAACTTGATACCTTAGCATCCAAGTACGCGCTTTTCCTCTTGAAGACGATATTTGCATGAGAGGTTGCCTTTCTTCCTTTAAGTTTCTTTTCACCAAGAACCGCCTAAGCAACTAACCATTACAAATAAAGAGAGTTTTGCAATGGAATCAAGCCAACAAAGATCAAGGATCTTACAATCATCAACACAAACTTGAACTTGAATTGATTTCGGACTCAAAAGCGAACGTCTTGCGTTCAGAATATTTCCACCGGCGCCAAACTCTTGTTCCACAGCCATGGTAGAAATTGGTGTTGCAAAAACTTGTTTGGATATAATAGCCAAGATTGGAAAGTACCTTTCATGCTCCCTCTACCATTGTAGGATATCAAATTTATCTAATCACCGTCTCCCATAAACTCAAAAGAGATACTTAGATAAGTTTGAACCTCAGAATGCGAGATCGAGCTTGATGAAGAAGAACCTCGTAAGCTTTTGGTTTTTTGGGATAACAGTTGATGCCCTAAGCCCGCTATTCTAGAGGATGAAGTATGAGATACAGTTTGAGTTTGTGAAACATCAATGTTCAGTGATGGACCATAAACTCTAAGATATTCATCATATAACTCATAAAATAATGTCTTAATTCTAAAACAATAGCTAGTAATATCAACTTCTATTTCTAAACATTGATAATAAAGAGAAAAATATTCAGAAAATTTTTATAATTTACAATGCGGATAAAAACACAATGCAAGCAAACAGTTGGAAACTCCATATAATAGTCTAACCAATTTTTTTTTCATAGCATCAACGCAACCCTATAATTGTACATCCAATGCACACTCGAAAAATGCACCAACAATATTAACACTTCAATAGTAAATAAATTAGTAGTAGCTAGGATAATAAATACCAGAAAAATTATTAGTAGCATTATTAAAGACTTTAAACAAATTACAAATTTTTGTATAAACATCCCAATGATGTGTATAAAGATTAATGTCAATAACATTATATTGCATAAAAGTAACTAATAAATCCCTATAATCATAACTTCCCGCAACCAATTTATAAGTAGAATTCCAACGTGTTTGAACATCATGAGGAAATCTAATGGGACTTCTATTATTTTGTTTACAAAAATTTTCCCATGCTTTCATTGTAGAAGAATGTTTTCAAAAATAATAGAGCCATCTCTAATAGGTTTAATAAAAATTTGAATAATTGTTAATCCATTTTTAACACATAAATTTAAAACATGGCAAGTACATCTTTGATGAAAAAATTTACCACCAAAATAAGGTTTGCTAAAATCAAGTAAAGTAGGAATAGCTGCGGTATTGTTGGAAGCATTATCAAAACAAACTGCAAAAATTTTGTTTTCAATTTTATACTCTTCAAAAATAATTTTAAGCTGTCTAAAAATGTTAGCAGCAGTATGTGCATCATCAAAAACTCTAAATGTAAGAATTTGTTTTTGCATAGTCCATGCATTATACATATAATGGCAAATGACACCCAAGTATGAATGCATTTGCCAATGGTTGCTCCATATGTCGACACATACGGAAACATGACCTTTATAATTATCAATTTTTTTTTTTTTGCAAATTCCTTTTTTCTCTTTTATAAATTTCCTTAAGTTTATGTGTGAGAGTGGTTCTAGGAACACGACATGCAGCAGGATTTAATGCTTTTTGACAATAATTAACAAAACCAACTTTTTCACCAAAACTAAATGGTAAGTGTTTTACTGCAACCATTCTAGCTAATTCTTCTCTATTTTTTTCATCACTATATTTAAATAATTGATAGTTAGGGGTAGTGTACCTGGAAATTTGGGCTTGTGAACTCAATCTGGCTTGTTCGACTGGATGGTGGTTCATTATATGCTTTCGAAATGTGCCATATCCTCCAGATTTACTCCACTTAAATTCCTTTTTGCAGCAATTGCAAACCGCTATAGTGCCTCCATCTACTTTTGTAATTTTCTTCATATGGAGCACGAAGAGATCATATTTTGGTTGCTTCTCTAACTTTTCTTCAGTAGGTGGTACAAAATCTGGAGGTGGATCGGGCATATTTTCTGATTGGCTTGTGAAATTGGGGGTGGCATTGGGTTCGAAAATTATTAGAGGGGGATTAGGAGAGTTTAGGGATCAAGATATGCTTGATGTTGCAGGAACTCATGATAAATGGTGTCGTCATAACCGACATTGTCCGGCATAGCCATAAGGCCCTTACCTTTGTTGTAATGCCTTGAACCGTCTCTACTTCCACTTGCCATTGAAAAAATTGAATGGTAAAAATTCTTCAAAAAACAATGTTAAAAAATGGATAGAAATAAATTTGGAAAAATTGTTGGAAATGAATTTGAATTGAGTAAAAAAAAAAAATGCAATTACAAATAAAATAAAATTCAATAATTAAGTAATTAAGATAGAATTGGAGAATTGAGATTTGAGAGAGAATTGGAGATTTGGAGTGAGGAGAAATGTATTATGGGAAAAAAAAAGGGTGTCGTTTAGAAAAAAAGTAAAAGAAAAAAAAAAAGGGTGCCGTTGGCCCAACGATCGGCTGACATCACGTTGGGCCTTAACGGTCCCAAAACATTTTAAGAAAAGAAATTCCAAAAAAAAAAAAAAAAAAACGTGGAACCATCCACTGGTTCCACTCCGGTTTTTGTAAAAGTAGAGTCGGAACCGGAACCTTCAAGGTTCTGGTTTTCGGTTCCGTTTCCAATTTTAGAACCAAAATTCCGATTCCAATTCTAGTTTTTGTGTGACAGTTCTGATTCGATTCCACGGTTGGAACCAAACCGCGGTCATGTCTACTCTCCACCACCAAATCACTTTTGGCGATTATATTTTGCTATCTTTTATGTGAAAATCAATACAAAGGAAGAAAGGCAATGGTGTTACTTCAATTTACCA